>JAULJZ010000020.1:1498700-1522574 GCA_032270985.1 Heliamphora pulchella | reverse complement strand
TCCCGCCATATCCCAAACGTATCTGAGACGTATCCAAAACTGAAAAATTAAAAATTAATTTCTGGATACTTTCCAGTCGTATCCGATACATATCCCGACATATCGGGCGCGTATCGGTATCCAATACGTATCCGATACGCGTACGGCATCATTTTTGAAGTATCCGTGCTTCATAGACATTTGATCATTTGATCCTTGTTCATCATTCTTCTGCTAGTAGCCTGGTACTATTGTACTGATTGTTTGTGTTGACGATATCGTTATTTCTGGTGATGATTCTATTGGTATAGCTGCCTTAAAACGACATTTGGCACACCATTTTCATACCAATGACTTAAGCATCCTTCGTTACTTTCTTGGGATTGAGGTTGCCCACTCTTTCCGATGATCTCTTTATCCCAACATAAGTATACTCTTGACTTTCTATATGAAACTGGGTTGCTTAGTGCTCGTCCAATTGATGCACCTATGGATTCTACTGTTAACCTCGATGCTGAACAGGGAAAACCATTTCTAGATGTTGGTCGTTATCGGTGGCTTGTTGGAAAGTTAATCTATCTCACAGTTACTCGTCCTGATATCACTTATGCTGTTGGTGGTGTTAGTCAGTTTATACATACTCCTCATTAGCCGCACTTTGATGCTGTTTGTCGTATTCTTTGCTACTTGAAGCGTACCCCAGCCCGTAGAGTGTTATATTGCCCTTCGGATCATTTGTTCGTCATTAGCTTTAGTAATGCCGATTAGGTTGGTAGTCGCCTTGATAAACGGCCCACTTCTGGCTATTGTACCTCTATAGGCGGTAATCTTGTTACTTGGCGTAGTAAGAAACAGGCTATTGTTACTCGTTCGAGTACTGAAGCTGAGTATAGTGCTATGGCTCATATTACCTCTGAAATGTTGTGGGTCCGTTCTCTCCTTCAAGACTTCGGCATCACGTCTTCTCATCCTATGGAGATATTTTGTGATAATCAAACAACCATATTTATTGCAAATAATCATGTGTTCCATGAACGTACTAAGTATATTGAGATTGACTACAACTTTACTCGAGACTTATTGATGACGAAGCAAATTGCCACTCCCGTCGTTCGCTCGAAGAATCAATTAGCTGATGTTCCCACCAAACCGTTGGCTTGCTCTTTATTTCGGAGATTTCTCTCCAAGTTGGGTATGTTTGATCTCTATACTCCAGCTTAAGGGGGAGTGTTAGAGTTTATTTAAGTTTATTTCTTCTATATTTAAATGGGTATGTGTGACTCATATATATATGTTGTGGGGGTGTAGAGACTATTTTGAGTCTCTTGATACTCACCCTAATTCTCAATTAGAAACTCTATGTCGTTCTACCTTCTTCTTTCATTTTCAACCCTAAATCACTATTTTATAATTCAAGTCCACCAAAATGTTGATGCTTAGTCACATAATCCACATTAAACGACACCAAAAGCCATAACTTCCTCCTCTTTCCCACTCTATTCCAACTGTGAAAGAGATCCTCCCACATTCTGCAAAAAAATTAATTCCTACCAAACCAATATAGAGTTAATCCCAAAGCACCCACACAACTAGGCAATGAATAAGCAAATGATTTACTAACTCTCCATCCTGCTTGCAAATACAACCTTAATTCACAATAACTTCCCCTCTCCGAATCAAATTACCAATCGGGAGGATCTTTCCTTGAGCTGCACACCATGCAAAAAGCGCTACCTTTGCCCTTCCAAACACCCTTCCATAGTCAAGTGCCATGAGATGTAGACAACTATACTGAGATCAATCCACTTAACTACACCTATACTTCTCTCTCTCTTTCTCTCTCTCTCACGCACACACACACACACACACACACACACAAACACAAGCAAAACTCCACATCCACTTCCCCAACAATCCATCTTCACTCATAGTTCCCGTAAATGCCAAATTACCCCCCATCAACATCTATTATGCTATCCCCAGCCCCAATATGAATTCGTCCGTCAAGGTTTGCACCCCTGGTCTTCCTACTCCTCCTTTCCTACACATTGAAGACTCTAACTTGAAAATTAGCCCCACCATTCTAATGAATTCTCCATGGACTAAATTGACAAACCTTTTTACTTGAAATGACCCCACCAATTCCTGCTTTGGCCTTAAAAATGGGCCCAAACATTTGAAATTTCTTATCCAATAAAGTACCATTGCCCAATTCATTCATACATGAACCCTTTACCCTTTACAACCCAACTCAACTTACCAAACTCATACCCACGTATTCCAAGCACGCAATATTTCTCCTCTCTTTCCAACCCCTCGAGCCCCCACACGTGGCCTTTGCTCCACCATTCCAATAACACCACATGGAACCCCTCCGTCCTCTCCATTAGCCCTTTACGACCCAACTCGACTTACCAAATCCATACCCACGTATTCCAAGCACACAATATTTCTCCTCTTTCAAGCCCCTCAACCCCCCCTCCCCCAACACCCACGTGGCCTTTGCTCCATTTTAATAACATTAGGTGGAACCCCCTTCATCCTCTTTGTTAGCCTTCCCCTAACTGTCCCCCTCCCCGAATTCAAATCTTCCCCTTCATCTGCCCTCATGTGCTTCCGTGCTTCAACCAACCCCCACCCCTCTCCCCTATGCACATGTGATGCAACTCCTCCAAGACAATTGTAGATTTAGGATGACAACGTACATTTTATCTGACAATCTTCCAATTATTGTGAAAAAATTCTTTAATACATTAAAAAGGGACAAATAACCAAGATTTCTCAATAAAGCATTAAAAAACAACATTCTCAAAGATAAACTACAAATTATTGCAAGTACCAAATATGCCATACAAATATGTCCATCGCTGGATAGTTTCTAATTAAAATATGCCATCCATTTTCCAAGCATTGGATGTTTGTTCCACGTACTGGCGAATGAATTTAACTTGTACACACTTTTTAAACTTATCTCCCAAGTTAATAAATTGTGTGGAGTAACCTTCGACTAAGGTTGTTCAAAATATTGCTTGCTTTTCCAATTAAGGGCTTTCTAAGAAAGTCAATAGTTCCTTGCAATTACAAAGGAGCTATTCAACTAAGTTATTCAAATTTTGGAATCCTAAATTTGAGCAAGCAACCATCTAGGGCCCATATGCAATACTCTTTTGGGGATTAAGATCCTCTATCGCCAAAACATCTATATGATCTTTTCCATGCACTCACATCTATAACATTTTTAAATTAAAATTTTCAAATTTTGGGGCCAATGACGAAACCAAGAAATCAATTTAGGAGGGGCAAATGAGGCAAGTTTGATTGGCCACCTTTCATTGCATATGATAAAGTTTGACAATGAAATGCCTTCAATTTAAAAACACATTACATAAGATTACAAGACGTATACTGCTCATGATAAACAAAAGTTATAGAGCTATAAATGTGACAAAAGCGAGCGGCGATTAAAGATTGATGAGTGTAGGTGTAGGGTTCTGGGGTGGACCAGAGTAGTGAAATCTGGAAAGATGGAGTGCACCACGGTTGCTCGAGGACACCAGATGTGGAGGAGGTGAGAACTTAGGGCAGCCTTAAAGAGAGAGAGAGAGAGAGAGAGAGAGAGAGAGGCAGTGAAGAGCAACCGGAGGTATAGAGAAGTTATGTCTTGTAGAGAGATAGCAAGGTTGAAGATGGTGTGTTCTGGAAGACTAGAGTGTACTCATTTATAGGCGATGTGAATGGGACACTTGTATCTCCAAGATCACTAAGGATGACGAGTGCCCCATCCGCCATTGATTATGCGGATGTGATCTTCTACCTCTAGTGGTTAGTATGATATGCCGAGGGAGTATAATACGACGTATTATGCTTCGTCAGATAGATGCCAGCTCCTAAGCATGTGAAAGCTTTATGTCTTGATCAAGTGCCACTCTATCTCTCTATGACCGGTCAGATAAAGTTACTTGCAGGCTACTCCATTGACAAACCCTAGAACTCTAACCTCCAAACAACGTGCCTCCTTTGTTCCCGAGCGGAGAGATGCCTAGACCCTGCTCCCAGCCTAAGGACCAGGTTGACATTGGAGATATTGTGGGCCGTGGTCCGGCCCACTTATCCGGAGGAGGTTAGCCTAAGGCCTTTGCTCGGAGGCGAGGAGATTGGCCCAACAAAGAGGCCCACGAGATTGGACCGATGGCGTACTTGCCCGGAGGCGAGGAGGTTGGCCCAACAAAGAGGCCCACGAAATTGGACCGATGGCCTACTTGCCCGGAGGCGAGGAGGTTGGCCCAACGGCCTGGAGATTGGCCTGACGGCCTGCTTGCTCGGAGACTGGGTCAACTAGATACCCACAATGGGAAAAGGGAGTAGATAAAAAAAAATGAGAGAAAATGAGAGAGTTGCACGAATGGAAAGAGAATAGTAAAGGGGTTTCTTTTGTCGCAAAATAAAACTTAAAAAAAGAACACATTGCAAGCATTCTTATTAAAAAAAACTAAAGAAAAATATGGGCCATAAAAGATTTTAGGTGACGCATATGAAATCTTATTGGGGCCAAATTGAAAACGCGTTAATTTTGTAGACAAAATTATGATTTTTGAACAATCAAGGATGGGGCACGTGACCCTCTTGGCTTAATAAGTGGCTCTGCCATTCCTTGTGCACTCTTTCAATGCTAGATGAAGGTGCACAATTTATCGTACTATTGATAGGGGAAAAAAGTGCATGTTTTGATTCTAAAGCCAGAAAAATCCAACTATTGAAAGAAGAAACAACTCAGCCAAATAATGGTCATAATGCATCTTATGGATAACATTCTTCATTTATTTGTCACAAATAAGCTGAAAACTACAAAGCCAGCTATACTGCTAGCTCCAATAAATGTAGCCATCAAGACCTAGGGATGCTAGGAAACACAAACACATACTCAAATCACGAAAACAAAACAGCTATGGACATGGGGCATGACAATTTTCAAACAAATAAGGATGTTGACATGACATAGATACAATAAAAAAATATATTAAATAATATAATTTCTATTTTTCTATTTTCTATGCATAGGAGTAGATTATGCAAAAAAGACCATTTAAAAAGAATAAAATATACTAATTAAACCCAAAACCTTTTGGTGCGTAATTTAAACATAATCCTCACAGGAGCAACCCACTAACTTAGTAATACAACAAAGAATGCAACTCAAACTCAACAAGCTCATCAACAAATTTCTGCAACTTAGTTCCAAATCCAAATTTGAGTATGCAGATACATTATAAGCATTTATCCCTTGTGTATCCAACTAAAGAATTACTAGTAAAAAAAATAAGATACGCCATGTGGTGTGCTCGTCATGTATCTTGACGTGCCTAAGGTGTACCTGTGTTTGACACATGTCAGACAATACTATAGCAACTACAATGAAGTGTGCATGCTGATATGAAATGCATTTTTCCACACACAGTTAATTTCCATGGGAATAGTGGCCAAACTAAAAAAGCCAATATAGCCATATTTATAATTTAAATGGAGACGCGACTAAATTCAATAATTCTTCAAGCGCCAAAATCAGGAAATTGTAACAAATGTGCACAAGTATACCCTTCAACTTCCCGTAATCTATCATGCAATATAGAACTTTTTATGTTAACATTTATGTAGATGTCAAAAATCTAACCATAGGATTTCTATTTTTTTTTATATGGATTATTCTTTGGAAAATAAAGTTAGAAATTAAGTATTAACATGCAAGAGCGATCTTAAAAAAATGTTGTGAGTGCCGTTATACGTAGTGTCATTGTGTCAATACAGTTAAACCATAAGACCTCCCTTTTTCTTCTATTGTACCTTAGCCCCATTCATGAACTTGAATCTAAGCAAGAGTGTAAAGGAAATCTCCAAGGACTAAATTAAACCCACTGTTTTATAAATTAGGGACAGGAAGTAGTTCACGCATAGCAGTTCATCAAGGACAAAATGGTAAAAATATTAGGAATATAAAATACTTAGTACCTCCACATCACCAACACTGGCCGTGTTATGAACAATCGATTCATCTTCATTCCCTGGCTCCTCTGTTTCATCTGCCCCAGAATATTCAGCAGAGGTAACATCTCCTGCAACTGCAAGACCCATTGCTTCACCCAACTTCTGCAGAACCTCTTTATCATTCCAGTACCTAGACAATACAAAAAGAAAATTATTAAAACAATGAAGATGAACATGGACAAAGAGAGAATGAAAGGAATGAAAGAAGAAAATGGAAAAGTATTCAGTTTAAAAATTGCCACATCTTCAACAAGTGCATGTCCTTCCCATTTATCCGTAAAGCACAAGAAAAACTCAACAGTTTCAGAAAGTTGCAAACGTTTTCAATATGTAATTTACAAAACGTAGAAGCACAATAGAACAGCTGAACAAAGAAGACCAAAAGTTGCTTTCTAAAACTGAAAAATATTGTTTCAACATTCAAATTCTAACAGGAAAATAATGTTCACCAAGTCTAACTAAGACCGAAAATCCACATTATACTTACAAGTATTGATTGTAAAAGAAAAGTTATATTTATTTTCCCATTTTTTATCAGGGATATTTACTTTCACTTGAAGGTTTGAGAGAGAGAGAGAGAGAGAGAGGAAATATGTTCACTTTCACTGCAATCTCTGAGAGAGAAATATCTGGAGCCTTGAATAAAAGTCAACATTTTAATGGAGGCAGACATGGACATCAATTATCTTAATCACAAGCAGTACTTAATAGTTAAGGCAGCATTCTACTAATTTAAATAAACTACCAAATGGTGATTCATGTCTCGTGTTCTGCATGTAAGATTTGAGTAGATGATGCAAGCTACGGTATCATCATAGTAGCACAGTATCATGTTTTACGTCAACCATATGACTCTATATCAAATAAGTATGACAATGTAAAATAATAGTTACAAGCTCATACAATCATATCCTATATCATTCCACTGGTATGCAAAAATAAATACAGCTTGTAATGATAAACTGCAAAAAATCTGCAATCTCATGCACTCTTATAATAAAGCTTTAAGGGTTGTGATAACAAATACAAATAGATAGTGATAAAACTAAAAGCATAAATAGTATATGACCTCATCATTGCAGCTGGACCTCCTGTCTCTATCTCCTCTAAAATAGGTTTCAAAGCAGGATCTTCTTTGATGTGCGCCATTCGTTCTTCAAGCTGGTCTTTGTGTGAGGGATTAGTCAGGTTGTCAATCATGCTGGACATGGATGGATCCTGTAAAAAGACGTGAATTTTGACCATTGGCTGCCAACATTCCCCCCTCAATAAACAAAACAGCAATATACGAGAACTTAAGAAGTTCAGACATACCTGCATCAATGCATTACCAAGGTGCTCAGCCATTGTCATAAATTGGGGATTCTGCATAACCTGTTCCATGGTTGAGTAGTACTGTTGCGTATCAAATTGAGGGATACCATCTTCGGCTGCAGCACCATGAAGAGTCTTTTGGAGCTGCTCTGCCATCTGGTTAAATGCAGGATCTTTTGCTATCTGTTCAGCTAATTCTTTAATGCTAGGGTCCTATATTTGTCACACCAGCAACAAAAGAAGCAAACAAACTAAAAATTAATTGAATTTTTAAAATAAAATGCATTTTGAGGCAACGATGCGGCGTAGACTGATTGAAAAATCTTAAATGAGTAAAGGGGTTTTGATTGGGTTTTTTTGTCGTTATGGAAAATTATCTCTGACAAGAATTAACATTAATCTCTGACAAATATCGACTAAGTTTGTGAATTCGTAATGAGAACCCCAAAATCAAAACCAATGGTTGGAACATAAGTTCTGAACATCACGATTAAATCTGTATTTTGACCAGTTTGAACATAATAGTGACATCTGATTAGATGTTGAACAAAGATCTGCCCACACCAAGTCAATCTGAGCAAGGCAATATGCCAAGCCAAATAAAACACAGCTTAAACTCTACAATTAGCGTAGACAAAGTTCAAGATAGGAGAATGATTTGTGATGAAATGATGCATAACTGAGAGTTGTATTGAATAAGAGTAATTGGTTCAGCACTAGAAAGTAGTTTTTTTTTTTTTTTTTGAGTATATAATTTACCCAACAATTCCGTGGGGAGATTCCAAAAGTTGAGTAAATTATTTACAAGTAAGAGAGAGTTTTCTTAAAAAATTGTGTTAAGCAACTAACAAAATGGTTTTTTGAGAAAGTTATTAACAACAATCCGTGGAGAAATTAAAAGTCAACAGGAGACTCAAAACAATTAGACAACTTTTGGCACATTCAAGATAGATTTGGGATTTTGTTTTGATAAATGTGGAAGCTTTAGCTCTGAATTTGGGTTGTAATGTGGATGCCCTCCCCCGTCTTATTTTGGGACTCCATTTGGGTGCTATCTTTAAAGCTGCAGCGGAAAGGGACATAGGGTGACCCCTATGAAAAATACCCTTATAAGTTCTTGAACTCACTACGTCTCCTTTTACTACACTGATGTAGGCTTTTAGTTGTTTGGAGTACGTAATGAAAAATTTCCTATGGGAGCATACTGGAGAAAAGTTCAAACGTTCATTTGCCTAAGGAGGTGGTGCACTGGGAATTACCAACTCTCCTCCCTTTAATGAGGCGTTGTTGGGTAAGTGGTAGTAGAAATTCATTCTTGATAAAGAGAAACCATATTAAAGGGTGGTGTCTTGTTAGCTATTTTACATGGACTCTTCTAAATGTATAAAACAATCATGTCAGACACTCAATACTTGAATAAAGACATGGATATCTTTTAACTTGTAAGTCTCATAGGATTAGGGAAGAGTGGCCTACGAGGGGTCTTAGAAAGCCAGTGTCTCAAGAATCATATATATTTAGGGGGGGTAGTTTATGTTTTCCATGTTTCTTCAATGTGGGCAACGGGAAGTGGTTTTGGGAGACTTTCGGTGTCGAAATGGGCCGTTGGAAGACACTTTTGGTTATTGTGATGACCCCTCTCGCATTTACTTCTATGAGTAACCCATTCAAGAACAGTGTCTTATCACCGACTTCACTCCACCAATACACCTTAAGGTACAAGCTCCACTAATGCACCAAATGTACAAGGTTCAATACACCATAAGGTACAAGCTCCAATGTGCCAAAGTACAAGCTCCAATACATGTTAATCCGAGGTTGGGAGCAAGACCCAGATCACCTCGGAACCACCAAGAGGATAAGTGGATTGGAGGCTAGAATTAGGATCGTCAAGGTTGCTTGGCCGAACCATGAAGTTGGCCCTACCTTGATCACCTCGGGACAGAAAAAGGCCTGATCATTCTGGCTTGACTGTTCTCACCCTGGCACCTTGACCATCTCGGAATGTTGACGTATCGCAACCACTCCATGATAGAGGTACCAAGGTCGCCAGGAGACAGAAAGGTCAAACCTCGGAGAAGTCAAACAAAAGGAGATGAGCCACGTGGTACATGCAAGTTGTCTCTCTTTCCCAGTTCAGCCTATATAAAGGCCACTGCTTATTTATTACAACACATCAACAACTCAATTAATATAATTGCCTTCTAGGCATTACTGCCATCCTCGTCTTGCTCCGAGGTTGCTAGCTCTCACCTCCTTCCACCTCTAGTGACTTTTGAGTTCAGTCGAGTGCCTTTATTCTCCCAAACCACCCGTCCATCCTTACATTGTCAACAACTTCTTTCTTGCGGCTTGGATTCGAGCTATTATGGACAATCCTTCGGTACATAAGTCGCATCACCACATTCGTTCAATCGGGTTGCCAAAGCAACAGTGATGAGGGGCCCCAAAGGAGATTGATCAAAACTGTAGCTATAATGGAGGGTAGTGTCTTGTAAGCTATTTTACATGAACTCTTCTAAATGTATAAAATACCAATGCTACACACTCGATACTTATATAAGGATATTGAATCTTGTAACTTGTAAGTATCACAACATTAGGGAAGAGTGGCCTACCAGAGCTCTCAAAAAAGGGATCTTTCAAAAAACCCTATGGCACTGGGTTATGGAAAAGAACCATGCATATTTATGGGGGCTTTATTTTTTCCATGTTTTTTCAATGTGGGCAACAAGAATCGTGTGATTTTTGCAAATTTTTTGGGTGAGATATCAAATCCTTTGCAATTTTCGTATATTTTGTAGAATTTTAGGTTCTTTTTTTGCGATCTGTTGATTTGACGATCATTTGTTGTTTTCGATGCTTGGGATACATACTATAGGCACCGAAACTATTATTGAGAGCATTATTTGGTGTTTGATTTTGTGTTTTTTGTTGGCTCACACTTGGATTTGGTCAAGAAAATCAGTCAGTGATTCTTTTTTTGCTGTTGGTGAATACATTTTTTGTGCTTTTCCACATTTCAATCTATGGGTTACTCTCCTTGACTTCGGTTTGGACAGAACCAAGTATTTTACACTGGTTTTTTTGATGTCTTTTACCCTCTATTGATCTCAGCTCTTGGGTTTCTGTTGTTCTCTGCGTCTCAGCACTAGGTTGGTCTCCTCTGTTTGTTTTAAGGGTCTGTTCAGCTTGGTTTTCCTTGGTTTTCCTTGGTTTCTAACTTAGTGGAGGTTTCTCTCCACATATTAGTTGCTCATTTTGTGTGTGGGGATGATTTACTATCATTGAAGAAAAATCAATGGTTTTGAAAGATGATGAGATGCCTACATGTGTTCCATCTAAGCATCTCAATGGAATTAATTATTTGTCCTAAGCTCATGATTTCAAAGTCTTTCCCAAAGGAAAGAAGTGTTTAAGTCACATCATCAATTCTCCTCCGCACTAGGTGATTCTAAGTTTGCAGATTGGGAAAGTACCAATTCTATTATTATAAGTTGGTTATGGTACAGTTTGAAGCTGCATATTGCCACTATTGTGGAATTTTGTGATACTTCATAAAAGACTTGGGATTATCTTGCTGATTTTTCTAATCACAATAATGTTTCATAAGTTTATGAACTTGGCGATGTTTAGCAAAGCTACTACTAGTAACTTTTAGCTTTCTGTTACTAATTTTAACTATAAGTTACAATCTTTTCTAAACACTCACAGTTTCCGCTACAAACTTTAACTACTTTTTCTTCTATTTCAGTTACAAGCTATAATTTTGACCAAAAACTCACAACTCCTGTTACAAGTTACAATTTATAAGTTGCTAGTTTCAACAATGACAAACACCACCTTTATGAAAAATTTTCACCACTAAGTAGTCCGGTAAGTCTCTACCTAAGTATAATAGTACTTCGAGGGGTGGTCTTTGGGATCAATTGCTACAGCATTTCTGATTACATTTAGGGTTTTGGCTTTCTGGTTTGGATCCTGAGTTGCATGGATTCGAAGAACAAATTCTTGCTAGTCAGACATTGGCATTTTACCCACTACCGCTAATGCCTATTCTCAGTTATTACGGTCTTCTTTGAGCCTGATCACTAATGTTCCTTCCTTCAGCATTAGTTTCTAGTGGTGACGGCCGTGGCAACGTTTCGGGTGGACGTGGAGGTTGTGGTGTTCAAGGTGGTTCCCATGGTGGTGGTCGGCCTAATGATCGTGGTGATAACGAGTGTGATCATTGTGGCAGTATTGATCATTGTGGTAGTGAGCACCTTGTTTTTTGCTTACGTAAGGCCCTGTATGATCTGAAGCAATCTCTATGTGCCTGGTTTAATCGCTTCAACTTTGTTGTTCGAGCCTACGGTTTTCAACATTCCACCGCCAATTATTCTATTTTTGCTCGTCACTCTAGGACTCGTGTTAATTATACATATTAATGATATTTTTCCTTATGGCGATGATTATGGTTGACGTAAAGTGAAATTTAGGTCAACACTTCCATAGCAAGGACTTAGGTGTTCTTCGTTACTTTTTTGGGATTGAGAATGCAAGTTTTTCTCATCTATCTCTCTATCTCAGCACAAGCATGTTCTTAATCTTTTATCTTAAATCGGTTATCTTGGTGCTCGTCCTGTTGATACTCAGATGGATTCCACGATTAAGCTTAACACTGATTCTAGAGACTCTTTTATAATGTTGGTCGCTATCGTTGTCTAGTTGGTAAACTTATTTATCTTCATGTTACTCATCCCTTGTGTCGTTGGGGTGGTTAGTTAAAATATGCATGCTCACCAACCTCATTATGATGTTTGTCGTATCTTGTATTATTTGAAAAGTACTCCTTATGGCAGCTTGTTACATCAACCCTCTGGTTCGTTATCTATCGTAGGGTTTAGTGATGTGAATCGGGCTGGTAGTTGCTCTAATTGGCAGTCTACCTCTGGCTATTGTACCTTTATTGGTGGCAATCTTATCACTTGTCACAGTAAAAAATAAATCGTACTTGCTCATTCAAGTGTTGAAGCTGAGTATAGTCCAACGGCCCTTACGAATTTTGAGATGCTATGGGTCCAATCTATTCCCCTTGATTTTAGCATTACTGTTCATGCTCTTATGCAAATGTTTTGTGATAACTCATAAACCATTTTTGTTGCAAATAATCCCGTATTTTATGAGCGAACTAAGCATATCGAGGTTGATTATCACTTTATACAGAATTGGTCACTGCAAATGCATATTGTCACTATTTATATACAACTACAAGATCAGTTGGGAGATATCTTCACCAAGACATTACCTCATCGTTCCTTCACTTATCTTTTGAAGCTGGAAATATTTGGCATCTATGCTTCAGCTTGAGGAGGAGTGTTAAAGTATTTGTTTTTTAGTCTCAAGGGTATTTTTGTAATTATGTTGTGGTGTTTTAATATAAATAGGCATGAGGTAAAGGGGCTGATTACGTTCCCTTAAATAACATTCTCTCTCTCGTGTTCTTTTCCTCAAACTCTAAATTCTTAGTCTCTTTGCACATCAACTAAAGCCAAATACACAAAGAACCTTCTCTCTCTTGTGTTCTCCCTTTTCTCTAACTATAACTAAAGCCAATCACACAAAATAGTTAACAACTTCACGCCATTAACTAATAAGCTGGAATCCGAAGCCCTTCAAAGCTTCTTCTACCGCGCTTGCTCCAACTCCACCACATGAAGCACAATAGTTCAATCTCCCAAACTTTCCTTTAACACATCCTAGCACAGTCCCCCATTCCAACAAGCAAAAAGCTCCCCTCTAAATGCTGCTTGCAATTACAAAACATAAAAAGGATGCAAAAGACAGCAATTTGCTGATTTGCTCCTTTTATTGAAAACTTGCTTGGAAAAGGCAACAAATCATTCTTCACTTGGTGGAGCTATCCACAATGGGGTGACCTAGGCTTTGCAGGGTGGGAAAAGAAGGTCCAAGTTCCAACTTATGATGATCTAACTCCTATCCTTAAATTTACACTCATCTGAATGTGCAAAATTCATTTATCAAACATTCAATGCAATAAAGATATGACAAGCATGCTTGCTTGGTTATTGCCCAACATGCCTCGGTGGACATATCAAGCAAGGATGTCAACTAACTTGAGTTTATTATATAGTTGTGGTCCTTGTGGACAATCTTCTCAGAGATAGAGAACTTTCCTCACTTTTTCTAGCATCTCCTTATTGCTTGCATGCACCCTTGGGCGTTGCTTGGTCCATCACATGGTCACACATTGGGTCCATCATGAGTGCACTAAGGCACATATTTGAGCCATCATGAGGCGCCAAGAGGCGGCCCGTGACACTAACCCTCGCTTTAGTAATTCTTTCACTTTACTTCAACACTCAAATGAACAACACTTAATCTTAATTGCTTGGGGTTGCATAAATGGATAATATCAACCTTTAAGGTGCTTAATTGGCATATGTTGCCCATGGCCAAACCACCACAATTAACTTCCTCTTACTTTGTTAATCATTGGTTCTGCTTCAAACTTCTAACATATTCTTTTGTTCATTCTTTTTAATCTTTATGTAACATCACTCAACCTTCATATCGAAAATCCATGAGCAACATCATCCTAATATACCACCCTTTAATCACATTTAAATGTGATACTCCTCTACTTTTCTAAAACTCTTCTAAATGAACAGAATACACGGAGTTTGGGTTGACTTGAAACCATTTCATATAGGTTTAAATCTGTTTTTCACATTTCCAATCCGATAAGCTAGTGTAACCCAATGGCCTTTGGCCTAATGATATAGGTGTCACCCTCTCAAATGGAAGGTGGGGAGTTCAAACCTTGCTAAGTACAAGATGTACGAGTCAGTGTGCGTATTTGCAAATCAACAAAAAAAAAAGGTGTGTAATGTGGTCAACTAACTTGATCTAACATTCTTAGACCACCATATCTCTATCTTCTCCTAAAAAAAACATACACAATTCATATTGTACTAATAGCACATCGCTTATTATTCTCGAAATAACAAAAAAGCAAATTAAGATAAATGCTTACGGTAATTCTTTCTTACACTCCATTAAAATTAGAATGGAATTTTGTTCACTTATCTCATTTTGTTACCCTCCTTTTGCAAGACAATAAAATAGCTGAAACAAAACCACTTGTCTTGGCAAAGGTAAAGGGGAACCCCCTCCCCCCAAGAAAAAAAAAAAAAGAAAAACACACACACACACACACACACGCACAAAATGTTTGTTTGTAAATTGTAGAATGTCCAGTTAAATATTACATATGAGTCAACATCGGATAAAATTTTTTACAAAGGCTACATTGAACTCAACATGCAATGATACAAATGATATATTCATCTAAATAATGAGGCTAAAAAAGTAAATTACATTGAGTAGGCCAGTCATAGCTGAGAAATCAAAAGGATTTGCAGCAAACGCAGCTCCTGCAGAGGTTGGTCTTCTTTGTCCTGAGTGTGTGTCCACAGAGGATGAATCTGATTCGGGAGTTCTGGTCTCTGCTGTACCAATCTTTTTGTCTGAAAGGAGCAATACATGTGAGAGGAACATATCAAAGAGCCTAAACAGGTCATCATTAAATGATGGCATAACCCATAAATACGAAATAAGACCTAGGGGTAACAGGAAAAAAAGAAGACGACTCATTTAGAACAGCAGTAGAATGCAGATACCAAGTGTACTAACTGGAAAATAGCTATCGAACCGAAAGAGAAGCACATACAAGTCAAAGCATCATTCCAATGGCAAGTTAGAACCATAAAACAAAAAAAAAGTCTTTGTACTCTTGCACAAATATTAATAACATTTAAAGAATTTGCTTCTCAAGACTTCACTAACTCGATGACATGAATTTGCACAAAAGATTTGCAAATTTGCACAAAAATCAGGATTTTTGTGGTTCAAAGGAGGAGTTTGAACAAAAATCATGATTTGTGTGATTCAACGGACTTCTCAAGAATTTGCACAAAAATCAGGATTTTTCTGGTTCAAAGGAGGAGTTTGAAACATGATGTTCTTTCATAGGATTCACCACCAAATCATAATAGGATTTTAAGTATTTACGGAGGGAATTTAAGTGGTAGGAACACATGCAAAGGGGTGTGGCTCAATTTTATGAGAATTTTTATAAGAAAACTTGCATAGGGAAGACTTCGGTTGGTTCAGGAAAGCCTCGTGAGAACAAATGGTTATTTAGTCCTCAATGGCGCATCATGTGTAGAAGGGAAAGGGAATCATTGAACCACCTTATTTGGCGACATCCGTTGGCTTCATCTTAATGGCATCGGTTCGTGTAATTAAGGTCTCACTTAAAGTCAAATTCTTATTTGACTTTAAGTGGCTTTGAGCCAAATAAGTCATAAGGCAATAAGCCATGACTTAAAATGGCTTAAAATTGTTATGAAAAAAATTATTCTTTTTTTCGTTTTTTCATATTCAATATGATTTTGTTTTATAGATCTCAACAAGTAGATCTAAAAATATATTATTTTTTACAAAGAAAAAATGGATGTGTATATTAAAGTTATTAATTTTTAGAAAAATGTATAAAAGTATTTTAGTTAAAAGTAAAAAAGGCTAACAGGATTAAAGCCATAAAAGTAATAAGGTTAGAAGCCTACATTCCCATACAATCACTTTTTTTTCCCAAAAGGCAATAAGCCGGCCTTGAGTCGAAAACCAAACGAGCCTAATTCTCTATAAATTACACGTAACAAAATCACATGAGCAATTTCTACCAAATTCTCAATAATGCAGTTAAATCATATTACTCACATGTAATCATTCTCAATTTCCCATTTTACAAGAAAATATATAATTTCTCCGAATTGCATCAAAATCCTAAATCATGCATTTCTTTACAAAAAATAAATTAAACACGGAATTTTCTAAAGATACTATAACTCTCATTAAAGCAAGAACAAAACCTGACATCTACCAAATACATACATGTCGCACATTAGGACATTTTCCCTACAAACCATAAACCCAACCCAACCAAGATATGCAATAACATTTAAATCCCATCATACATATAGAAAACATATCTCAAAGTTCAAAGAAAATAGAGAAAATAGGCGTATCCAAATATTCAACAACGCTAAATCGGAATTCTAATTGATGTACATTGTAGCCATCACCACGTAGAGAGTTTATCTCTTCTTTGATGTCGTAAGATTTTGACTCTAGAAACTTCGTATGCACCCACATACAATAAGAATGTTGAGAATGAATACTTTTACTGACATTTATGCTAAGATTCTTTGGACCCATTTTACCAAAAACACAATTCGAGAAACGAAAAATCAGGGCAGTTACCAACTGGGAAGAAAGAGGCCCACAAGATCTAGTTGAAAGTAGCTTGGTTTTCCAATCATGTGCATAGATGCATCGATGTTCGGATACCAAGAAGAGTCATAAGATGTTTGTGATGAGTGTCCAGAAGAAGTATCAGAATGATAAGTTTACGGAGTTAAGAGTTGGGGAAATTTGAAGACCGGCAAAGACAGAGTATAGAGTACTTAGTAGCCCTAGCGAATTCCTAGGATACTGATGCTACAAAGGATTTTATTTCCTCCTTATTGAGATTTGATCCTGCTGATCCTCCTTCATCACGGAGTTCGAGTCAACAAGTTGTGTGTGAGTAAGGAAGGACACCGTCTGATGAAAGGGTTACACGGTGGGATCCGTGGACCACATATGAGTGGAACGTTATTAGCCAAGAAGATCTTACGACATGAATACTTTTGGATGAACATGGAAATGAACTGCATAAAGTTTGTGCAGAAATGCCATAAGTGCCAAATCCACAGGAACATGTTGTGTGTGTGTGTGTGTGTGTGTGTGTGTGTGTGTGTAGAGAGAGAGAGAGAGGAAGGATGGAGAGAGGAGAAAGAAGAGAGTCAAATGGGGAGAGGAGGTTGGCACCCCTTTGTGAAGTTTTGGCGGGGGTCCCACCCACTTCCCTAATATTGTCCAAGAAGCTTGGCCCAATCCTCGTTATGCGTGTACACAACATAGCGAATGCCATTCTCCACAAAAATAGCCCAAAACACAAAATGATTCAAATAAATCCTTAAGCCTCCAACCACAAGTGCGAGTCCCATCAAACAAGACACAAAACATTAGGCCCACAGCCTATCTACACAAAACAATCGATTAATAAATTAATACAACAAAACTGGTCAGGTCTCATAATCAGCATACCACACAACTGCCATCCCAGCAATAGTATACCAAATAAAAAGAGTAGAATCATGTATACAATCAATGAAAGCAATTTGTGGAACAATCAATTGAGACCACTCATACCAAGACACGATGAGTCCGCTTGAAACATAAATGGCACCATGAAGTTGGTTGACATAGCCATGGGGTTGGGAAAGCATAGGAGGAGGATGCATATAAACCTCCTTACTAATGGCCCCATTTGGGTAACTTGCTTATTAGCTTATTTGGCTCATAAGCAGCCAAATAAACAATTTCGCTTGGTTTATCAAATAAACAAGATTTAAACCAATAAACAAATAAGTCAATAAGCCAAATGAGCCAAAATAAGCCAAAAATAAGCTAAATAAACCAAAATAAGCAAATAAGCAAGTGTCTTCCCAAACGAATGTATATGGCTTTTAAGCCACTTAAAAGCCAATTGAGCCAAACAAAATTGCTTATTCATATTTTTGCTTATTTGCCAATAAGCAAATAAGCAAGTTACCCAAACGGGGCCAATATGTCTATCAAATGCATCCTTGACAATTAATTAAAAGAAAGATCATTGACGAACTGCAACAACATATATCAAAGTGCAAACAATAGTCATCTTAACTATAAGGGCAAAAATTTCCTTATAAAAATTTTCATACTCTTGAGAGAAACCTCTTACAAACAATCGCATTTTGTGGTCAACGAGTGCTTAACGGTGTGAAGCTATTCCATTATATTTGTGTACTAATGCCCTTTTATCATGTTAATTCCTTAACTAACACTTACTCTGTTAATTGTGTGTTAAAACGTTAATTTTATCTTTGCAAGGCAAAGATGGTGATTATCAATAGGTTAGTGGAGACTTTGGAGCAAGGGAAAGATCAGTCAATGAAGTTATTGAAGTATACGAAAGAGAGTGCTACGACCATGCTATATTTATTATAATGTAGGCATCATAATTAACTTCTTTTTAAGAATAACCATCAAGTATGATGTTACTTATTGAAGCACTAACTATGCAATTTACACAAGATGTCACGGGAATCACTAATCCCTTATACATGAGACATAAACAGGAGGAGGAGGAGGAGAGGGGGTGGGGGGGAGAAGAAGTGTAAACTATAAAACGACTCCAAATGTACGTTGATTTATTTATCCCCAATTGCACAACATCAAAAGCATAGGAGACACATTTATGCCCTTTTTACCCTCTTCAACACCACTACTTGTAGCCTGACAATCGCACAACCATATCACAGTTTTCGACATTACCCAACTCACATCAAAAATAAAAAATAAAAAATACCAAAAAGTAATAGTAATTAAAACAGTTTTTAAAAGATAAGTTCTCAATCAAAGATGCTAATTAGACTCACTTATTTCTCAAATAAAGAAAAACTGACAAGAATTTTTTTATTCCAGTAGCATTGGATGTGTCCAAATGCAAGATGAATTAATTGCTCTTAAAAAGATTTGTGCTCAAAAGTTGGTTCTTTTGCCTGCTTAGAAAAATCATATTTGGATGTGAGTGGGTTTACAAAATTAAGACCCGTACTAATGCTTCTCTAGAGCTTTACTACGACGACTTTGAACATGTAATCCGAGCACATGTCGTCGCGAAGTAGTAACTCTGTGTGACTCTGAGGTCAAACTACCAGAGTCCATGTATTCCATAACACCCCCGCCCCCCGCCCCCGAACAAGTAAAGAAAATAAGGAATTCATTATAGTGGCTAAGTGAGTTTCAAAAATATGATAAACTAAAAATCAAGTGGCGTAAAAAATATCCAAAGAGCACTGAATCATCAAAGATTTTCCACCAATGTCTCCTTTGCACAAATTCCCGACTCAAAACTATTCATTCCCACTCAGAACATTAAAACGGTGGTTACTAAACTAAGGGCCCACGATACACTCTCCTGATCTCTCAAGATCGATAGTTTTAGAAATAAATTCATCACCATGGATTGATTATCTTGATTCCTTGTTCCTTGATCGCATGTTAAAACCAAGATATTTGTTTTGGATAGAATTCCAAGCTTCCATGGTGCTTTGAATCAACAATGGAACAAATAATATAATGAAATAATAGATAATCTATGAAAATGAATAATCAAGCACTAGAAACTATGAATGAATCAGAAGAGAACAAACTAAGAAATAAGAATCCATTGGGGTTTGACCACTATCCTTAGCCAAGAAATTTAGTAAACCAAGGAAGAAAGAGAGAAGATCTATGGATTTAGAGAGGAGCAGGAAATAAGCATCATGTTTAATGGTATATAGATGACACGTGAGCAAATCAGTATCACATGTTCAATGATTTTGTAGATCACTGTCGATGCTATGTATTCCTCTAGCCTGTACATCACACTGGCACCCATGCATACTCCCATTTTGCAACAATTAGTAGCTCAACCACTAATTCCATCACGCTTCATAAGGAGATTGCACTGTCCAATGCCTTGATCCGACAGGCACAACAAAACTACCAACTACCCATATTCCGGCTTTTGTCATCCCAAAACTTGCTCACATTGTCTCCCCAACCATTCAGTCCGGTCAGCATGCAGACAATGGCTGGTCTTATATTGTTATTCTCATCATAACAGTGAAGGTAATTGTTTATTTCACAGAATATATGGCTCCTTTGCTCAATTTCACAGCTGCTTAGCCACCACCTTCAATGACCATTAACTATCACAACCACTGTAATACCAGCCATCCTTCCATCAGTAGCTCCAGGAGTTCTGACAATTAAATATTGTACCATCTCCCATATCCTTCATAAACAAGATTTTTCCGCTACGATATTGAGGAGTTGCAGGACAGCTTTTGTGTGATATATTTTAAATCAATCAAAGAACACTAAATGCAACAGACAGTGAGAGATATTTCAAATCCAGCATCATGTCCAATAAAATAATCAGATTCCAACATAGTGACATGCGCACCTTTGTTTGCCCCGACAACTAATCCCATCCAAAATGGTAACCCTATCATTTGTGCGATCCCTAATAACAAAACTAACTGGGAAAAAAAAAAAAAAAGGTGCCAGGCAGGCGAATGGAAAATTCGAATTCACGAGATCATGATACAGGCAAAACTCAATCAAATCGCAACATAACCTAGGCCAATAATAAAAATAATAAAATAAAAGCACATCAAGGAATTCAAGCAAATTACCCGAACTGGGAGAGGTAGGAACATCTTTTTGCGAATTTGAATCCATGAGCAGCTAAGCTGTCTTGATTACTGAGAGAGAGAGAGAGAGAGAAGAAAAAAGAATAGAAGTTAAATCCCCAAGCTCTACCGGGAAGCCCTTGAATAAATAGGAGATTGATTCGAAACGGCATATCGCATCCCAAATGAACCCCACACAGTACCGTAAAGGGAAGAACGTGCAAGAATAAAACCTGATGGCGACGGCTTAGACAAAAGGTGCCGACGGAGTGGCGAGTGAAACAGGGCTTCCTAATCCCCAGCTCACACAGAATTGAAGCAGAAGCTTGCCTCACGATCTTCAACCGATTTTATAACCCTTCGCAATTCACCACCGATACAAACAAACTTTAGGGGCCCACCTCAATCCTCATCTCTCCAAATGAACGGCCACTACTTCGGTCATATCCTCCAAACAACAACTATATATTTATTATTTATTATTTATTATTTATTATTTATTATTTATTGTATATAATAAAATGTGGGCGGATCTTAAACTTCTACATGAAAAACTAATTAATTAAATAATAATATTGAATTGAGGGGATTTTACATCTTGTATTTTAATAAATTTCAACTAATAATTATATTTATTAAATTTTATTTAATATTTTTTATATCAAAATTATTTCTAATATACCATTCACTCCTCGCATCACCAACAATGCCGCCACCATTCCCACCGCCAACACCAACACCAACACCCAAAAAATGAAGCATTCATAACAAATTACACATTTTTTTTGCAAAAAATTAAAATGTCTAATTGTGCAAAAATAAAACATTTGTTTAAGAAAAAAAAAGATATTTTATAATAAATGAAATATTTCATAACAATGTCTCATTTGTGCAAGAAAATAAGACATTTTCAATCCACCATCTATTTTCGATGATTGTATCTCATTTGTGTAAAACTGAAATATTTGCATAAAATCAAATCTGAAATCAAAAGGCACACATAATCCACGACAATAGTGGACAAAATCAATTCTGAAATCAACTAAACCTAATCCAACTAGTTCCAAATTAATTGAGGTAAAAATTTCTATAACAACGTTTCTCACCAACCAGTTCCAAATTCCAAGCACTGACCAATTCTGGACCTCTCCAAATTCCAAGCACTGGTCTATCCAGTTTCTAATTAATGGAACGATCTCTCTCATGGCGTCTCATTTAATAATATTGCGCCTCCTGAGTAGTGAGATAAGATC
The DNA here is from genome assembly GCA_032270985.1 of Heliamphora pulchella. NCBI lineage: Eukaryota > Viridiplantae > Streptophyta > Magnoliopsida > Ericales > Sarraceniaceae > Heliamphora > Heliamphora pulchella. Next base: position 1,500,592 of record JAULJZ010000020.1, on the reverse strand, counting down.
TATGAGATGCATCCCTGTTGTGTAACAGCACTAAGCAGAAAAAGAAAGCAAAATGAAATTATTTAATCGAACATCATCCACACAACCTGACTTTTGCTCTAACACCCCGCTCCCGCAGGACACTAAACCTGTACAGAAGGATGTGATCCCATCACAGACCGGCGCGTAAAGAGAAAAACAAGAAATAATAATATTAAGAGACCAAACAAGAATTTTTAATCAACCACCAACCTTTATGTCAAAAGGGGTAAACATGAGTTACTAGGGATTCATCATCTCAAGGCATACATTACTTCTAAAACATCAAAAACCTTCAGATCTTATACATGAAGCTAGGCCAAAACTAAAAACTAAAAATAAAAAAATAAAAAAAAAATTGGACCAAAACGATTCCCAACACAAGATCCAAAATTACTCGACGACGCCTGTGGTGGACTAACTCCTAGCTGTTCTTGTTATCTACAACCACAGAGGTTACATGAGACCGCACTTAGTATTATCATAAAGAGAAAAGATAGTTATTTAGCTAAGGATAACTGAAAATTTCTTTCCTAAAAACAGTTCATCACATTTTCTACAAAAACATAGAGACTGATGCATTTGCTTGAACATGAAAATATCGTAGATTATACAGAACCTTTTCAATACGACAAACAGAAATATGTTCATGGCTCAACCGCCACAATTTAAAAGAATAACCACTTTTTCAAAACTAGACTCAAATCCCAATAGTGTTAAAGTAGTCGTCAACCTCACAATCGAGAGTTTCGACGATACCATAACCTTAGTTCGCAATACACAGATAGCAACGTGATGGAATGAGGGTCACTCTCTACCAAGCACGAGTGGTATGTGCTAAAACCTGGGATTCAGCCTAAAAGCCTTAAAGGTAAAAACCCTCACTTAACGGGAAACCTCCCTTATATGGACAAATAAAAAATTCATAGTTAGGTAACCTCCCTTATAACGGGATATAAATGGCCAAAAACTCTTGTAACTTGATACTTTGAAAACAACAATACAACATTGACAATTTCTCTTATAATATCATCATGCTTGCTCAAGATATCATGGATAGCACACTTGAATTAAAACGTCATGGCTTTTGAAAACAAAAGGTTCATGCGATCATCAAAACTGGTCATAGTTCAAAACATGCGCTTCAAAACATTTTCAAGCATCATTTACATAAACTCAAGTTCAAGATAGTGGTTAAGCACTCTCACCTTGTATTATATGCATAAGAACCAAGCCTTCCCCGGCAAGCTAAGTAAGATCCCAGGGTTTTACAACCTCCGTGCCTAACAAGGAAAACACGACTCGATCGTTAACATGGAATCCTTCCCTCTTAGCATGTGAAACTAAAACGATTCGGACCGTTGAACGTTTTCTTTAGTTTTAGGGACCATGGTTACTTTATTTTTAGGTTTAAGGAGTACTACACACTTTCCTAATCTTTTACTTGTTTAAGGATTTAACTTAACCATTTATTACTCTATTCCAATCATTAAATTTTAAAGTACCACAGCATTTTGAGGTACTTTGACTTGAAGTTGGATTATGATTTTTGATGAAGATTTAGATTTAAATATTATCTACAACCTTTATGTTTAACACCAAAGTCAAAACCTAAGGCAACTAGGTGAAAAACTTATGCAAATAAAAACGGTTTAGCACTTTGCACAGAAAATTGGCCAGAAAAGTGTCTCTGTTGGTCTCGATCTTGGGACATCAAATCAAGTCAAAGAGAGCCCATTTTTGGATATGTTCTAGTTTAACATGTCCCCTACAAGGCTTATGAAGAGTGCTAGGGGTAGTTATTTGAAACAAGTTGAAGCTATAAGCCATTTTGTAAAATAGGTTCTGTCATCCACCAAACCCTCAGTAGAACC
>JAULJZ010000020.1:1486042-1498600 GCA_032270985.1 Heliamphora pulchella | reverse complement strand
CTTTTTAACATTTTTAACCAAAAAAATTAAAAACTTAAAGTTAACAAACAGGCCATCTTACAAGAAAACAAAAATGGCCTTGGGCCACTCCAAGAATTTTCATTGTTAATTATTTAGTGAAGGTGGAATGGGAGACTGCTCAAGAATTGGTTGGGTGCTCCAAAAAGATACGGATATCCTGTTAAAAATATTCTAATCAATAAAATTATCTCTATTATTTAATTTAAGCATAGAATAAGAACAATAATACTGACATCTGTTTGTCAAAAATTCTCAACTTAACCTCTATTTTTTTTTGTGCATCAAAAGTTGTAGTTGAGTTTTTATCACAATACGTGCTTTTAGCTTATACGCCCAAACCTCAAAACCTATTTTAAAATCGTTCTAGTACATGAAATAAGGGAAAAAACGTGGTACGTCACTTGTTTTAAATTTATGGTACAGTAGAAATAGGCTTCATAAATAAAAATGTTAAAATTTACTTATGTAAATGGCATATTTTAAAAACCAAAAACAAACGGATCGGATTGATGGCCGAGCCACTCGAAGTGAGTGGCTCGATTAAGACTTCATATTGACATAATACAACTTCCAAAAAAATCAAAATGGGAGCAGAAGATGACGTTGGAAAGAAAGAAATTTTACAATTTTACATTGAAAAAGCAATCTCTGAGCTATTTGGATCTAACCGAGTTACTTGAGCCTAGCCGAACCATTCGGTGGCTTGCTATGGACTCAATAATATAACACAGACTATAAAGATCGAGTCATTAGGCGTAGCACACACTACGTGGTTATATACTAGACATAGCACAATCTATGTGTCATCGCCAATATAGCAAAGTCTATGTGTCCTTCCTGATATAGCACATACTATTTATATGACATGTGTAACACAAATTAGTAGCTAAGGAAAAGATTGTCAACTATGGGAGTTGAGTGACTTAAAGTTGCTCGATTGAAAGGGTCGAGCAGCTTGTTGGTTGATCACTGGTTGACTTAGCCAATTAAAAATAAAAACTTTGGTCCGAGATAATTGGATAAAATTTTACAATTTAATAGTATCTTATAGTGTCCCACCTCAATACTAATAACTCCATCAAAGAGTTAAAACTAGAAGAAATGACCGTATTCATAAGGATTCATTCTTCTAGTTTAGAGATTATTCAATTCACTTGAATTTAATCTTGATCTTAAGTGCTCATATTGCCCACCTACTCATATATATGCTAGTTTTATCTTTTACCCAATTATCATTATCTTTTCGTTTTGTGTTACAGATTTATTTATATATAAATTTTACCTCTCTTATATTTTTTATATTCTTCAGCAAAGAATCTTACAATTTCTTTGAAAAGATAAGCATCACATAAAATATAGTATTATTTTTAAAATTATTCATGTAAGAAAGTATTATAATCAATTTTCTTCCATATTGTTTTGTTAAACCTCTAATATCTTTTTTTGCATTTTAATTTATTATATTTGATTTTTTTATACAAAAAATATTTTAAAAATAAATATAAAAGATTTGGAGGGCAATTTGAAATACTAAATTTACCATTTTGAAATAAAAATGTACCATATTACAAAGCGTATGTATAAATTGCTAGGGGATTGTGTTTTATGGTAATATTGCTCAACACATCTTTAAAAAAGTTTTGAAAGTTATTTTTTGAGACTTTATTTTGATGCTTTATAAATCTTCTTTTTGTGATTACTTTTATTATGAATTAAACTACAACGAATACTGGAAGCATAAGTTAAAAACTAACAAATTAAAATAACGAGTATGCTTTTGTAATGCTATAAGGGCATGTTGGTTCTGCCGAACCAAGAGGTTTGGATATGATTAAAAAAAATTAATAATTTTATATTAATTTTACATATGAGGAACTGTAGTTGGGATTTTTTAATAATGTCATTCATTTCAAATTATTTTTTATTTAATAATTAAAAATAATTTTACAATTCTTATTTTATATTCTATTCTACTTTAGTTAAATACTATATAAATAATACTAATATAGATATTATTTTATGGTATTAAAAAAATATGAGATTTATGTATAATTTTTCTATCCTAATCAATTTAATTTTACATATCAAAATCAACTAATTAAATTAGAAAAATACTAACTCTTACCCTTCAGACTATTAAGAGTTGAATTTTAATTATTTAAAATTTAATTTTTATGATTGTTATTCATTTTTCATTGAGCGTTGATTAATATAATTTATTATTATTAATTACCGCCGAATAAATAACAAAAATAATTGAATAATATGATAAAATTATCAAAACTTGCAAAATAAATTGTTTTGTTTTTATGGCTTTTCACCAAAGCAGAATCAAATCAACCCAATATCTTGGTCACTTTTCACAGCCACTGTTGTTAAAAGGCGTCAAGACTTAAATGTAATGCTTTATTGCAATATCAGACAGGTTTTTGTCTTCTTACCAAAGAACAATCTATCCAATCTTTGGTTACTTCTCATCACAATTATCACAGTCACAGTGGAGAGAAAAGAGAGACAGAAAGATAAAGAAATCAGCTCATTACGGTGTATTCCAGAGGTTTGATATGTGATTAGCTCTTTCTTTTTCTTCCAATTTCCTACCCTTTTTCCTTTCCTTTCTTGAACAACTCTGAGCTACTTTTTTATTTTTTTTGAAATTTGATGTCTACGCTCTTGGAAGAACATGATTACATAGGGTTATCAGAGGTTCCTTCAATGGAAAACTCTGAGAAACTCAGTGTTTCCTCCGAAGATAATGAGAGGAACAAGGGTTTGAACATGAAGGCTACTGAGCTGAGACTTGGGTTGCCTGGTTCTGAGTCGCCGGAGAGAGATAAGATTGTGTACCCACTTTGTACACTGAAGGGTTTGGTGTCGGGTGCCAAGAGGGGATTTTCCGACACCATCGCTGGTGGTTCTGGGAAGTGGGTTTTCGCCGTTGGCGGCGGATCTGAGGCGGATTTGGCCAAAAGCGGCGGTTCGTTCTCTCCCAGAGGGGTCAATGGTGGTGGGAAGAGCGTTGTTGGCGCCGAAAGTGGCACTCCGCCGTCTTGTGTAGCGTCCGCGGCTGCGAAAGAGGTGGTTCCTCCGTCGCCGAAGTCGGTGCTGGAGAAGAAGCCTCAGATTTCTGCTGCAAGAAGTGGCCAGGGGAGTGCTCCTGCGGCGAAGTAAATTTTCTATCCTTTTCTCTCTCTCTTTCTTTCCTGAGAAAATGAGTAGAAATATAACACGGCATGGATAGGTCACTCAACACTTCAATAGATTGATTTGTGCTTTAATTTTGGTGGTGGGTTTCTGAGATTTTTGTTCCCATGCTATTTTGGAGCCATATTATTTATAACTGAGAATAATTTATAATTGTCTTCCTTACAGTTTTCAGAAATCATGGTAATTCATAATTAATAGTAATTTATGATTGTCAACATAATTATTTAGAATTTGGGTTTCCCCAGTGTATTCTTGATGTTTTTCTTAGAGATCGGAGCAGTGATCTTCTATTTTGAATATTATACACACACACACACACACCTGTCTCAATGCATTGAATTTAAGGTAGTTGGATCATGTAAAAATCTCAAGGCATAGAAGTCTCGAAATCTCGAGACATATTCAACGGTTTTTGATGTATTGGGACAAAACGGCATATAATTTTCGGGATAGGTGATCCATGTCCAAAGATTTGTATATTTTTCTTTTCAGGGTTTCTCTCAAAGATGGAAAAAAAGGGGTAGCCTGAGATGCATCTAATTTTTGTATGTATTTGTTATGATATGTGGTATATTATTTATGTCTAATGCTCTGTTTTCTTGATTTTATTACCTTTTCTCCATTTCTGTTTGGTGTTTTTTCAGTTCTGTTCACTCAGTGTGGAACAAGTTGTTGTTGTTTAAGGTCCTTTACCCCTTTAATCACTAAGAACGCAAATTCCTCGTGTGTTTGTGAGTGACAGGGCACAGGTGGTGGGATGGCCGCCTATCCGATCTTTCCGGAAGAATTCGATGGCTACTAATCATCTGAAGAACGATGAAGATTCGGATGCCAAGTTGGGATCCGGTTGTCTTTATGTCAAAGTCAGTATGGATGGTGCCCCATACTTGAGGAAAGTTGATCTGAAAACCTACAGCAGCTATACAGAACTCTCTTCGGAACTGGAAAGGATGTTCAGCTGCTTCACAATTGGTAGCTCTCTATGAATCCAATCATCTCCCTTTGTTTTCCGTTACGTATTTTGCTTGTTTGCTTCTTGAAACCCTAAATTTCCCTAAATTATTTGGAGATTGTTTATGTTGACCTTCAAGTATTAGTATTGTCTAATTAGTCGCCTAACTCCACAAATCAAGCCCAATTGGTCAATTTTTCGATGGCCAGTTAAAGGAAAATGACAGAACATTCACAGGTGGGCCACACTGTGTTTTACTAGGCAATGGGGGGCTAAAAAGAAATTTTTCCCTCGCATTCACATGCACTACGTGCGTAGCAGAGTTTGAAGCAAAAATTCGAGCTCATAATTAGCTCCAAAATACACAATTTGGAGTGAAAATGGAGAGATTGCAGGGTGATTGGGTGACTAGTGTTTTAATCAAAGCAACACGAGGCCTTTCGTCATTTTCCTTAGCAGGTGGTCGAATATTTGACCAATTAGGCTCAATTTGGATAGATGAGGGATTACTTTGATAAAATTGATACTTGAGGGACGACTTAGACAATTCTCAAATAGTATAGGGATATAATATAAGTTAAAAAAAAAAAAAACCTAGAATAAAAGTTGATCAATGTCAATGTCTACGTGAAAAAAAGGAATGATTCAACTTCCATTGGATGCCCCCAAAATCCCCCTGTTATTGGTCCCGTTAAGATTTTCTGTCACTTTTGGGTCTTTTAGTGATGTGATAATTGTACCGAGATACAAAATCACATTTCTATTTTCATTTTCTTAAAAATTATAGTTGTTGCAAGTTGGAGTTTTGCATTAAGTTTCGGAAATATGAACAACTTTTTTATTCCTAATCAATCTTACTTTTGCTTTCTTTAAAATTTTATTCTGTGCTGCAAATTATTTTTGAGTTACGGGTGGGGTGTTTGACTGTTTAATTTCTGCTGTGAATGATGGGGGTTCAGGACAATGTGGCTCCCATGGAGTTCCAAGCCGTGATGGACTGAGTGAGAGCCGATTAATGGATCTTCTCCATGGTTCTGAATACGTACTTACCTATGAAGACAAGGATGGCGATTGGATGCTTGTTGGTGATGTTCCATGGGAGTAAGTGTGACTACAATACCATATTCTGTGATTTTTTTTACTACATTACTAGATGGATAGAATTTTGATGAATTCGATAGTGCTTGTGCTTAGCCATTTGGTTTAAACTTGAACTATTTTCCTGTTGTTAACTTCTCCTATTTAATCACAATATTAACCAACTAGTTCCATCTTAATTCTGCAGAAAAGTAGCAATTGATTTAAACTATGATACAGATTTCATTTTCCATTCATCAACTTCCATCTTTATTTTTCAAGTTTCCATTCTTACCTATGTTTCATTGACTCGAGTAAGGATGTTAGGTGATGGTATGTGTCTTAGTGTTGAATTTATATAATTCTCATATAATTGGTATTTATAAAGTTCCATTGAGCATTTCATGTATAATATGCATAGTTTTATATTACCAAATATGCTTTATAGTTGAAAGTTCAAGTAAAAATGTTAGACACATACCTCATACCCTTATCCGAGTGTTGACTGTCCAACACGGATACTTTACACATTTAGAAGAGTCCACGTAACAAAAATCTTTACTTTGTTATTAATTCTGTGGACTACATCTGAATTTTGCCCAACTCAGTTCATCTTTAGCTGAACACAGTTTCCACACTTACTATCTATAAACCAAGATACAAAATGGGATGTTTCTGTTCTAATTTATGATTATTTGGTTGTTGCAGAATGTTCACAGATTCTTGCAAGAGGCTGAGGATCATGAAAAGTTCAGATGCAATTGGGCTAGGTATGACCTAATTATTAAATAGATGATTTACTCATTATTGATTGGCCTCATACTCCAATTCTCATAATTATGAACTACACAGCTTTCCAATTGGCCTCTGATTGCCCATCATCATCTCCCTCCATTACAACCTTTTCTGCTCAAAAATATGATTTAAAAGGCATACTCCATCATTTGTTTTCACATTTGGGATATTTTATTTTATTTTATTTTTACTTTTCCGGTTTGTCTTGAATAGAGGAGTTGAAAAAGTTTAAAAAAAGGGGGGGTTCAATTTGAAAAAAAGGTCCGTTAAAGACCAAAAACAAGCAAAATTTTACTTTTCCTATTCTTCTATTCAAGATCAATTGGAAATGTGAATTTTTTGATCCAAACGTGATAACAGTTCCTGAGAAAACAAGCAGACTCGGTGGCGCAAGAACTAGCAGCTTGGGCTCTTCGTCTTGGTTTTTCTGGAAGCCTTTCCGCAGATGAACTCCCCTTTTTGCGCCTTGCAGTGGCTAATGCAGTTTTTTATGATGATGGGGGTTGACTTGTCTGGGCTTTTTCTCTTTCTAGCAGAATTTTTTTTTTTTTTTTTTTTTTTAAAGGGGGCCTTACTTTAGAAAGATCAAATTTTGTGTAATCTTGATTTACTTTTCCCCTGGGCTCTTGATTGTAATTGGAATCTCATAACATCTTCTCATAAATGCTTTCCTATCTTGTTATTGCAGCCCCCAGAGCCATGGAGAAGTGCAGAAACCGCGACTAGTGTACCATTGCTCGAAACTCTGAATTTCTCTAGGCAAAAGTGAAAGAAGACTTTGATATCTAAATGCTGGAGGCCTAGAGGATTTAATTTTGTGCCTCTTGTTCTATTAGTTATTTGTGTGTTCTAAAGAGTCTTTAGACTTGTTGTACTGGGGAAAAAGGAGGGGGGGAAATCCAGTAGCAAGAGATGTATTCCTATTGACTGTTTCTAGCTGGGTTGTTTAGTTAGGTCTTGGTTTTGTCTTTCCAAGTCTTATGTATTTTGCTTGCTTGCTACTCAAGGCTTGAATACTACATATGTAAATGGTTTGGCTAGCAAACCCTCTCCCTCCCTGCCCACTCTCTATGTATATGTATGTATCTCACGCGTGCCCGTACGTAGATACATTGATGGCTTATTCAAACGAGTAAATAATAAACTACACAGACAACTAACTAATTACTGAACAATTATAAAAAAATGTTTTTCAATCATTCATATGTATGTACAATCGATTAGTTGTCAAATACACGTAGAACTTATTAAGTACAACTTGTGGGTTTTACATATATATGGGTTGTTGAGATGTATTTTTTGTGAAATATGTAATTGGTTGTCTATGCGAAAAGTAAGGAGAAAGTTGGGTATTATTTGTTTTTTGTGTGGTTACATTGGCGGGGTTTGCCAAATTTTCTTGTTATAGCTTTTAGTTTCTTGATGCTAATTGATGCTAATTATAGATTGTTATAGCTTTTAGTTTTTTGACGCCAATTATAGATATAAGTAACAATCTACTAATCATCTTCAACTTTTGATACAAATTAAAATTATTTTTTTCATTTTAGTTATAAGTTATAATTTTTATAAAATATTCATAATTTTTGTTATTAGTTATAATTCATAAGTTACGGGTTTTATGTTGGGAAAGTGGGGTCTTGGGTTGATTCAAGTTATGCATAAATTGAAGGGTTCTGTGTTGTGTGAATGCATTGGGAAGATTGTCGATCAAAAACACTTCTGTTGAAACTTAAAATTGCTGAGTCCACCAACTTTTTTGTAAAAATATGCAAGTATAAATGCATCATGTACAAGTGTTTTGATGCATGTAGTGAGTGTACTAAGCATTTTAGTAGGTGCATTTATAAGCCCCCTAAAACTAGCTTAAACGTGTGATTAACACAGACATAAGTGCTAGCCACACAAATGGACCTCCTTTTTCATCACAACAAAAAGAATAGGATTATATTGTTATCTGAGAATACCTCATCTTCAATAAATTTCCCTTTTTTCTTTTCAGCATGTCATGTGGGAATCACAACACATGGGCTTCCTTCTGATTGATTCGAGGCATCTGCCCTGCTATGTTTCTGCACTTTCAACTGTCTTCCCAAGTGCAAATGGTACAACCTCCGAGCTTTTATGCTGAGGGAGAGTTAGAAATCCAGTTAAGAAGGCACTAATTGTTTTAAAATCTTGATTTTTTTAATTAAGGTTCTATTTGTTTTGACGTAATCAAATATTTGTTGGTAAAATATTTTATCTATTTTTTAGTATTTGGTTTAATAAAATCAATATAAAATATTTTATTTATAGTACCAACATTGATTTATTAAAAAAAATACATAAGTCATTTTACTGTAGTGGTACTAGTTGCGATGATGGAGGCTATGGTAGGAGTGGTAGTGTCAGGGGCTCGAGGTTTAGGGTTTGTGGGCTAGGGGTCGAGGGTCTGGGTTGGGGATCGAGGGCTTGAGGTCCGAGAGTTAGAGGCTTGGGATTTGGTCTTGGAGCCCGGGCTTGGGGTTTGAGGGTCGAAGCCCAACATCCGGGGATTGAAGACAGGGCCTTGGGTTTCAAGGGTTCAGAGGTCCAAAGGTCCCAGTATCGGGTATCCAAGGTTTGAGGGTTGGGGTCGAGGGCCTAGGGCCCGATATCTAAGGGTTAGGGGCTATGGTTTAGGGTGCAGAAGTTCAAGAGTCGGGGCCCAAGATTTGAGAGTTGGGAATATGCGTTAAGGGTACGAAGTTCAGGGTTTGAAGGTTCAAGGGCCCTAGAGCCTAAGTTAGGGGCTCAGGTTTAGGGGGTAAGGGATCGGGATTTAGGGTTTGGGAGTCTGGGGGTTGTGAACCTAGGGCCCGAAGCCCGACTTCAGGGGAACGGGGTCTCTGGGTTAGGGCCTAGCGTTTAGGGATTGAGAGTTCGGGATCAGGTTTTAGACTTTAGGGATTCAGGTGCTCGGGATCCAAGGGTTGGGTGCCTAGGGCCCAACCCTTAGACCATAGGTTTTAAGAATGAGTCTAGTGCAAAGTTTCTTAATAGGATAGGTCCTACTTTTTGAAATTAAAGTGATGCTTGGACGCTTTTTTCCTTACTACTAAAATAAGAACACCCAACACATCACTCTGCCCACCACTAACATGTCCCTTTTGCGATCCCTTCGGCCATAGCCACTGTCGTCGTTGTTGTCTCCGCTGCCGCTATTGCAAGTTCTTTACTCTATTTGTCGGGCATAGCCATCGCCGCCGACCTGACTTTGTTCTTCGCATTCGGCAGCAGTACGCTTGCTGCCGCCGATGTTGTCCCTTCAACGAACGACACCGGCGCCGACCTCCTCCACGCCACCTTTTTCCTCCTTATTCTCGCTACTCCTCCTAGTACTCTTCCATCACCACTAACCACCAGATCTGATTGTCGACTCTAGATTTCGTCATTGCTATTGCTCATCCACCTCCTCGCCTTCGCAGACCACCAACTCTAGATCTATTCCGTTGTCGCCGTTGTCGACCACTAGACTTGGACCACCTACTGCATATCTCACCCTCATCGTCTTCATCGTCAATTCTCTCTCTTTTTAACTGAGATTTTTTCTTAATTAATAAATTTATCAATATAATTATCTCGAGAAAATTCATAAATTTGGAAATTTCTTAGTTAAATACTGTTAGAAATTTTTAGAGAAACTTTAACTAATAAATTTTTAAATTAAATGCTATGAGGATTTTTTTCTCTCCTAATATCACCCATACACTTGGGAGTAGAGGCGTCTAATCCGCTTGTAGGCTTCAGAAAAAGCCACCTTCGAATTAGAAGAATTGACGGGTCAAGAAATATTAGCTGTTCCTTACATAATTAACGTTGTCCAAACACCAAAATAAGACCTTGTTTCGGCCAAAATTACAACACTGCCACCCGTAAAATTCAATTTTTTTTTCTATTTTAAGAAATACTTTGGCTGCACATTTCTTAACTCTGCATTCATTTTTGAAACTTTTGTACTCCAAATTGTGTCGATATTGAAAAGAAAAATGATATTTAAGCTTACTTGACAAGTTTACTTCACATGTTATGTGACAATTAAAATTACTTGTTTATCTATTTAATAATAGAGAATTATTAGTTATCAATTATGTCACATTAGTATGCACGTGAAGTAGGCCCGTCAAGTAGACTAAATAGCATTACTCGATTGAAAATTTATATCCAATTTTTTCGTGAAAATAAAATTAATATATATTTTCTTGCTAGCTAGTTGGTTTGAAAAGTTACATATATGAGACAAAAAGTAAATGTAAGAAGGTGTCCAATTTAAAATAAATGATTTAGATTCAATGGTGTGTCGGGTAAATCACAATTTAAATGAATTTGGACCTCTAATTTGGAATTTTAAATAAATTTCTAGGCATATAGCATTACTAATAATTATTTTGCCTAATGGTGTATTTGATATTCCCCTTGTTTCTTTGGGCAAAAGAAAAAAATAGCTGGGCCATATCCCAAATCTGACCTAATTATAAGTCTTCTCTGTGATCATTAATTTTGACTACTAATTTTGAATTTTTAAAGTATATTGCATTTTTAATAATTAATTTGCATAATGGCATATTTGATATTCCTCTTGTTTTTTTGGGGGTGGAAGAGAGAAAAGCTGGGTCACATTCCAAATTCTGACTTTGGTCTTCTCTGAAGTATTGAGAACAGGTAATTAAGCACAGTTTTTAGTATGTTGGCCAACCAGGCTTCTTCATTTTTGGCTTCTTCCCCATTTCTCCTACCAACCTATTCCAACTACAAAAGGTGAGGCCTAGAGAAAACAAATCATCCCATTAGAGCAAAAGTCCATTGGAGAAGATTTTTTTCTTCTTCAATGGCAACTTTGCTCAAACCCCTCATCTTTCTCTCTCTCCTATTTGTTTCTGGGTCTGCATTCCCTCCACTTTTCACTAACGTAATTAACAATGCCATGGAGACCGTCAATGGAGGTGTAGACACGGTGATTAACGGAGGAGGAGCGGCGGATGGTGATAATGAGGGCGATACTGGAGCCAAGAAATTATTTCCCTTTCTGGAGGAAGACGGAGACAATGGCGGCGACGACGAGCCAGAAGCTGAGGAGAAATTCCCTGCCGGGAACAAACCGGATTTTGAGACGGAGTTCACGGGGGCTTGGAAGATAGACAACCCGAACGCGGGTGTCTCCGCCATGCAACTCCAGTTGCTTCCAAACAACAAGGCCATAATGTACGATGCCACCAACCTCGGGCCGTCAAGTATTCAATTGAAGCCCGCCGGAAACTGCCGTCCCGTCCCCGGCAAGCCCGACCAAATCGATTGCTGGGCTCACGCCATAGAATATGACGTTGAGACCGCGCAAGTCCGGACCCTTAAGGTTTTTTGGTCTAACATAAATTTTCCTCCCTTCTTGCAAAAACCATGCATTTATCTACGTAAATTCACATGCATTGTTTTTTGTTGTCGTTGTTTTGTCTTTCTTGTGTCTAAATTCGCATGCATCATGCATGCGTAGATTGAAACATTATGTTGGTGTTTTACAAGTGTTTTTAAAAGGAGTAAATTATACTTATCTCCCTTAAAATTTTTGACAAAAATATATTTTTTTTATCTTTTTAAATATTACGGGCTTTCCTTCTAGTTTAATTGTATTGCCTCAAATTAATTTAACTGTTAAACTTTTGTCACTCACGTAACGAAAAATGCTGAGATTCTTCCAAAATCATTGCTGACTTTTTCATATTGCCTTTATTATTGTGAAAAGTTAATAATATCGCATACATCCCCTATGAAAGAAGTCAAAACTGTCCCTAGCCCATTACACCTAGTCATTGGTGCATCTAGGTTTAGATAAAATAACTTAGTTAAACTAGATTAATCCAACTGTTAATCTCTCTTTTATTTCGTCTTTTGATTCACTTGCACAATGGTTTCTTGTTTCTCATTCATAAGAGTGTCAAACACTATCAGATTTGTTGAAAGAACCTGAAACAAAAGGGTTTGGATGATTCAGAGATTATTTTGCTAATGTTGATTTAGGTAGGTATATATGGCCAATTGAAAGAAATACTAGGTTAGTGGAATTCTTAATTGGTACTCAATCATATATGCAGCAAGCTACACCACTGGACATATTTTTAAATACTATTTATTGTTTTATTAGTATTATTGGTAGAGCCCGGACTTAGTTTATCAGATATTCAAATCTTGCGTTAGGTTTGGTTTTCTTTTTATGTATTTTTTTTCGCCTTTAGTCATTTTTTAACATTAACTTAAATATACATATATTTTTTTATTTCTTGTGTCAAATATTTAAAACATAAAATTTTGATCAAAAGATAATAAAATTTTAAATATAACAAAAAGAGCCCCTTAATAATTTGTAGCAGTTTTTGTGTTTTTAGTAAAAAAGATTAATTTAAAACGAGTATACTTTTTAAATTTATTTGGTTACGAGCAACTAAAATGTGAAAATTTTAAATCAAGAAATAGGAAACCTAGAAAATTTCGAA
>JAULJZ010000020.1:1265238-1275546 GCA_032270985.1 Heliamphora pulchella | reverse complement strand
TCTGCGTTTGGTTTCTCTTTTGAGATTTTTTTTTCATTCGGACGTATCCTGGATGTATCCCGCCGTATCTCAAACGTATCCGAGACGTATCCAAAACTGAAAAATTAAAAAATAATTTCTAGATACTTTCCAGCCGTATCCGATACGTATCCCGGCGTATCGGTATCCAATACGTATCCGATATGTGTACGGCAACATTTTTGGAGTATCTGTGCTTCATAGGATGTTATGTTGTTGTTGTTGTAGCTGTTATAACTCTTGTCAGACTGGTGTGTCCCTAAAAGCAGTCATTTGACAGATTGGGCAGCTGTTTTAGTGTGTTCAAATGCTATTGTTGGACTTCTTCTTGATTCAAGATATCACAGAAGGTGGCTTTGGTATTCCTGCTTCGGTGGCATTTTAGTGGCGGCATTCTGGTTGTATCACATGTTGAGGTAAATCAGCTATGCCAGAATGCATTTGCTTTATTTTAAACTGATGCTCAAGACCTCAACGTGACCACTTGCATTTTTTACGCAGAACAAAAAAAAAGTTTTGAATCACGTTTCAGCAGCACCTTACTTGCTCTGGTTATCTGATTTTTGTTTGTGTAGATTGTCGAGTTTCAGGTGGGATATTGTTTGGCTCCCCTTTGGGCCTTTGAGGTATGTCCTATAATCTTGCATCTCTGGCTTTATATACAAGACTAGTTAGGGGGTGTTTGGTGTAATTTAAATTATGAACTAATAGATTACAGCTGAAAAGATGTGATTGACTTGAGGATAGAGGCTATAAATGTTTGTTGTGAACTTATATTTTCAAGTAGTGAAATTTGTGTTTGTTGATTTTGAATCGGAAGCTACAATCAAATGGTATGAACACACATTTGGATTTTCGTAATTTTTTTATGAGTCATAAGCTAAAAGCTGAAAAATAAGGTTAGACAAATACACTCTTAGTTAACTGTAAAAGTCATTCGTGATCTGGAGTTTGCAGTGGAGCTGGAATCTGCCTTTATGTGGATCATCTACTCAACGAGTCATCTGAAGAAGTAAGAAAACTTCGAGGCTACATGTATGCTTACAAGGGCAGATAAAAGTTCTCCTCCAATCAACTTAAGAACGATCTAGATACCAAAACACAAGCTGGGGTTCAAGATAGATGCGGACTGGCAATCACTGTGTTTACTTAGAAAATCAAGGGTTCGAAAGGGCATCTAATTTAGTGGTCGGCAATAGAGAGCTTGCAGTGCTTGTCTGGACATAGAGTTTGTACAGGTGAAGGAATTGTTATTCTCATCCATTCTCCTCTTTTGAAGACATGCTAGTCAAGTTGTAGCTTTGGTACAAATATATTTAAAAAACCAAAAGCTTCTTTTGTAATAGGGAATCCTTTCTTCCTTTCTTTCTCTTTCTTTTGGTTTTTTCGGTTGTAACCACTTGTGACTTTCGTTGTTGAGGTTGGAAAATGTTTCGAGCGTGTCTAACTGGTGACTCCAAACAAGATGAACCGGTTGGCCAGTTGGATTACTCGAGATCACTCCAATTGGCCAGCCGGTTTTATACAAGCATTTGAATGGTACTAAGCTTTTGAGTGGAATTTGAGATTATATGCCTACAAGCTATGGAGGTTGAAAATATTATTGAGCTCGGCCTTTTAGCTCGCCAGCCATCTCAAACGAAAGCATTTATTATTCATTTGCATTATTGTTGGCATCTCTGAAAAGTGAGAAGCTGGTGTTTAGTGCTATTAAAAGTAGTTTTTAATTTTTTGTTATTAATTTTAACTATAAACTATTTTTTATTTTAAACATTAACAATTTTTATTATAAATTATAATTATTTTTTTAAATTTCAGTTATAAGTTATAAATTTTACTAAACGTTCACACTTTCTGCTATAAGTTACAATTTATAAGCTAATAATTTTAACAATGCCAAACACTACCCATGTAATAGGAAAGGAAATTGTTTGAGGCTAGAAAACTATTATAATTAAGTGTCTAAACAAATTATATTTGTCTTGAAAAATAAACACACACTTATTCATTGTTTAATTTTTAGAATAAATTTAATTTGTTCAAGCATTTATTTGTATCAACTTAAGTTTTTACTTTGATAATTTTCATAATAAAAATAATAAAATCATCAAGTTGAATCATAACAAATGGATCCATCTTAGGCTCATAATAGAGGATCATCTTAGGCTCATGATTGGATTAACAACACTAGTTCAGTGCTTTTACCTCTTTTAAATTCTCTCCTCTAGAAAATTTTAGTATTTAAGTAAAAATACTTTATCAAAATAAAAAGAAACTGAAAAAAGGCAAAATCAATTCTAAACAGCCAAAAATAAAGGTTTTTGTCTTTAAAGAATTTTTCCAATGTTGAGAAAAATAATATATTTTTAAAATTTCTCAAAAATAGATAAATCAAAAATGTAAAATACAACTATAATTTAAAAATAGTACCAAAAAAAAAAACTTACAAAAACTAAGCCAAACAGAGACTGCCCTTTGAATATATTTCAGAATTTTTATACCTTGAGATTCTCATGATTCAATCACATTCCATGTATTATTAAAGTACCATTAAACAGCAATAACTATCTAAGGTGCAAAGGGATTAGATTCTTGCCCCAAAAATTAAATATTGGAATTCCAAAGCACAAGTTGGAAGAGGAATAAAAATAAATGCAGTGTGTTTCACTTTGCAAAGGCCAGAAAATACTCAATCTTTTCCAGAAGTAAACCTGTCTTGAGTCATCAATCATTATTGATCTAGGTCTGACTACACCAAAGCTTACTAGTCAATCACAAGTTCTATAATATGCCACAACAGCAAACACCCATTCGGGGCAACCACTTCAATTAACGGGGCTGAGTGATTCTAGTGGTGTTGAAAATATAATACAAAAAACTAATTTTTGCCACTAGTTTTATGCAAGAACGGAGGGAAACAAATAAAAAAACAACTGAGAATGGTAGCTATCCTTCCAAGGCAAGCCCGGATGATGCCGAATCATACTGAAGAAAAAAGACTAGCAAAATTGTAGTATTACAACCAAAACACCGAAGTCCATGCTATGCTGAAAGCAATAATGGATCAAATATGAGAAAATCTTAACCAGTCTCTTAACACTCGAAAAACTACCCAAACTCATTTATCATTCCCATTGAAGGTATGGGCAAATCAATCATCTTCATCAATGACCTTGGTACCCAGTCCCCTCAGTCCTTCTGGTGGAATTTCAGCAACGGTAACAAGAGAATATAGTTCTTCCTTTGCATCTTCATCGTCGTTTCTCTTACGAGCAATGCGAACTCTAACCCGCCTCGGGACACTTCGGATCCCCCTGCTCCAGAGGTGCTTGTTTAGCTTGACATCCACTCTCACATCCTTTGTCCCCATGGCTTTCTGTGCAAATTTCCTGATCTCCTTAATGGCTTTAGGAGCCTTCTTCTTGAATGTGCTGTTATTTACAATGACAATACAAAACAAAAAGATATAATTTTGTTCAAAGGCGAGATAAACACACATGACACCATACCCAAAAGATGCAAAGACGGTACAAAAGAAGTAACTTTGTTTGAACACATCAAAACGGTGCAACGCCATTTCACCGCAAAGAAGGAATAATGATTTACTATCATAAAAGAAAAACACTGTTTATAAGAGCAAATGAACGCCAAGTCTCCCTACTTGTTTTCTTTCCCAATTTACCAATGGGCCTTTCCACTCAATAAACAGCATGTGCTGAATAAATGGGACGAGTATTTTAGCTCAATTTCAAAAGTTAAATCGACACAATAAGTAGACATTGACATGAGCCAAAATACTAATTCCTTACCTCAATATCAGACCCCAGTCCACACAATTAACAAACTAAACACATTTGGAGATGCAAGCCAAATGGACGTTAATTGCTCACAAAGATTTAAAGGATGGAAAAAAAGCCGCATCCAACAAGCAAGCCAATGTTTTCTAGCTCATACAGAATACATTCTAATGCAAGTAATATACTGAGGCAGTGCTTAGTGGGATTAATTCTTTCGACATTAATTCTACTATACAATCCTCAAGGCATGGCTGTGGTGCTGTGATAAATCTGCCAAATAGTTTTTGTGCTATATAGATCAAGTAATTTTAAGCATCCAGAATGGATTTGAGAACAACAGGAAGATTATCGGTGACTCAGACCTGAGTTCCAAAGCAATCAGTCCAAATCTATTCTTGGAAATGTGTTTTACATAAATGTTTTTCATATGAGAAAACATCAATCGTAATAAACTAAAATACAGAGAAAGTAGAGCTTTGGCAACACAAAATGTAAAAAAAAATGGTTACATCTGTTCTTGGAAATGTGTTTTACACACAAATTTGAAAGGATAATACTTCATGTCTTCATCTTATGGGATACTTATAATTGGAATGTAGAACATTCTAATATTATAATTTATAGAAACCTACTCCCATGGTACTATAATTTAGGCCATGACGGGACGGGGCGACGTAGCAAGTTTTCGTTTCGATTCCTCATACTATAACAATCCACGGGTTACAGGTAACATAGATTCAGACAATTAAATAGAATATCAATAAGATAACGCACCTCTACAAATCAGCCAAACATTTTATTTGTGCTACATAGATCTGGAAACTGTAAGCAGATTAGCAGAATAAGAAACCCCCCCTTTACAACTGCATAGTTGATTTTACAGTTGATTATACGTAAGGTATTAAGGAATAAGGAATAGAGATCCGTACGTACCAGCCGTGCAAGCGCTTGTGGAGATTGATGGTGTACTCCCTAGTCACCACCTCTTCCTTTCTTCCTTTCGTCTTCTCCACCATTTTCGATTTCTCTACAAACACTCACCAGAGAAGCCTGCACAACGAGAATAGCACGCAAACTCAAATCATTTTCTACCAAAATCGTTCCAAGTTCCACAACTCGATTAGCAGCGAATTCAGCTCATTTTCTACCCAAATCGTTCCAATTGCCACAAATCGATTAGCGTGACTTTTATTGGTAAAAAAATAAACTTCGAACTGCAATTGGAACGACACAACAAATAGAGATCACGAATCGCTTCGGAACCAACAAATGGAATTCGAAACACACCCCGTATGTATATGCACAGAGAGAGAGAGAGAGAGAGAGAGAGAGGACGGACCTCTAGGGTTTGGAGGCTGGAAACCAGAGGGGACGGAGCCAGACGAAGGGGTCGCAGTTTATAAACCCTAATTGGATGGCCTAGTAAAGGTCTATAGGAAATTGCCATTGGGTCTGCTCATGGGCCACAACCAGTTCATTGGGTTGGTTTTGGGCCTGGACTGGTGTTTGCGACAAGGCCCAAACTCCAGCATTTAAGTTGATTCTTTGTCCCAAAAAAAAAAAAAATCAAACTTAAATGATTTTTTGTCAAGAAAAAAAGTTGATTTTTTTTATTTATATAAATAAATCTAATATAAGTTACACTATATATGCTAGGTTCGAGAATAATTATCTTGTCCGAACCCCAAAAAAAAGACAATATTTATCTTGATAATTTTGGGGAATTTCTCATGTTACAAACCCACTTTCAGATTTGTATAATTTTGTTACCCTTGTTAGACGTGCTTTTGAAAAAAAAAAAAATTGAGGGTTATATTGCTACATCAAGACTTGCTGGTCACAAGTTCAGATTAATGACTATGCTAAATTCTTTGGCCATGTATCATAGGGGGAATTAGATTAGAGGAGATAAAAATAGATAAATAATACTATGAGCTCCATACATTGTTAAAATATCATAAAATAATAAATGAGATTATATCTAAAAAGGGTCGGTCTAAACATATAGGTTGGCCCAAAGCCCATTCCTAGCGGGGCGTGAATCGGGAGAGTCGGAGAGCCTGCCGCATAAGATATGGGTCGATTGGGCCGACTTCCTAAGCTCGGTTAGATGCAATGATAAAAGACTCGACCGAGGTAAAGGTGCATTAAATGTGATAGAAAAGCCGAGCTTAAAGCGTTAATGATAACGTCACATCTGTATGTCTCTTTATCGAATGACAGTTGACACGACCCTTGAGCAACCCGCCGACGTCATAAGAGAGGTCTCAAGCAGTCCTCAAAAAGAGAAAAATATGATTCCCACCAGGAGTGAGCCTAGAGAATCCTTCTTTTTTTACCAAACTTCACATAGTACTATTATAAATATCGAATTCAAAGGCAAGATATACACAATTTTTTATTACAAAAATTCTGATATATTCTCTTCAGAATTTTCTTCTCCTTTTTACTATTTACTGACTTAAGCATCGAAATGGCTTTTCGGCTAAGCTTGCCGGCCAGTCTCACCTGCGTTTCATTGTGCAAGAGCGATTAAGCCGATGAACACACCAATTTGGATCTAATTCTTTTCATTCTCATAACACTCTATCTCACCCCTATTGAATCACCCTACACAATATTTGTCGTGTTATTATTTGTACAATAATTTGGGTAACGTAAGATAAGAAAATGAGGTAAGAGCGGGGAAAATTGTTTTTTTAACCGTGTTATTATTTGTACAATAATTTGAGTAACGTAAAATAAGAAAATGAGGTAAGAGCTGGGAAAATTGTTTTCTTAACCATAAATAGTAAAGAAATATAGTCTAGAGAGGAGACAAATAATACGAAGGGAAATGGGATAAGTTATTTTCTAAATTTTGAACTATTAATCCCTTAAGAGATTAACAATTCAATTTTTGTGCAAATAAATTTGATACTAATTATTTGAAGAGAGAAATTTTCCCATGACAAGCCCTGCATATTTTTTTTTAGTCAGACTCCCAAGCTTATCCCTCACAACAAGATGGCCTTTTTACAAAATTCTAAACAGAATAACTAGTTTGATAATATATAATATAGTTGATTGTCATCGTATAAAGATACTCCATTAAAAAGAAGAGCAAGGTTAGCCAATGTAGTGTAAGAAGAACAATGAGGAGAAAGCTTTACAAACAAGAATGTCTAGCCTTTTGTCCCTCAAGAATGGTTCTATGAAATATAAAATTATATTGAATGTGCTTCATTGACTACTTAAAGACGTATCAAAGCTACTCTTATGTCTAATTATATTGATTTGTAATGATAGATGAAGAACATGAGACTATGACGGGAATAGAACCTCAAGGGGTTAGTCTAGTAGTTAAGGCTTAGGACTTGAAAAGTTTGCTCCTTAATAAATTTCAAGTTTAAAATTTTTTTGGTACTATTAACTTTTTGAGGTTAGTTTATACAAGGCTTTGTCAAAATTTTAATTTGACTCCCCTGCAAGTGGACGGTAGGCTCCAAGAATTAGTCGAGGTGCACGTAAATTGATCCGGACATCCTGAGATATCAAAAAAAAATGACGGGAAGAGGCTAAAAAGGTCAAAGTCAAGGAAAGTAAGAGGTGACTTGAGCAAAAAAGGTGATCTTCCACGAACGAGCTAAATAGCCATACCAAAGGGCATCAATCAACAGCAGACAGAATCATTTTAAACTTCACATACAATGAATAATTCGGTGTAATAAAGTTGTAATATTACATGAGAAACAGTGTCCCATCAAATGCTCGGACAATCTGTTAAACAAATATAACCTTTAAGATTTGAGGGTGCTCCGGGGATATCTCCACAAACTAAGAACTAAAACTGTCAACCCAGCAATGCCCGCTAAAATCTGCCACAACCAGAGAAACAAAGACGTTAGATGTTTTCAAATATTCGGGAAACCCTAAAAGGGAAGGGAGACTTTTTTTTTTGGGGTGAACTTCATGATCTGGAGTGAAAAATTATAGTGAGGAAGTTCTGGAATACTAGGTACCAATATTTAAAATATTCGAGAATGATGTGAATTATGAAGTCCGTTCAAATAACAACCAGGGTGAGGATAGAAAAACGACAAAAAAGAGGTTTAACACAATGCACAAGGCGTACGATAAAAATAGAAAAGAGGAATAAAAGAAGAATGAAGAAATTGGACAATAAGGGGTGTTCCAAAGAAATTTATGGAATTTTCCTCACTACACGCAGAGTGAAAATGAGATTTTCCGACACCAGTGCTGGTACACAATAATGCCAGAATGAGCATATGACTGACCTTCACATCTCTACCATGATGGTTCGACCCAGAGTGGATGAATGACCATAATAATCTAAGGCGAGAAGCCTGAGGCATCAGAATCACTACACAATATTGATTTTTGCAAGGAAAGGGCAGTATCCTTTGTAATGCCAACTGGGTAATTAATGGTGTCAGAGAGTTTCTAACTTTGGAACGCCCCTCTTCTTGAACCTGAACCACAAGAACATCAACCGCGGTGAGAATTGCAACTAGAATTAATCTTTTTCTAAATCAACACAAGTGGATAAAAATAAAAATGGCTGGACACAGAGGGAAATACTTCAGATGCCTCTATTTTCACAATTGTGATAATAGGAATAGCAACTAATGGAACAGGACATTTTAGATGAGCTAGACAGAAGCAGTATTGTCCTCTTCGAAACTGAACTGCGCATTTGGTCTACCTTTATATATATATATATAGCATTAACTCAAATGAGTATACTTTTAAGGTTCTTCTCCCCACGAGGGACCAAAAAAATAAAAAATTTTGATCAAAAGATTAAAAAAAAAATCAGATAAGATGAAAAAAGTCACTTAATAAGCTTTTTGTGGCTTTTTTTATATTTAGTGAACTTTTTCTAACTTTAGTCTGAACGAGCATACTTTTTAGATTCATCTCGTCACAGAAACCAGAAAAGTAAAAAATTTGAATCAAAAAATTTTAAAAAAAAGTTCCAAACAAGGCCTTTTTAGACCAAACCTAGGCTGAATAACCAATGCAGGTTACTAATTGGAAGCATTTCAACACAAGGCAGCAGTAATGCCAGATCATGGTAGCTAACCTCAAAAGAAGAGCCAATGTCACCAGAATAGATCCTTGACTGGTAACTGTGTAAAATCCTATCCAGCCAGTAGTAATTTTCCTGGAATATCATGAGTCAGAATTAGGAATAAATGCGTGGAGAATACAATTGCGTGTTTTAACCAACATGAATTATGGGCAGGATAACAGTGCACCAGCATGTGAATCAATGAAAATGTTCACGAGTTACGCTGCTCCCTGAAGAAAATTAAGCAAAAGATGTGCTTGAATTTTCTGTTCCAAACTCTCACTCAGCAAAACTCCACTCCTTTTTTTATTATTTTCTATTTTTGATCAGCAACATAAAGTACGTATATTAATGAACAAGAAAAATACAAAAGGTGAGGGGACAAAGAGTCCACCAAGAAGACAAAGAAGCAAAGAAAAAAATGTCACAAAAAAGTTTCAATTACAACAAATCGCACACCGCCCTCCAATATCTACAAATCATAATCAAAGGAATGGCCTTGAATGGAGAAGAGACCGACACCCAAAAGGACGATAAATAGCACACCCTATCCCATTAAAAACTGACATCCCCAACCTTATCCTCATTCTTTGACTCTCTTCTCCTCTTCCTTCTACTTATTCCTCCCCCCAATTCGGTTAATTCCCTTTTCCTTTTTGTAAATTTTTTGGTTTCGCAATATGTTTTTTTGTTCATGGCTCTTGCCAGGCTTTCCTTGAATATGTGAGCCATCACTGCTGCAAGCACTATTTATATTACCATAAAACCAGAGACTGCTAGTAGGGGTTTGCAAATATCCCGTCAATTTGTTGTAACCCATCAACCCACACTAACTCAACCGCCTAGGGTGGATTGAGTTGGGTAGGTTAGGTAAAGAAAATTGGGAGAGTGGATTGGTTGCGGTTTATTATTCTTTAACCTGCCTATAACCCAACCCAATTTGCTTATGGTATATATAAATTTTTATGTTCTACATACAAGAAACCATAACCTATTATATCTATAAATTTAAAAGACAAATTAGCTCTAAATCTAATCAATTTACATAATTTCATTCTCTGCTCATTGTTCGACTCTCTTTTTTCTTTAATTTATTATTGAATTGTTGATTGTTGTTGATCTCTGTTATTAGACAGAGAATAATAAAAAGCCGTACCCAAAAGGATAGGCGATACTCTTATTTATACTAAAACTAAGCAACGCCATTACATCCACACACCTACACACACTTGATAATAAATAAATAATAATAATACTAATACGATATATATCTAATCATCAGATACTAATCATAATAAAGCTAACACCCCCCTCAAGCTGGAGTATATATATCTAACATGCCCAGCTTGTCACATATGTATCGAACTCGAGGACCCGGAACTGATTTAGTTAAAATATCCGCCAATTGCTCTCCAGTAC
>JAULJZ010000020.1:1215500-1251159 GCA_032270985.1 Heliamphora pulchella | reverse complement strand
TGGCGTTGTTTACGTTGTTGTAACTCCGTATAGAACTTGCCATTACCGAGCAGGCCTTAAGTGGTGACTAGGGTAATAGGCAGGAGTCTATAGTTGTTTCCTTGTTTTTGTTTTTACATTCTTTTCCTTAACTGTAGCATACTATCTGTTAGGATAATATGCATAGTTTCAAGGATAGAAACGTGATCATAAAGACGATGCGTGTCAATTTGAAGGACAGATACGAGGTCCTGGAGAGATATGCATTGGGTGTGTTGCTCATAGTGTGTTGGGCGTAGTGCATGGATTGCATGAGTTAGCTTATCGAGGCTTGTGAAAGTCAGCTTAGATATATGTTCATGTGTTGCATATATATCTGTCATCTTTGGGGTTCGTACGAGCCGTGTTTTCATACTGTTTTAAGGCTTGAAAGAGAGTCTAAAACTGCACCTCGTTTTCCTAGCATGTTTATCTTATTCTGCATGCTTGTCTAGTTTCTGCTGAGGTCTAGCTCACGATGTAGAATTTGAAATGTTTTTTAGGTACCGGTCACGCAGGTTGAGCCGGGGTTGCTAGAGGGGTCGAAGAGCTGTAGTCTTCCTTTTTGCTAGTTTTGAACATGTATGCTGTAACATTTTTTTTCCGTTTGCCGATTATATACAATACATGTATGGTTTATCTTGAGAGTGTATTCTCGGGTTGGGTGCTATCTTGGTTATTTATGGGTGTTTCACGTGGCCCGGAGTTTGGGGCGTGACAGCTGGCATTGAGTAAAATAACTGAGGTATGAAGTCAAGGCGCGCGTAAAAGTCTACTCTTGTAATTCCCGGCGTGGAATTCCTGTTATGACTCTGGATATATATTGGACTGGGCATCTGTATTACATACACGACATCTCATATACACATGTTTATTGACTTATCTGCTATCCTGTTATAAATTTGTCTGTCTCCTTGACTATAAACTGTACTGGGTGTTATATGGTATGTGTTGTGGTGAATTTTGTGCCGTGAGATTAGTTAGAAGGTTAGAGTGTTTGCCTTTTGAACCTTGGCGCATGGCATTCGTGCCACAGGTGAGGAGGAGTTCTTGGAGGAAGTCATCCTAGATGGAGAAGTAGAGTTTGAAGAACAGGGTGAGTTCCAAGAGCACGTGGATCCCGCTAATGCATTCTGAGGAGTCGAGACCTCTGCTTTTGTTCTTATATTTAGTTTTCCCGTACTTAGTGTAATTTTTGAAATTTCTTGGAGAAACTGTAGTAGTTAAGTACTTTTGAATGGTTTAAAACTCCATTATGATGTAATAACTAACGTATGTAAATATGAATGAATGGCTAAAATATCCCTTTATTTATATTTATGTATATCTTGATGTGCCCGGAGGACGAGGCGTCACACAGGTAATATCATGTATTACCCTATACGGTAGAAAACTTTTTAACATCACACGTTCACAGTCCCCTTTATCTAATGCTGACGGATGAATGCTCTAAGCCTGCAAGAATCCATCCTCATGTGCTACGTGTACATCCCATATCTAGCACTTGATATAACGTCTCTTAGGATTTCTTTCTTCCGAAAAATGAAATATTCATGTGCATCCTCCACATAATGCTTATTTTCACAGCATATATCTATAGGCAAATTACAAAAAATGTCTCTAGATTGAGGATCCATTTTTGTGTGACAACTCCTCTCAACTTCCATTTATTTATATTAATCAAAATGGGTTCATGTCCCGGCAACAAAAAATTTATTTTTTGGTTAAATTACCCAAAAATAATAATCAAAAGCCTCTATTAACGGGTCACACATCAATAGACAAAAGTGATCCACAACCTTTATTTCATGCCTATTATTTAATAAAATAATAGACCCAGAGGGGCATTTTAACTACTGAATTCAAGATTGATATTGAGAAATATACAACATTGTATGCCAATATAATCAAAAACACGACATGGGAAAACATAAGATTCCTAAATAGGACGTCTGGCAATATCTGTGGATTGTAAAAAATATTTCTCTTTGAGAAGAAAAGTTTCTGAAATAATATTTATATATAAATAGTATACTACGAAAGGAGAAAGTTTTTCCTTTTATATAATTCAAATAAATAGTGAGTTCCATATTTCTCACTTTACACTATACACTTTTATTTTTTACTATTTGCTTTTTAACCTCTTGGAAATTATTCATTCTCTATGTGACAGCTATACTCCAATACAAAAATGTGAATATAATATTCCAAGACCTCATCATCCAATTTGAAATTCAAATTAAAGGTGGGGCCAAGATTCCCTGCTTTACACTGTACACTTTTACTTTTTACTGTTTTCTTTTTACTTTGTCGATACCAGCTATCTTCCACTACATAAAAGTAAATATAATATTCAACGACATAATCATTACTCAATGGGTCCCACCTACTTTATGATGTCACCCACGTGACTTTGTCAGGGAACAAAACGCGTGCCTTTAGGGGGAAAACTGTAATATTATAAGGTTTTGCCCCTGCGCGAAAAGACAAAAGTGCCCCTCTGGGGTTCTTTAAAATCCGCGTTGTCTCTTGTTTCAGTAAAACCTTGTAACTGATAGAGTTTCGAGGTGAGACACTTCCGTACAATATGGCCAGAACTCCCCCTTCTTTTAGAGTTCATGGAAAATCACTCTTCCTAACCTATTCTAAGTGCAATTTAATTGCACAATTTATACTAGACCACATTTGAGAACTCTTCTAGCTGTACAATCCTACCTACATAAGGGTTGCTACAAAAACCTATCAGGACGATGAGCCTCACCTCCACATCCTTCTGCAAACGAAGAAGAGATTCAACATCAGAACTCCTACACACTGCGATATCAAATACCCACAAGTGGTGGATAGATATTTCCATCTAAACATACAAGTACCACATTTAGACGCCCACGTGGCAGACTACATAGCTAAGGAGGGGATTTTCATTGACAATGGGGTCCTCAAGGCCACTAGGCGGAGCCCAAAAAAGAATAAGGATGCTATCTGGACCTCCATCCTCAATGAATCCACTTCAAAATTTGACTTCTTATCTAGAGTCCAAGATCAACAACCATTTATATGGGTAACCCAACTGCGTAACTTGGAATACGCAGCCAACCAACAATAGTAAGAGCCGCTGGCTGTCTACACACCAAAGTGAACAAACATACACAATCCAACAGTTGCGTTGGTTCATTGGGTGTCTTTATAATTGCCAAGTTCCAGATCAGAAACTATCTTCAATTTCAATACAATTCTTGTCAGTTTACAATTTCGTGAGAATTCTGAGAAAATCCTCAGAATTGCTATCTGTGAATTTTCGGGCTTTGTTGTATCCTGGAGGCTATTTTACCAGCAACCCGTATAGTAAACTTAGAATTCGAGTGGGGGTAAATTTATCTTAGAGACAGCGATTTTCGCGCCTCAAAGCCTTCATACTAGTCCCTATTTTCTAACAATTTTAAGGTAAATTTATTATCAATAGAGGGAGCATCTGACGTGATGGCTTTCAGAATTATGAATCACGACTTCGTGAAGTTAGACAGATTTGATGGCACTAATTTTACCCGCTGGCAAGATAAGATGATATTTCTACTCACTCAATTGAAGATCTCGTATGTTTTGGATCCAGAGTTGCAGCCATTTCCAAAACCCAATGACAAAGATTCTGATGAACTCAAGGCGCAAAGAAAGAAATGAGAAGAAGATGAACTTGTTTGTAGAGGACATATACTGAATACTCTTTCTGATCGTCTCCATGATTTTTTCACTCCTATCAACTCACCGAGGGAGATCTGGCAGGCAATGGAATTCAAGTACAAAGCAGAGAAAATCGACATAGATAAGTTTTTGATTTTGAAATATTTTGAATTCAAAATGGTTGATAACGTTCCTGTGTTGGATCAAGTTCATGATTTATAAGTTTTGGTGAGTAAACTTCGGGATCTGAATGTTGAAGTTCCTGAATCAATTCAAGTGGGAGCTATAATTGCAAAACTTCCTCCCACTTGGAATGATTATAGGAAGAAACTTCTGCACTTGACAGAAGAACTTACTCTAGAGAAGTTGGGAAAACACTTACGAATTGAAGAAGAAAATCGTATTCGTGATGGTTTCCAACCAACTTCTAATGTAAATCATGTTGATCAAAATGGGTCCAAGTCTAATAAAACTCGTAAGAGTTTGAGTACCAACAAGAAATCGTTTAAGAAAAAGTCTTCCAACAAGCACAACTAGCCATGCTTTCATTGTGGAAAGAAAGGGCATTACATTCGTGAATGCAGGTTTCTGAAAAAGGAGCAAGAAAAGAACAGTATTTCAAATACCACAAATGTGCTTGAGGCAGAAGTAAAGGATCTAGTTGCCATGGTTTTCGAACTTCATATTGGAATGCTTACAGAACTACATATGGCTGCGGCAATAAAATCTTCAGACTGGTGGTTTGACTCTGGTGCTATAGGCCATGTATGCAATGACAAAGACCAGTTTATAGAATATGAAGCTACAAATAGCTAGGAAGTTCTTATGGGTAATGGAGATACTGCTAAAGTTTTGGACAAAGGGAAAGTTTAACTTCAATTCACTTCAGGAAAGAAGATCACAATATTAAATGTTCTACATGTCCCAGAACTTGGAAAAAATCTTATTTCAGCAAATTTACTCTGTAAGAATGGCTTTAAAGCTGTTCTAGAATCTGATAAGTTGATTGTGTCCAAGAATGGACTATTTGTTGGAAAGGGCTACTCATGTAACGGAATGTTCAAACTCAGTATTAATAATATTAGTTCTTCTGCTTATATTGTTGAGTCTGCTTTTTTATTGCATGGTCGCTTAGCACATTTAAATTTTGGTTCTTTGAAATATATGTCTAAACTTGGAATGATTTCTTTCAAAAATCATAATAATGAGAAATGCGAAATTTGTATCCAAGCCAAAATGACTAGAAAGCCTTTTCCTAAAGTAGAAAGACAATCACAACTTTTGGAACTTATACATTCTGATATTTGTGAATTAAATGGAGTTTCAACAAGAGGTTGCAAGAGATATTTTATTACTTTTATAGATGACTTTTCAAGATTCTTGTATGTGTATTTAATGAGAACAAAAGACGAGGCATTTGAAATGTTTAAAAAGTATAAAGTTGAAGTTGAAAATAAATGTGAAAGGAAAATCAAAGTGTTACGTAGTGATCGGGGTAGAGAATATTTTCCTAACATTTTTTCAAATTTTTGTGAAGAACATGGAATAATTCATCAACAAACTGCTCCTTACACACCACAACAAAATGGTTTGACTGAAAGAAAAAATAGAACACTTGTTGATATGGTAAATTCTATGATTTTGAATGCTAAATTACATTTTAATTTGTGGGGTGAAGCTTTACTTGTCGCTTGTCATGTGCATAATAGAATACCTTCTAGAAAATTGCATACTTCTCCCTATGAATTATGGAATGGTAGAAAACCAAATCTGGGATATCTAAAAGTGTGGGGGTGTTTAGCTTTCTATAGAGTTCCTGATCCAAAGCGAACAAAGTTGGGACCTAAAGCTATAAAAAGTGTTTTTGTAGGTTATGCAGAAAATTCTAAAGCCTATCGACTATTAAATTTGGAATCCAATGTAATAGTAGAATCAAGAGATGTTGAATTTATTGAAAATAAATTTTACCATGTTTCACATGATGTTCCACAACCTACTCAAATACCAGTAGCGGATTTGGTTCCCATTCCTAATGGAAAAAGAAAAATAGTTGATACTCAAAATGAAATAAGGAAGAGTCAAAGGATTAGAAAAGAAAAACTTTTAAGATCTGATTTTATTTCATCTCAAGCCATAGTTTTCCTTGTCGAAGGTAGTAGAGATGTTGTTCTTAATACAATATCATTGTTGTTAAATATAGAAGATGATCCTAAAACCTTCAATGAAGTAATGGCTTCAAGAGATGCAGCTTTTTGGCAAGAAGCTGTTAATGATGAGATGGGCTCAATATTATCTAATAATACATGAGTCCTAGTGGATTTACATCCAGGATCAAAACCAATTGGTTGCAAATGGATTTTTAGAAGAAAATACCATACAGATGGAACACTACAAACCTTTAAAGCTAGGTTAGTGGCTAAAGGCTTTAGACAAAAAGAGGGCATAAACTATTTTGACACTTATGCACCTGTTGCTAGAATTACATCCATTCATGTTCTTATGGCTCTTGCATCTATTTATAATCTTCATATTCATCAAATGGATGTAAAAACTACATTTTTGAATGGTGACCTTGATGAAGAGGTCTACATAGAACAACCTGAGGGATTGATTTTACCAGGAAATGAAAAGAAAGTTTGTAAATTAGTCAAGTCTCTTTATGGATTAAAACAGGCACCAAAAAAATGGCATGAAAAGTTTGAAACTGTTATTTTGTCAAATGGTTTCAAACATAATAGTGCGGATAAGTGTATTTATTCTAAATTTACAGAGGAATATGGTGTGCTTATTTGCCTTTATGTTGATGATTTACTTATTTTTGGAACCAACATGAAAGGCATTTCAGAGACCAAAAAGTATTTAACTTCAAGTTTTAAAATGAAAGATCTTCATGAAGTAGATACTATTTTGGGAATTAAAGTAAAGAGACATAGTGGGGGGTATGCATTATGTCAATCACATTATATTGAAAAACTTCTTCATAAGTTCAAGCATCTTGAAATTAAAGAAGCAAATACCCCTTATGACTCTAGTATGAAGTCAACTGCAAATATTGGCAGAGCCGTCGCACAGCTTGAATATGCTAGTGTGATTGGAAGTATGATGTATGCTATGCATTGTGCTAGACCAGACATAGCATTTGCAGTATGTAAACTTCCGAGA
Source organism: Heliamphora pulchella (assembly GCA_032270985.1). NCBI lineage: Eukaryota > Viridiplantae > Streptophyta > Magnoliopsida > Ericales > Sarraceniaceae > Heliamphora > Heliamphora pulchella. The sequence goes on along the minus strand of JAULJZ010000020.1, from coordinate 1,244,301 downwards.
TACACGGCTATTCCTAGTACTGATCATTGGAAAGTAGTTACAAGAGTCCTCGGTTATCTTAAAAGAACAATTGGACTTGGAATTTTCTATTCCAACTTTCTAGCTGTACTAGAAGATTATACTGATGCTAGCTGGATCACTAACATGAGTGATAATAAATCTACAAGTGGAAGGATTTTTACCTTAGGTGGAGGAGCAGTTTCTTAGGCATCTAAGAAACAGACTTGCATTTCTCACTCCACTATGGAATCAGAATTTATTGCATTGGCAGCAGTAGGCAAAGAAGCAAAATGACTAAGAAATATGTTGTTAGATATAGAGTTGTGGCCACAACCAATGCCAGCCATATCTTTGCACTGCGATAGTGAAGCCACTATGTCTAGAGCTTATAGTAATGCATACAATGGAAAGTCTAGACATATTAGTCTTAGACATGAATATGTTACACAATTAATTGTAAATAGAATTATAGCCATTGTATATGTGAGATCAAGTAAGAACTTGGTAGATCCAATTACCAAAGGATTTATTTAGAGATATGATAAGGATAACAACCTTTGGTATGGGGCTAAAACCCTATAACATATAGTCACGAGTAATGGTAACTCAACCTTACTTTAGCTAAAACTAAAAATAAGGTTTAACGGCTAATAACAAATTACTAATAAGTGACGATTTGGGCACTGAAGAAACTTAAAAGCTCCACTGGTTGTTCGGTGCTAACTGCTTCAGAATAGGAGGATGAGTAATATACTCTTAATGAAGTTTAATCATTCATAATTATTGTCTAGTAGCAGGGACATTGTCAGAACTTCACCTATATGAAACATAGAAGTGATGCCGCTTCTAGCAAGAATTTTGGATTTTATTCTTGTACGTGTTCATGAAACCAGGACGTAGCACATGGCCATAAAAGTGCTGTATTTATATATGAATTTCTCAATGAAATTGGATGAATTTATGTGTGTGATATTTCCGGTTTGACACAACAAAGACTTGGTTTAAAGCTACGGCTACTATTGTATTTGTCTAAACTTTGAGATATTAACACTAGTTGGAGTTTTAGTTCAAAGACACCTTCTTGTATTCATAAATTTATCAAAATTGACAACTAAATGCAAATAGTACAACCTAGTAGGGGATTGTTATATATATAGGTTGTTATATTTGGAATTCCATTTTACCCCACGTCGAAAGTAGAGAGACTTTATCTCTACCTTATAAATAAGAAGGTGAAAACTTATCTTGTCTTAGTATAAAGATAAAAGAGAGGCTATGATCCCATGTGTTTCAGTGCGTAGCACTGGAACGCACACGCACACGCACACACGCGCGCGTGGCGTGGCCTGTAGGGCGCTAGTGGCGCATTGTTGGTGCTTTAGTGGCCCACTTGGCACTTGGACACGTGGCACGTGATGCGAGATGCAAGATGCGATCACGTGGTGGTGTATTGTATAATGATGCGCTGAAATACACAGGATAATTTTTTATTCTAACTAATAGAAATTCAAAATTTTAAACAAACAGACACAATCCAACAGTTGTGTTGGTTCATTGGGTGTCTATTCGGTATCTTTATAATTGCCAAGTTTCGGATCAGATACTATTTTCAATTTCAATACAATTCTTGTCAGTTTACAATTTCGTGAGAATTCTGGGAAAATCCTCAGAATTGCTATTTGTGGATTTTCGGGCTTTGCTGTATCCTGGATGCTATTTTACCAGCAACCATATAGCAAACTCAAAATTCGAGTTGGGGTAAATTGGCCTTAAAGACAGCGATCTTCGCGCCTCAAAGCCTTCATACTAGTCCCTATTTTCTAACAATTTTTCCAAATATACCACAGACCATTAGGAACTGCGCTGACACAAATGTCCTATGCGTAAGTAGAAACTTACTCCACTTATTCTTTAACGACCCACAACACATTCAAGATGTTCACCACATGCACCAAGAAACCATTGAACATATTCAAACTAAAATTTTTCTAAAAGCTGCGGATTCTAACGTGTTAACATTTTCAGGAGGTGGAGAGGAAGCCGGACTGCCCCTAATCTTAATCATTGAAGGACCATCTAAATCAGGGAAGACTGCATGGGTAAGGAGTTTATGATTACATAATTATTTCTATAGCGGCGTGAATTTTTCTACCTATAATCCACACGCATTATATAATATTGTAGATGATTTACCCTTTATATTTTTTTCGTGTAAAAAATAACTCTTGAGGACACAAAGAGACTATGTTGTTAATAAAAAACACTGTAAAAAAAAAACAAGGTGTCATGGTGATATTCCTTGTATTGTTTTATGTAACCGTGATATGTTCTATCACATGGATATTAATCTTGAACCACTCTTTAAAGAGTTGACAGAATCCAATGTTATTTTTGAATTTATTAATGAAAATTTCTATTAAACTTTATTAACTGTGAATTGTTAAATGGGATGATGAAATTTCTGAACATCTCATTTTCTTATAACATTTCACTTCTCATCTGTAATTACCTCTTTGAATCCTTCACTATTTTTAACACTCAATATTAACTTCTTAATATATTGGACTGTATTTAAGGGTCCATGGTAACAGCACCCTTTCTCTCAACTTCTTCTTTCCTGAATTCAATCTGTTGATTGTACCTCATAATCCGACTCTTAAGACCTCAATAAAATCCTTCGGGATAAATATTAAAGTTAATTATTTCTTCTTTTTTCCTGCATTATTTAATATATTAAATATCTATTCATAACGGCAAATCAACCCTATTAAACCCTCCAGTGGATAAAACTCTGTGAGACCTAAAAATATATGTTAATTATTTTCTCTTTCATTTTTCTCATCCTTTAATTTATTGAATGTCCATTGAGAGCGGAAAATCAATCCTGTTAAACCCTCCGGGGGATGAAACTATACGAGGTATAAATAAAGATGTTAATTATTTAATCTTTTATTTTTCTCAACATTTAATTTATTAAATATCTATTGAGGGCGGATAAGCAAACCTATTAAACCCTCTAGGGGATGAAACTCTACAAGATCTAAATAAAGATATTACTTAAAATTTATTAAATGTTATTTATAAAAATAATTGTCTGAACATATACAGCCTATCATTGACATTTACTCTAACCAACCTATTGGCGTTGGGAGCGTAGGATACAATGGTGAATATTTTATTCTACTTTAATACTCTTGTGACTGTATCTTAATCTCAATTAATAAAACGTTATCAGACAATGCAAGTTCTATTTGGGTGAAATCACTAGCTGATACACCTTTCAAAACACGGGTTTTTTTATCGTCCACCTCCATTAACCTGAACATTAAATAACACGAAGATAATTAATTTACCCCCTGAAATTAATAAACTAAACAGTTTTATAATGATGAAGACGATGAGGTATTAACGTTATCAGGTGACGGAGATGAGAACTAAGATATTATGATGAAACTAAAACTAAATTCATTGCATTTATTTAATCATATCTACATTGGGTTCCTTTCATGGTACACTATAAATCCCATGTAGACTAACCACTACATCATTAACAGTTCCATCCTCCTTGGTGAACTGTACAATGCATTCTTCTTTTAGGATTACTATGTTATAGACTCCAATGACTCCTCGACGCATTCCATCTCGTATAACTGCCATGGAATCCTGGTATGAGTCCCTATAATACCCTTCATCATCGGTATTACTTTCAGTGGTGTAGGCAATATCTTGTATTACCCTATACGACAGAGAACTTTTTAACACTACACGTTCACAGTCCCCTCTATCTAACAACTAACAGATGAATACTCCAAGCCTGGAAAAATCCATCCTCATGTGTCACATATACATCCCATGTCTAGCACCAGATACAACTTCTCTCAGGATTTCTTCCTTTCGGAAAAAGAAATATTCATGTGCATCCTCCACATAATGCTGAAAATATTTCTTCTTAATTTCACAGCGTATATCTATAGGCAAATTAAGGAAAATATCTCTAAATTGAGGATCCATTTTTGTGTGAAAACTCCTCTCAACTTCCATCTATTTATATTAATCAAACACCCCTATCAGTGGGTCACATCTGAATATCATTATTATTAAATGAATATATGTTACATCTATAATCTTTTGTTATTAAAATAATATATTCCCTTAATTTTAACTGCTGAATTCTAGATTGATAACTGTTGTTATATGCAAACTCTGCTAATGGTAAATGATCTTCCCAAGAACCATGAAAATCGAGCACACAAGCTCGCAGCATGTCCTCCAAAATCTGCATGGTTCGCTCGGACTGACCGTTTGTTTGAGGATGAAAAGCAGTGCTGAAAAGCAAGCTCGTCCCCAAAACTACCTGAAGACTCTATCAAAAGAGCGATGTAAAGAACAGGTCCCGGTCGAAAACAGTAGGCATAGGCACTCCATGTAACCGAATAATCTCGCTGACATATAGCCTACTCAACTTGTCCAAGGAGTCCTTCACCCAGAAGGGAAGAATATGCACAGATTTCGTCAGTCTGTCAACTACAACCCAAATAGCATCATGTCCCCTAGGCGATCTAGGAAGTCTCGATACAAAGTCCATCGTGCTGTTCTCCCACTTCCATTTTGACATTGGTAATGCTTGTAACAACCCTACAGGTCTCTAATGCCCTACCTTTATTTATTCACATGTAAGACACCGTGAAACGAACTGAACCGCATCTTTCTTCATTCACTTCCACCAGAACTAATGGCGTAGATCATGATATATCTTGCTACCTCTAGGGTCCACTACAAAACGAGAATTATGAAAATCACGTAGTACCTTGGCACAGCATAACTCTAGCACAAACACTCTCCCTGCCAATCTCAAACTCTGGTCCGGGCTCACAACCCTTCTTGCGGTGTCTTTCCCACTAGCAATATGATCACGTAACATTTGAGCTTCCTGATCTGTCTGCTGAGCCTCTAGCACATGAGCAACCAGCATTGGTCGTGAAACCACTGAAAATAAGGTCCCACCCTTCTCAATTTTCTCGAGACATAGATGAAAATCACTAACTTTCCCAAGCATGTCCCATTCTCGTATGGAAATAGAAGCTAACAAACTATGAGATCTCCCGCTAAGAGTGTTGGCCACAACATTGGCCTTCTCTGGGTGATACTAAAGGTCAAAATCGTAATCTTCCATAAACTCCATCCATCATCGTTGGCATAGATTTAGGTCATTCTGTGAAAACAAGTGCTTCAAGCACTTGTGATCTGAGAAAACCTTAAAATGTTTACCGTATAAGTAATGTCACCATGCCTAGCCCCTGAAACGTGGATGTGTTGGTTGTCGCAATGAGTTATAGAATGACCCATTCACCAAAAGCTTCGTGTATCCTATTGAGGGAATGGTGCAAGGTTTTTATAAGCTGCATCTGACAATGGTTCATCGATTAGGAAATGATTTAAACAAAATTGCATAATGAAGTGAGAATGGTGATTGAAATCAATACAATGGCAGGTGAAAATACCAACTTTTTTGGAAAGATGAACATTGCATGTGTGTGCGTGAAAGCTTATGAATTGAGAAAAACATACGTTACTACATTGGTTGCATTCATCACACCTCACAAAATCATGCATAGCATTTGAGTTAGTCTTTATCTTACGAGCTCCATCTCATGTGTGTTGTATCTAACAATTTCAAGTCCCGAAGGCCAAGAAAGATAAGAAGAACGAAGTTATGCATTTTGATGACAAATGGAAGAATTCAATATTTTGTTATGTTTTGTATATTACAGAGACTTAAGAAATGTAAAGACATGAAAGGGATGTATTTAAATGATTATTTAATGCCCCAATTTTGAAATAATAAAATCCAAGTAAAACTTTAGAAAATACAAAAAAAGGTCACTATTTCTTCTTGTAAACGACCCCCTAAAGACAGTCAATTTATACCCTAACGGATAGCCCAAAAACATTTAAGAAAAATCTCGTTCGGAAATAATTTTCAATAAAACACCACCTACCGAAGTCCGCTCAAGCGGACTCCTCACCACTCGAGTGGTGGGGCAACCGAGAGTTCACTGCTCAAAAATCAGAAAGTTTTTCTAAGTGTTTGAAAATCATCCATTTTTCTCACCCTTTGAGCATGGTTTTTAATAGACAAGCTTGGGAAGTAAAACCCGCATTTGAGAATAAAACGACCACCTTTCAACCTAAGAACCCGAAACCCAAACTTTCACATCAAGATTCATCATTTAATGGTTACAACTTTCAACCTATCCAACGAATGAAACGTTCTTACATGCATACATAACATAAATATACGGCCTTAGGGCTTTACAACACGAGTGTTCCAACCCAAAATACAATAACCCAAATATTCCAAAAGAACGTAAGAATTACATCTTTACAATTTCATTTTCAAAAAATATGCTATCAAATAAAGTGTAATTTTATCAGTTACTCAAAAGGGTCCAACGACCGTCATCTTACTCCAATCTCTTCTTCCCGCTATCACTTGAAATGTTGTTAAACAATATGAGCCGAAACTCATAGGAAGAAGACTAACGATGAATGTATGCATGACATGTGAGGATGGTTTTGTGGAATACACACACAAGTCTGTCCGAAACCAACATCATTTATCCCAATTCAAGTTTTCGTCATATAACCGAGTTTTCAACAAAAGTTATAGTTCAATGCTCCATAGTTAAAGTTAACTTAGTTATTATAACCAATCCTCTCACCATTTCCAAATCAACCCAACGTATTCCCATATTCCACCATTTTACCATTCATCCAATTAAGGTTTACCAACCCAATTTATTCATCAATTTATAAAGTACCAAAGTCAAACATCGCCTATTATCTCAAGCATATTTATCACCACCGGGCCACGCGAGGTCCAAGAAATAAATACATATTCTATAACCTGATACGGAGAGTACACATTTTAAATTTTTCTCAAAAATATCGATGGATGGGGCGCCTAAGAGCACGCTTTTATGGGGATTAACCCGAATGAATGGCTTACCTTACATTGCGCAAGTTTTCAGTCTTTCACCAAGAAGCAACTTATGCCCAAACTTAATCATTCAATTTAATCACACGGTATTTCAATCATTTCATTTCATTAACAACCAAAATGAGTTCAACTGTCAATTCGGTTCCTTTCACCACAACCTATATTACTACGGTTCGAAACCCAAACACCACATGTATTTCTCTACTTTTACACTAAAACCCTCAATTAAACACCATACAATGTCACGTGCCACATAAACTCACGGAATGTTTATGCAATAGGTTATTGCAACCCTCAATTTAATCAATAATCACGTAAATTTCAACATATAGGTCCCTTAATCTCAAAATCCCCAATTTTCATAGTTTTAACCCAAATCCATACCCTAGCCCATCATTTTTCAAATCCAATCGTTTCGAGTGACACCATAAAGATAGAATCATGTTAAATCATCCATAGATCTAAGATTTAACCTTCATTAAAATCAAACCCTAACCTAGGGCTTCAAAAATGCCATTTTCTTGATTTCAAGTTCACAAAATAAAAAATGCAACGCATATCATTAAATATTCAAGGATAGTCATATATCCTATCTTTGTGATGATAGATCTACAAGAGAAACCCTCAAATAAGCTCCAACTACATGAATCTCCAACCGCAGGGTGAGAAGGGAGCCTCCAACGCCAAGATCGAGCCTCCAACGGGTATTCCATTGGGAGAAAAGCAAGGAATCACTCCAAGAGGAGCAAAAAGAGGCTCAAAGGGGTGCCAAGAGGTGTTCTAGGGCTTAAAACACCAGTTTAGAGAGAGAGAGAGAGAGAGATGAAAAGAATTAAGATGAAATGTTTAAACCTGTAACATATAAGTTGTACACTGATAGTCCGCTCGAGCGGCCCCTAAACCTAAAAACCCTTTATCTTCTGTTAGCTCGAGCGGTCTACCCTCCGCTCAAGAGGTCACACTATTGGAGGCAAACTGCCAAGATCATTGATTTGTAAATGATTTTTTAAAAAAATAAAACTGTACGGGCAATCGTTGAAATAGGCTCCAAATAAAAACTTTTTGATGCGGTTTGTTGTTTGGTTTTTTGCCTGGACTGTGGGTTTCTCTGTTGTTGTGGGTTTTAGATTTTGCTGTGGCTTCTGGTTTTTCATTCAGGCTTGGGTAGGTTTGCTTATCTGTGTTCTTTCTCCTAGCAATGGGGGCTTTCCATTGCTTTAACCAGGTTTTTAGTTGGTTGTGATCGTTGGGGTGCTGTTTTGTTTTCTAGTTTGTTTAATTCATGTTTATAGCCTTCCCCTTACAGCAATGGGTGAGTGTGTGGGTGTGTGTGTTTGCATATTGCCTGCGTGTTTCTAGGTTTTGGCTACCTTGGTTTTTTTGATCCCGTAGGATGGTTTGGTGCAGTTAGTTTCTTTAGCAAATCTCGGCAGGTTGGTGAGGCAGCTCTAGGTTGGGTGGTTTCTTTGTTTGTTGTGCTGTCTGGTGGTTGTGGGTTTGCTGCGGCTGTGTCTGCATTGGCTGCGGCTCCTTATTGTTTGGATGGCAGGTTGCATGGCAAGTCTTGGTTTGGGCTTTGCCCAGTTTGGGTCCTGCCTGGACTGTTTCTTTTGTGCGGTTTTGTGCATATCATTTTTGGTTTTGCTGGTTGGGTTTCTTCCCCATTACCCGTTTGGTGTTATGGGTTAGGCATCCTTCTTAGCTTTTTGTTTTATGTCTAGTTCCGGCTTAGCCTAAAGCCGTTTATGCTTGTTTGGTTCTGGCTTAGCCTAAAGCTTTTTTTGTTGTTTCTGGCTTGTTTTTTGTAGTGGTTGGTAAGGCCTGGGGTTTGCCCCTTGTATTCTTGTATCTTTTTTTTATACCATATTTAATTACCCAAAAAAAAAATTTGATGTCGAATGATCAAAATAAAAACTCGTGCCACCATAGTTAATTTAGATGAATGCCTTTTGGTCGATTCTTCAACTACGAATTTTGATTTCCCGAGTTGATGCTCCGATCAGAGCATCTACTATATTCCTGATGCAATTCACAAACGTACTGTGGGTTACGATCCTTCGAGAATTGAAAACAACAGAACCTAGACAACCTTAATCTTGAAAGACTACTTATGAATTTTGATTCAGCCTACCCACATATTTATAGGGTTATAGCAGGGACATGTGGAGTAATTATGACATAGACTTATATGTAACCCAGATACCCATCTAGCGGTTTCCGCAAATATGCAAATCTCTCAGCGGTTTTTGTAATTTTCGTAAAACACTAAATTACAATTCATACCATTGAAGAACTGTAACTGCACTCTTAGCCATAATCTCAAGATCAATTTGCATTGAGCTCCAATTATTAAATGTTTAACTCATCTCCCCATGTTAAGATACCCGATACCTGCCATTTAAATTTAATTACTGACAATTTAATTTATTCAGTATCTTTGAAATTTTTTAAGTCATTCTGCTTAACTTATATGACTGCTGGATAATTAAATCCACCAACAGGGTTTGGTCCAATCAAAACTTATAAGTTTTCTTAAGGGGGTATCGTCAATCCCGAACAATCGGGATGTGGATTCCGTTAATAATTAATATTCACTATATAATTAATACGCTATCCAACTCACTAAAACTATTAACCCATAAAAGATCGCACTCTCTAATAAATCAAAACAACGAATATTAAATATACGCAAATAATAATTATTTTGGAATTAAGAGTATAAGCACTCATAATAACCTTGAAGTGTGAATTAATTTATATAGACAGTATAAAATTAATTACCCCAGTGTGGTCCTGCTCAATACACACAAAGTGCACTAACACAGCGAGTCAAAACAATAGACGACGCTATTATCTGTTCCTTGTAATCAAGATAGACTTACTAAAACTATATACTATAGTTGTACTGATGTTTTGTCTATTTTCATCTAAACTGTGAATAAAAACTTATATTCTGCAAAAACTTATAATATGGTCTTCTGTATGCAAGTCATATTTCTACACACCAGATTAAATACTGTACAGAATAAAGGATAACCATGCATAACATTAAAGAAATGATATTGCATGTGTTGCTCATTAAGATTCTAATAAAATGAAAAAATAATTTTATTAAAATAAAATTAAATACTAAAACCAAATAAAATTCATGATTTTTAATATACAATACTGACAATCTCCCACTTATACTCAAAACTATACTGTCATACATCTGATTTTCATGTCCTCTACATGACTATCGAAAGCTTTAGTCGGTAGGCTCTTTGTAAAAGGATTTTTGCAAGGTTGTCTCTTAATGCAACCTTAGTCGCAACAACATCAGCCCTTTGTACAATTTCTTGTATCAGGTGATACTTACGCTCAATATGCTTTCCTTTCTTGTGGATTCTTGGCTCCTTCGAGTTTACAACCGCTCCGCTATTGTCATAATAAAGTGTAATAGCTGACTAAATTGAAGGCACCACATCTAAATCTAACAGGAAGTTCCTGAGCCAAACAGCCGCCTTGCTGCTTCAGAAGCTGCCACGTACTCGGCCTCCATGGTGGAATCAGCAATGCATGACTACTTGATATTCCTTCAACTAATAGCTCCACCTCCTAACGTAAACATATATCTTGAGTTAGACTTATAAGAATCTTTGTCTGACTAAAAATACAAGTCTGTGTACCTTAAAGATACTAGACTATTTACCTGGTAAACTAACATATAATCTTTAGTCTTTTTTAGGTACTTGATTATATTCTTTACCGCAGTCCAATGCTTCTACCCTAGGTTAGACTGATATTTGCTAACCATGCCAACTGCAAAACAGATGTCGGGTCTAGTACAAAGTATAGCATACATTGGGCTTTCTACTGTCGAAGCATAAGGAATTGCCTTCATCTTCTCTATCTCATCAGGTATCTTAAGACACTGATCCTTGGATAGAGTGATTCCATGCCTCTAAGGGAGAAATATTTTCTTGAAATTTTAGATGCTAAAATTAGTAAGGATATCATTGATATACTTTGGTTGTGATAAGCCCATCATCTTTTGTTTCGGATCTCGCAATAGCTTAATCCCAAGGATGTGACTGGCTTCTCCTATTCATATCGAACTGTCTAGATAATCATACTTTTACCGAAGATAACACCCCACATCATTTTCGATGAGCAAGATATCATATATATAAAGTACTAGAAAGACTACCATGCTTTGGTCACGCTTCTTGTACACACAGGACTCATTTGGACTCTGATCAAAATCATAAGACTTATTGGCTTGATCAAATCAAGTATTCCAAGACCTCGATGCATACTTAAGTCCATAAATTAATCTCTTAAGATTACACAACATGTGCTCCTAGCCCTTTGCTATGAAATCGTCTGGTTGTACCATATAGATACACTTGTCAAGACTTCCATTAAGAAAAGCTGTCTTGACATCTATTTGTCAAATTTCATAATTGAAATGAGCTGCAATGGATAAGAAAATTCGGATGGACTTAAGTATGGCTACCAGTGAAAAGGTTTCCTCATAATCGATCCATTCTTTCTAAGTGAACCCTTTTGCAATAAGTCTAGTTTTGAAAGTTTTAACCTTCCCGTCTGCTCCTCTCTTCCTCTTGTAGATCCACTTATATCCGATGGGTTTTATCCCTTCAGGTGGTTCTACAAGTTCTCAGACCTGATTAGAATACATAGATTTCATCTCTAAATTTATAGCCTTTTGCCAAAGATCTGCATCTTTATCTTGGAGTGGTTCGTTGTATTTATAAGGCTCGGTATCCAGTTCTATTAAGATCTTATCAAAAGACTCTTCCAAGAGCATATACCGATTGGGTTGATGAACAACCCTCCCACTACGATGAGGTACTACCTGCGTCTGTGTACTAGCAGTAACACGCTATGCAGACTTCGAACCCTGTGCACCATTACCCACATGCTTGTAGTCATGCTAATGGTAGCACCCTGATCATGATCTGCACATGTCCCAATAATTCTCCCACTACGGTGAGGCAATGGGATATTAGTGACTTGTGGTTTCTCTTCCGTTCTACTGGTATTTCCTCTCATTTCTTTCAGGACAATTTTACTTTTGGGCCTATGGTCGGTAGTAAAATACTCTTCTAAGAATCAGGCATTGGTGCTAACAATAATTTTCTGATCCTTATGATAATAAAATAGACCACCCTTTATTTCCTTAGGATACCCCACAAAGAAACAAACTTCTGTCCTCAGTTCCAACTTACTCGCGTTCCCTTTCAGCATATGTGTTGGGCACCTCCAAATCCGAATATGTCTCACTAGGCATATGCTCGGTCCACAATTCTGTGGGAGTAGAAAGTACTAACTTAGAAGGCACCAAGTTCAGAATATAAGTCGCTGTCCCTAATGGGAGTCCCCAAAATGAATTGGGTAAACTTGAATAACTCATCATTGACCTTATCATCTCCATAAGAGTTCGATTTCTTCTTTCTGCAACATCATTTTACTGCGGAGTGCCTAGTGCAGTCAACTAGAATATAATTTCCTCTGACGATAAGTAGTCCATAAACTCTCCAAAGAGGTACTCTCTACCATCGTCGAATCATAGTGATTTGATACTTTTACCCAGATGCTTCTCCTTCTCTACCTTTGTCTTGAATTATTTGAATTTCTCAAAGCATTCAGACTTACAAGGTAACAGATAAATGTATCCATACCTTGAGTAGTCGTCAATAAAAATAATAAAGTACTCAAAGCCATCTCTCGCTCAAATAGTCATAGGACCACACACATCAGAATGAACCAGTTCCAATGGTTCTTTAGCTCTATAGCTTTTAGCCAAAAGGGCCTCTTATTCATCTTACCCTCTAAGCAGGACTCACAGATTGGAAGTGTCTCTACTTCTAATGAATCTAAAGTTCCATCTTCTACAAGTCCATTTATCATTTTTAGATTAATATGACCCAAGCATAAGTCCCAAAAAATGTTTGGTTCATTAAAAAAGAAAACTTTCTCTTATATGGTAAATTAGATGTGTTATTCAATTCAGTTAATTACAATATAGGAGAGATATGAGATATAACATACAGATCATCCACCAATGTACCAGAACAAATAATATATTTATTTTTCTTAAAAATCACAGAGTCATTAAAATGAACAAAATATTTGTCCTTTACTAAATTAGAAATTGAAATTAAATTTCTTCTAATTGAATGTACATAAAGACAATCTTTCAAAACTAAAATCCTATCTCTACTAAAGTTGAGAGTGATATCTCCTACTGTAACTGCTGTCACCCTAGTATTATTACTCATATGTATGCATATTTCTCCATCACTGAGCTACCTAGTTTCCTAGGATCCTTGCAAAGAATTGTAGGCATGATTAGTGGCTCCTGTATCTACACACTAGGTACCGATAGATAACACCGCTAAACATGTTTCAATTACTAGTGACCAGAAATTACATAGTTTGTTTTTCTTATTGAGAAAAATCGGACACTGCTTTTTCCAATGCTCAAACTGGTTACAGTGATAGCATTTGTCTCTCGACTTTTTCACACCAACTTTTGGCCCCTTAGTTGCTTTTGGACCTATGCCTCCCTATTTTTAAACTTTTTTCTTCTTCTTGCCTTTCAACTTAGAGGAAGAACATTTTTCAACTACATGCACAGAACCTAACTTCCTAAGAGTACCCTCGGTTGCTTAAAGTTCTTTAAGAAGTTTTGCCAATGAAAAGCTGAACTTATTTATGGAATAATTCAGGTAAAACTGCTTAAAGCTATCAGGCAGTGACTGGAGTATGATATCGACGTGGATTTTCCTGTCAATCTCATCTCCTAGGATCTCTAGTTCATTCAGAAGACTGACCATCTTCAGAACATGATCCCTAACTGGAGTGCCTTCAATCATGCTTGTATTTATAAGAGATTTCATAGCCACATGCCTAGCAGCACGATTTTGATCCCCAAATATTTTTTTGAGGTTCATAATTATGTCATAGGCACTGAGCATAGACTGATGCTGATACTGCAACACATTTGACATGAAAGCCAAAATGTAACAGCGAGCCATCTGATCAGTTGTCTGCCACTTTTGATGGGCCCGAGTTACTTGTTCGGTCGCTCCCTCAGCAGGTACTGGTGGACAAATCTCAGAAAATACAAATTTATAGTCTTCAGTAGTTTAGACAATGTCCAAATTCCTTTCCAGTCTATATAGTTTGGTCTTTTTAGTTTATTTTTCTTTGAGTATGGTCGCAAGTAGATTGAAAGCCATTTTAATCCTGAAAATCACATAATTAAAATAACCATTAATTATGATGAGCAAAATTTTGAATTTTATTTTAATTTTGGTTCCATCTATCATTTAAAAAAAATTTGCCAAGAGCCTGGTACCTTGTGAATAGCATGCCTCGATAGGAGTATGTCTACTATCATCGTTTGTCCAGACAAGCCAATTTCTATTAATTTTATTATCTAGGCAACAGACCATGCCAAGTAAAATTAAATAGCTAACATAGTTTGGGTCTAGTAAATAATAGCAGTGATTCAGATAGAGATGATACTATTATTTACAACTAAGTATTAACCATCACCTAATCCCAAATCAATCGATTCGCAATGAATCTTTTAAATGAAGAAGTGATCCACACTAACAATTATCCAGAATAATCACCAAAGGAGGTTCGTACTGGTGATACCGCAATTAATCATGTCCGATGAGGAGGAAGGCTTTACTGCTAACACGAAAAATTAATTACATCAATTACGAACTGGTGATGGAGACCGCAGAATTTATCTGTGAATAAATTTTCTCTTCCACTTAAATTTTTAAAATATTTTTGAAGATTATAAAAATCTATTTAATTCAAATAAATTTATTAATTTTGAAAACCACACGATCTGAAAGATTCCAAAATATCTTTCCGTGTACACGATCCAAAATATTCTGGTTTGCCAGACCATCTTTTCGTGTTTTAATGCGTAACAAATGAAATTCGATGAATGCAGAATTTTTTCTTTACTTTACAACTAAGGTATTAATTATGGGCATTCAAATATTTTATTTTTATGTTACACGTTTTTCTAAAAAAATAATTTATTAAAATTAAACATTTTTCTATTTAATTAATCTAAAAATTCAGAATTAACATCCACGTTTTTTCAAGATATCTTATTTTTAAAAAAATAATCTTAAACGTGTTATTTTGTAAAAATAAAATATCAAAATATTTATCATTTAATTAAAAATTTTAATTAAAAAAACTTAATTTTATTTTTCATTACAAATATTAATTAAAAGTAAATTTTTTGAATTAATTAAATTAACAGAAAAAGATAAAACAGATATACATCATCCACACAATTTAAAAGAAAATAAATATAAGATATGTATACATCCCGATTTTATGATCAAACAGAAACTCTATTGTGTTTCAGTCTTCTGTTCAAAGATAAACTGTAATCTTTCAATTCTTTTCTGATTCAGCTTCTTATATCCAAGTTGCACCAGGATTTCTCAACATGCAGTGTTATACATATACAATACTCCCGAACTTCAAAAGCATCAGAAAATACCGGCCAAAACAGCCTCAAACACAACCACCACCACCGGCCCACCTGCACCGTCGGTGCCATCGCTACCGCCACTTCAGACGGCTTTTTCCACTTGTTCTAAACTTCGTTCTCAACCTCATTTTTTTTGAAAAATAGCTTTTGAAAAATACTATTTTTCTGTAAAAACCCCGATTCAAAAATAGCTCAAAAAATAGCTTTCAATGGCCGCCAAAACAGCTTCGCCGCCTGCCCTGCGCCGCCTATTGCCGCCGCCTGTTTAGGTTTTTTTCGTTGTCATTATGGTTTTCGTTTCTTTCTATTTTTAGCACTGATATTTAGCAACATGTTTCCTTGAAGAACACCTCAAAAACAATCCCAAAAAAACTCAAAAATAGCCCCAAATAGCCCAATGCTAGTGCCGAAAATCACCACATGTTGCGGTTCTTTTTGTGCGATTTTTCCTCTAATTTTTTTATTGTCTTGGACTATTTTTCTAGTTAGTTATACTGCTATATTATGCTCAAAAAAAAGTTAAAAAAAGTCCCAGAAACACCCTAAAACTTCATCAAAACTGGCCTCGAACTGCCACCGGCGAAGCCGCCAGTGGTGGCTGTTTTTGTTAGTTTTTTCTGACTATTTTGAGACCTATTTTACAGCTGTTTTTAATGCATAAAACCTGTAGAAACTTACCAAAAAAATAGTAGCAAAATTGTATAAAAAACAACCGCGATATGTGGCTTGAACTGTGACGCCCCGTCTTCTGGGCACGTCAGGACATACATAAGTATAGATAAGGAGAATATTCTAACCATTCATTCATATTTACATATCATAAATATTACATCATTAAGAGTTCTGAACTGTTTAAAAATATATAACGATTAAAGTTTCACCAATGAATTTAAAAAATTACAATAAGCACGAGAAAACTGAACAAAAATAACAAAAGGAGACGAATGGAATATTCAGCAAGCGTCGTCGGGATTCCCCTCCTCCTAAAACTCATCTTGCCCCTTCAAATTCTTCTTCTCCCTCTAGGATGACTTCCTTCAAGTACTCCTCACTTGTGACCTGAATGCTATAAGTCAAAGCACAGAAGAAAACTCGCTAAACCTTCTAACCAAACTCATAAAAAAACATTCTACAACGTATATCATAAAACACCCAATACAAATTTAAAGTGAAGGAGACAAACGAGGTTGACAGTTATGGCATGGCAAGCATATATAAGAACAATTATGCAGGTATGTGATGCAAATGGATGTGATGCCAGTGCATTTGCCCAACCCAATTATAAATCAACCAATCGAATTTCGAGTAATACCATTACGTTCCCGTATATTAGGCTCCTATACACAAACGTTCTCGATCACGGTGGCGTATAACGGGCGTTTAGCTCAAGATATGGCACGGCTCAGTACATAGATGGCCCAAAGCCATTCATACCCAACATAATAACCTAAGGGGCACCGTTATGTTCCCGAACATTAGGTTCCCGTAAGTCAGGGTTTTCGGTCACTACGGCATATAGTGGCAGTTCTGCTTAAGACATGATACGGCTCAGGATGTAAGACGGCTTAGGACGTACACGTCCTAAGGTTAACATATCCAATACAATAATCTAAATGGAACCATTATGTTCCCGTATATTAGGTTCCCGTACATCACCATTCTCGATCACTACAGTGTATAGTGGCAGTTTAGGTCAAGACATGATACGGCTCAAGACATACATGACCCAACGTTATTCATACTTGACACAATAATCTGAATGGTACTATTATGTTCTCGTATGTTAGGTTCCCGTATATCACCGTTCCTGATTATTGCGGCGTATAGCGACAGTTCGGCTTAAGACGTGATACAGTTCAAGACGTAACACGAATCAGGATGTATATAGCCCATTGTCAACACTCCCATCAACTAGGATTCACTGACCAAGATATAAAGGACTGCCTTCCACCACATCAACCATATCAAGATACAACTTAAAAACATACAAGGGATAACCCACAAGATGTCTCCAGTGCCACAATCACAATGCTCATGGTATAACAACTTATATTCTGAAGCACAACTAACATTGGCATACATTCACAATTAAACACTAATCAACTAATCATCATATAAAGCTTAGGTCTCACAACAAAGGATACTCAAATCACACTTAGCAATCATAAGGCCAAATTCGAGTATTAAATTAAAAGGATCGACAGTGTTTTGGGGCAACTAGACTTGAAATCAAGCTATAATTTTTAAACACCATTTAGATAAAAATATTTTCTACAATTCTCATGTTTAACACTAAGGCCAAAACCTA
The DNA here is from genome assembly GCA_032270985.1 of Heliamphora pulchella. NCBI lineage: Eukaryota > Viridiplantae > Streptophyta > Magnoliopsida > Ericales > Sarraceniaceae > Heliamphora > Heliamphora pulchella. Next base: position 1,226,454 of record JAULJZ010000020.1, on the reverse strand, counting down.
AGGTAGATGGGTCAACAAAACATCTTAAGCGAAAATGGTTCAGCACTTTTCTCAAAATTTTACCGAATTCATGCCTCTCTTGGTCTCAGTTTTGGGGTATCAGATCAAGTTGAAATGAGCCCATTTTTGAATATGTTCTAGTTTATCATGTCTCCTACAAGTTTTGTGTTTAGTTCTAAGGGTGGTTGTTTGGAGCAACTTAGATATTTTGGCCTTTTTAGAAAATAGGTTCTGTCAGCCGCCAAAACTCAGCAGAGCCAGTTTTGGACAGAGGGTTTGAAATGGTTTTGGGGACCTTTCCCGAGGCTTCATGGTCTAATTTTTGGATAAAATGTATTTTCACATGTTAGTTACAATGTTCATGTAGACCACTTTTGGAATAGGTCACTAAAAATAGGGATTTTGGGCTTCATAAAAATATTTAACAGAAGTGTCCATTGAGGGCTGAAACACAATAGAGAGTTTCAAAGGGGTTTTGACATACCAAAAATTAATCGTTTGTGCACCTTTTTGGTGGATAGATAGATATATTGTTATATACAACTTTTATGTTTTGACCAAAGTTCGAATCTCATTGTAAACTAAGGTTTTTAGGCCGGCAGGGTTGACTGATCGAAAAACAAAACACTTTGGTAAAATTACAATATCTCGAGTTCTACTTACTCAAATGATTTGAAACTAACTTTGGATGAAAGATAACACAAAAATATAAATCTAGAGATAAAGAGCATGCTTAGATATATTTTGTACGTTGAGTTATGGTATTTCCAAGTTTCCTACTTATGATATGTCAAGGTTTGGTCCCATTTTTTTGCATGCTTGTCTTTTAGACATTAATATCAAGGTTCCAGAACGCTTATAAGTCATCAAACTCAAAAATAACAACACACAACAACATCTCATATCATCCATAAACACAACAGCCCCAAATCTTCAACTACGACGACTTTTCGGTTTGTTTTCGGTTCTCGAATCTTAAAGTGTTTAAAGAGATGAGTTGGGGGATATTTTGAGTGATATTACACATAAGGTTTAGAAGTTTTACTTACTTGTTTGAGGGCTCAAGGGATGATGGTATGAAAGGACTTAGCTTTTAGAAAAACACCTCTTCTTGGTTCCTTTTTCTTCTCCTCCTTTTCTCTCTCAAACTTGTGAAAAATCTCAAGAACGCTCAACCAAGTCTTTCTCTCTCTATATGAATGAAAATATGAAGTGAAGAAGATGGTGTTTGGCTTGGTTTATATAGGAAAGGGTTATGGAACAAAGAGGGGACAAGAATGTACTTTGAAGACTTTTTTTCGTTCTGTTCAATTAATGAGATTTTAGGTGATTAGACTCGGTGCAAGATTTGAGGCATATACATCAGATATGGGGAAGGGAAATATAGCTGGGGTCAGTTTGGGAAGACAAAAATTTGATTTTCCATCAATCATGGGGTTTTACAATGGTTTGCGTGCCTTTTTGTGCAAGAAAATATTTTAAAAGTTAATTTGATTTATCTTTTCGGTATTTTTTCCTAATAAAACATATTATTTTAGTATGTTTATGATAAATTTAGTATTTTCATGAATTATCATAGTTTCCATAGCAATTGACTCAATAGATATAGTCTTTTAAGTCAAATTAAGCTAATTTGACAATATATGATTTTTTTGACTTATTTTATTTTGCATGAAGTTCAATAATGATTTGTTTGCTTTTGTTAACCTATAATACCATATTGTTATGTATATTACTTGTTCAACAAGTGTTGGATCATCATAATGCTTGATTGAATACCTTTCTCATCTTTTTAAGCTAAAAAGAAGCAAAAAGCTACTTTTTGGCACAACTTCCAATGTGGCCAGCCACTAAGGGATATTTTGGTCATTTTCGATGTTATTTTGTCCTTTTCTACTTAATTGTAGTTAAATCCTTGATTTAGAGCGTCTATGTGTTAAATTTTAGGTTTTTAAGACTTTTTACTATACTATGGGCAAAACGGTTATTTTACCCTACTTATAAGGATTTTTTATTTCTAATTCATTATTTCATGATAATTACTTAATTTAGAATGTTGGGAGACTCTCCGGGTGTTAAAGTTTTTTCGCTTGAGTTTTGAACCTTTTTAGGGTTTCCGGATTTAACTTATGATTTTTTAGTAGCGTTAGGGTTTTGAACCTGTTCCTGCCCTATGGCCTCAAGGGCTATCTGTCACTAATACTAAGATTTGGGCTAGGTCTTTACACAGGTCATTATCAACTGAATTGTTACAACTAGGGTCCGAACCGGGTTGTTACAACTAGGGTCCGAACTGAGTTGTTACACGAACCACCAGAAACTACCGTCGGTGCTGCTGGTTATGTTGCCGCCTATTCTTCGTGTTTTGAGATAATCAAACTTATTCTTAAATATTCTAAATAATTTTTAAAAACATATAAAAGATTTTACATAAAAAACCTATGTCCCATAGACTCACATTCGAATTAAAAAAATTTAAATTATCACGATCAACTCTCGTGATTAAAAATTAAATAATAATCATCATTCAACCATTCAATCAAATATGAATAAAATAATGATCATAAAATCAGGATTAGAATGCCTGCAAAACAAAGTTAGCACAGTTCTAAATCCACCCTGCCCCTCGATTAACCACAAATAAAAACAAAACAACTCCGATACCAATTGTTGGAGGTAAATTGCCAAGATCATTGATTTGTAAATAATTTTATGAAAAACTAAAACTGGATGGTCAATTGTCGAAATAGGCTATAGATAAAGACTTTTTGATGTCCAACGATCAAAATAAAAATCTATGCTACCACAGTTAATTTAGATGAATACCTTTTGGTCGATTCTTCAACTACGAATTTTGATTTTTCGAGTTGAAGCTTTGATCAGACCTTTTACTGTATTCCCGATGCGATTCCTAAATGTAGTGTGGGTTAAGATCCTTCGAGAACTAAAATTGGCAAAACATGGACAACCTTAGTCTTGGAAGACAACTTATGAATTTTGGTTCAGCCTACCCATATATTTATAGGGTTACAGTAGGGACCTGTAGAGTAATTATGATATAAACTTCTAGTGTAAGCCAGATACCCATCCAACAGTTTCCGCAAATACGTAAACCTCACAGCGGTTTTTGTAATTATGAAAACTTTGCACCGATTTCTGTAATTTTTATAAAATACTAAATTACAATTTATACCACTAAAAAATTGTAATTGCACTTTTAGCCACAATCTTAATACCAATTTGCATTGAGCTCATGTTATTAAATGCTTAACTCATCTCTCCACGTTAAGATACCCGATACCCGCCAATTAAGTTTAATTATTGACAATTTAATTTAATCGATATCTTTGAAATTTTTTAAATCATTCTACTTAACTTATTTGATTGCAAGATAATTAAATCCACCTACAGGGTTTGGCCTAGTCAAAACTTATAAGCTTCATTAAGGGGGTATCGTCAATCTCGAACAATCGGGACGTTGATTCCGTCAACAATTAATATTTTTCATATAATTAATACCGCTATCCAACTCACCGAAATTATTGGCCCATAAAAGATCACACCCTCTAATGAGTCAAAATAACGAATATTAAATATATGCAAATAATAATTATTTTAGAATTAAGAGTATAAGCACTCATAATAACCCTGGAGTGTAAATTAATTTATATAGTTGGTATAAAATTAATTACCCTAATGTGATCCTATTCAATATACACAAAGTGTACTAGCACAGCGAGTCAGAATAATAGATGACGCTATTATCTATTTCCCGTAACCAAGACAGGTTTACTAAAACTCTGTACTACAGTTGTACTGATGGTTTATCCATTTCCATCTAAACTGCGAACAAAAACTTATATTTTGCAAGAACCTATAATCTGGACTTCCGTGTGCAAGTCGTACTTTACATACTAGATTAAATACTGTACAAAATAAAGGATAACTATGTATAAATAATTTTATTAAGATTCTCATAAAATAAAAAATAATTTATTAAAATAAAATTAAATACTAAAACTAAATAAAATTCATGATTTTTAGTATACAGCCCTGACCCAAACTGGGTTGAAAACCTAAACCAAGGATGCTACAACCGAACCAAAACGTAAGCCAAACACCTCACAACATGTTCTCATGCATTGCCCAACATTTAACCACCGTTAGCAAAAATATACAAGCTAAAATTTTGATTCTTACGTATGATCTACATACTTAACCGTTCCCACCGAATATAACATACTCGTTTCCATTAATAGTAGGAAACTAACAAGGGACCGGGTCCTTACAACCTCCCCTACTTAGGAGATTTCATTCTCAAAATTACATATGCATTAAGAACTAAACAACTCGGAGTAGTTTTTGTGAACTTCTGAATCTTGCTCCCACGTAGCTTCTTCAACACCGTGATGAAGTCATAACACCTTCACATATTGAATGGCTCTCCCTCGTAAGACTTGTTCTTTGGCATCAAGGATTTTCACCGGTCTCTCCTCGTAGCTAACATCATCCTCTACCCTCAACTCCGTCCAATCCAAAATATGAGATGTGTCCGGCTCATACTTACGCAACATAGATACATAAAAAATATTGTGCACGAAGGCTAACTGTGGTGGTAAGACTAGACGATAGGACACCTCTCTAATCCTATCAAGGATCTCAAACGACCCGATGAAATGTGGCGATAACTTTCCCCTCTTACCAAATCTCATTAGACCCTTTCGTGGTGAGACCTTTAAGAACACAAGGTCTCCCACCTCGAACGCTATTGGTCTCCTCATATCTGCATAACTCTTCTGATGATTTTGGGTAATCACTAAACGCTTACAGATCACGATGATCTTTTTTGTTGTTTTGCATATAAGCTAGGGCCCTAACATGGCTATCTCACCAACGTCGATCCAACAAACAGGTGACCTGCAAGGTTTACCATACAATGCCTCGTAAGGCGCTATCCCAATGCTTGACTAATAACTGTTGTTGTAGGCAAACTCCACCAACGATAAATGGTCCTCCCATGACCCACAAAAATCTAAAACACACACTCGTAACATATCCTCGAGTATTTGAGTGGTGCGCTCCGACTGACCATCCGTTTGGGGATGAAAAGCAGTACTAAGAAGTAGGCTCGTTTCCATAGTTGACTACAAACTCTAGAAAAAAGGTGGCGCAAAATGAGGATTTCGATTGAAAATGATGAAATTCGGCACTCCGTGGAGTCTAACAATCTCACACACATAAAGCTTGCTAAGCTTATCAATCGAGTTTGTCATGTGAATAGGTAGGAAATGTGCTGACTTAGTCAATTTGTCCACCACAACCCACACGGCATCATGCCCCCTCGGCGACCTCGGAAGGCCTGAAACGAAATATATGGTGATGTTTTCTCATTTCCACTCTGACACTGGTAACGGTTACAACTGACCTGCTTGTTTCTGATGCTCATCCATGACTTGATGGCAAGTAAGGCAACGTGAGACGAAAATTGCAACATCTTTCTTTATACCTCTCCACCAAAACTGCTTACATATATCATGACACGTCTTGGTGCCACTCGGATGCATCGCTAAATGTGAGTGATGAAACTCACGAAGTGCGTCTCCACGACACAATTCAGGCATAAAGATTCTCCCTGCAAATCTTAAACTCTGATCAGAGTGGATAGCCCACTCCTTGGCCTCCTCGCCACTCAAGACTCGCTCCCGAAACATCAAACTCTCTGCATTCGACTGTTGTGCCTCAACAATGTGGTGAACAAGGGTAAGCTGAGAAACTACTGTAAATATGGTAACACACTCACTGGATTTTCCCAAACGAGGGTCATACTCTCTGACCTCTCCGAGCATACTCCACTCCCTAACGGCCACGTGAGCTAACGTGCTCAAAGACTTCTGACTAAGCGCATCAGCGACCACATTGGCCTTGCCCGGGTGATATTGTAGATTGAAATCATAATCTCCCAATAACTTCATTCATCTCCTCTGGCGTAAATTCAAATCTTTATGCGAAAACAAGTACTTCAAACTCTTGTGGTCCGAGAACACTTCGAAGCATTCTCCATACAAGTAGTGTCTCTATGTCTTTAGAGCAAAGACCACTGCCAAGAGTTTCAGATCATGTGTAGGGTAGTTCTTCTCATGAACCTTCAACTGCCTTGATCCATAGGTTACCACATTACTCTATTACATTAACACACAACTGGCTATTCAGGTTCGATTTTGTCCAGCAGGTGGTTTCTTCCGGCTAAGTGCTACGGTTTTGGCTGCTGTATGGCAGCTTATCTCTTTCTTCCTGGTGGCTTTGTTGCTTCAGTTTCTGTTTTGCTGCAGTTTCTCCCTGTTTTTTGCGGCTGTTGTGGTTTGTTAGCTATAGTGGTTTTGGGGGCTGTTTGTCTCCTTCCAAACCTGCATTTCTTCTCCTTCTCCTTTTTCTGTTTGTGGCACTCGATTTCAGTGAAGCTCAACTGTTATACTTTTCCTGTTGCTATTGCTGCGATTTTTGGATGCTCAAGTTCTTAGGCTGTTTTGTTGTTTAGTGCCTTATTTTATTCCTTGTATAGGCTTTTGGTTTTAAGTGGGTTAGCTTGTGCTTTGTTTGTTTGGTTGGCCTTATTTCCTTTCCCATTATTTTGCTAAATTATGGGGGTGGCAATTATGGTCTCTTTTTTCACTATTTTAGTTGGTTTGTTGTTTGGTTGTGGCTTAGCCGAAAGCCTTTTTGTTACTTTTGGTTTTGTTCTTTGTGGTGCTTGTAAGGCCTGGGGCATGCCCCTTGTATTTTTGTATCTTTTTTTTTCTTTATGTTACATTTAATTACCTAAAAAAAAACCCCTCGTGTGACGCATCACAATAAACGACATAGCCGAGTCCTCTCTCTGGTACGATCAAAATGGGCACACTGGTTGTTATGGTTGGTATATTGAAAATCATATTTTTAGTATTTAATTTTATTTTAATAAAATTAATTTTCTATTTTATAAGAATTTTTATGAGCAATATATGTGTATCATTTCTTTAATATTATACATGGATGTCTGATATTCTGTATAGTATTTAATCTGGTGTGTAGAGTACGACTTACACATAGAAGATTAGATTTTAGGCTCTTGCAGAATATAAGTTTGATGTTCACAGTTTAGATGAAAATGGGCATACCATCGGTACGACTGTGGCAGAGAATTTAATAAGCCTGTCTTGGTTACGGAAAATAGATAATAGCGTCATCTATTGTTTCGACTCTCTGTGCTAATACACTTTGTGTGTATTGAACAGGACATTGGGTGTAATTAATTTTGTATTGGCTATATAAATTAATTCACACCCCAAGATTATTATGAATAGTGCTTATCCTCTTAATCTTGAAATAATTATTGATTTGCGTATATTTAATACTCATTGTTTTAATTCATTAGATTGTGCGGTCTTATATGAGTCTATATTCTCGGTGAGAGTGATAGTGGTATTATTTATATGGCGAATATTAATTATTGACGAAATTCACGTCCCGAAAGATCGGGATTGATAATACCCCATTAAGGAAGCTTATTAGTTTTGACTGGACCAAACCCTACAGATGAATTTGATTATCCAGCGGTCAAATAAGTTAAGCAGAAGGGATTAAGGAATATCAAGATACTCATTAAATTGAATTATTAATAATTAAATTTAATTGACGAGTATTGGGTATCAGGAATCTTAACGTGGGAGAAATGGTAAGTATTTAATAACAGGAGCTCAATGATATATGGCCTTGAGATTATAAGTCAGAATGCAATTATAGTTCTTTAGTGGTGCGAACTATAATTTAGTGTTTTATTAAAATTGCAGAAACTGCTGCTGGTGTTTCATAATTGCATATATCACAATCAGGTTTGCTTAATTGCGAAAACCACTGATACGTGTCTGTGTTCCATTGCAAGTCTTTCTCATAATTACTCCTCAGCTCCCTAATGTTGCCCTATAAATAGGCGGGTAGGCTGAACCAGTTTCATAACTTATCTTTTAAGACTAAAAATGTCCAGGTTCTGTCGGTACGAGTTCTCAAAGGATTATAACCCACACTATATCCAAAAATCACATAAGAAAATACAGTAGAAGATTTGATATTTGCTTCAACTTGGATTCAAATCATAGTTGAATATTCGACCGGTAAAAAGGTACTCTTCTAAATTAACTTTGGATGCACGGGTTTTATTTGATCGTTCATCATCAAAAATTTTATCTGGAGCCCGTTTAGGCATTTGTCCGTCCAGTTAATTTTTTTAGATAATCGTTTTCAAATATAAAGATCTTAGCAGTTTTACCTCCAACAATTTGTATTAATGCCATTTTGTTTTTTGTTTACAGTTATCGGGGCTGAATAGTTTTGAACTGTGCTAACTATTATTTTGCAGGCGTTCTAATCTATGTTTTATGATCGTCATTTATTATTCATATTTGATTGAACACTGTGAATGTTGATTATTTTTTTTTAATCCTGGGGATTGCCGTGATAGATCGAATGTGAACCTTTAGGACAAAAGATCAATGTAATAGATAGTTTCTATTTTTAAAAATATTTGTTTAGATTATTTTAGAACTGATTGAATATATCCAAGAACACGAAAAACAAAGGCGGCACTGGCGGTAGTTTGTGTTTTAACGGGCCACGGATTGCGGAAAGTTTTAATGGTTTTTTATGGTGAGTTTTTCTACAGTATTTATGAATAAAAAATAATATAAAAAATAAGTCAAAAACAGTAAGAAAAAATTACCAAAACAGCCCAGTTTCTTCGGCTTTGTCGGCGACAGTTTTTATCATTTTTCAGGCTATTCTTGGGACTATTTTTTGATAATTTTTTAAATATAAAATAGTAGTAAAATATGCCTCAAAATATAATCAAGAATTAGAAAACAAAAAATAAAAAAATTGGGCCAAAATCACAATCCAAATAGGGCGCAAATAGGCCGATGGTGGCAGTGGCTTCCAGGCAATTTTGTAAAAGTTTTCGTAGTTGTTTTTGAGTAGATGTTTTGACGAAAAGATTCTACTTTTTAAGAGATTTCCAACAGTTTAAAGTACGTCAAAAACGGAGTTTGTGATGAGGTCAAAAATTTGTCGGGAAGTTGGCAATTCCAGGCGACGGCGCATCGGAGCGACGACATCTGTTCTAGGCAGTTTTTTGGCATTTTTCGGAGTTATTTTTGAGCAAATGTTTTCATAGAAAAATAGTACTTTTCAATAGTTTTTCAACAATATAAAGTACGTCAAAAACGGAGTTTAGGAAGAGGTCGAAAAAGCCTCAGTAAGTTGGTAATTCCAGGCAACGGTGCTGTGGTGCAGCGGCAGCAGTTTTAGGCTTGTGTTTTGGCCCTTTTTTGGCATTTTTCCAAAATAATTTTTGACAAAAAAATTTCACATTTCAAGAGCTTTCCAACGGTATAAAGCTCGTAAAAAACGGAGCTCGAATGAGGAGGCGGCAAGGGCGGCGCCGGTGGTGGCTTGTGGTGGTCAGCGATTTCTCTCTCCCAGGGCTGTTTTGTGTTGATTTTCTGATAGATATAGGACTGATTTGATATATATTGATATATCATATAGTATCAGAGAAGCCTGTTGCAATCAGGACACAAGAATCAGAGATAAAAGAATATTATTACAGTTTATCCTCTTTAGGAGATTGAAACACTTCAGCATTTCACTTAGATCATAAAATCAGAATATATGCATATCGTGTTTATATATATATGAACTGTGTGGATGATTGTATATCTATTTTATTTATCCTGTTAATTTAATTAATTCAAAATTTTAATTTTAATTAAAATATTTTGTAATAGAAACTAAAATTTAAGTTTTTTTAATTAACTAATTTTAATTAAATAGAAAAATTTTAGATATTTTATTTTCTACAATATATCACGTTTAAGATGATTTTTTATAAAATCAGATATCTTAGAAAAATATGAAAATTAATTCCAGATTTTGGATTAATTAAATAGAAAAATATTTAATCGAAATAAATGATTATTTTTTGAAAAATACGAGACAAAAAATAAAATAAATAAATCACTACTTTAGCTGAAAAGCTGAAGCAAAAACTGTGCATTTATTAAATTTTATTTTTTACGTATTTAAACACAAAAAGATAGTTTTACAAACCAGAATATTTAAAATCGTGTACACGAAAAGATATTTGATTCTTTCAGATCGTGTGGTTTTCGAAATTAATAAATTTATTTTAATTAAACAAATTCTTATAACCTTCAAAAATATTTAAAAATCTAAGTGAGAGGGGAAATTTATTCACAGATAAATTTCGCGGTCTCCATCACTAGTTTGTAGGCATTACAATTAAATCCTGCATGTCTACAGTAAGACCTTCTTCCTCAACAGATAGATTAATTATGGTATCGTCAGTACAAACCTCCTTTAGGGATAATTCTAGATAATTGTTAGTGTGGATCACTTCTCCAATTGAATGATTCATTGCGAAGCGATAGATTTGAGATTAGGTGATGGTTAAAACTTAGCTGTAAAGGCATCCCTTTTGAAATCCTTTCTCTCGCCGGAAGCCAGTCCAGATCTAGTTCTCACTGCTCCGCTGTGGACTCTGTCGCAAACGAGGATGCCAAAGAGAATGATTTCGATGCACTAGCTCAAATTTGTAGATCGCGCAGTGACGGTGAGGGCAACGAGCGACGAGGGCGGCGACAACAAGGCGGTGGTGGTCCAAATTTGGTTCAGGGGAGAAGAAGAGGCAGACGAGGGGGTTGTTATGTGTTTAGAGACCTGTACGAGTTGCGAAGAACTTTCCCGAAGCTACAACCCTGGAAAGCACAGCAGCGATGGCACTATGGAGAATATCGACGAAGACGCCGGCGTTGAAATCCAGGATGCCAGATTTGGGGACGAAGAGATTCAGCCATGGATGAGCAACTTCCCACAGTCCTTCCGCTTTAAGCTTCAGTTCTCCGCT
>JAULJZ010000020.1:1149412-1215400 GCA_032270985.1 Heliamphora pulchella | reverse complement strand
GCTAATCCTGTTTTCCATGAACGTACGAAGCACATTGAGGTCGACTGTCATTCTATTCGGGAGACCTTGGACGCTCGTGTCATTTCTCTTCCTCATATTTCTACTGATCTTCAGCTTGCTGATCTGTTTACCAAGGCCATGCTACTTCCGCGCCATCAGTTTCTTGTGGACGAATTGATGCTTCTTGACCATCCCACATCAATTTGAGGGAGGATGTCAATCAAGATATATTTTACCATAATTATGGTCTAATTGTACAGATTATTCTTTCTTTTTTGGTAGGTTAGATTGATACTAATGGCTGATTTCTAGCCTTGCTTTTAGAATGTATTTAGGCAACATTTTTGTGTATATATATATATATATACGGTGGAACCTCAAAGAGGGGACATTCAAGAGAAAAGGAAAATATTGTCAAACAGTGTCTTTCTAAATAGTTTTATCTCGGAGGAAGTTTTTGTAAAACAATCTCTTGACTTTGAAAATCCTAATTTTCGAAACCATGTTTACAAACTTACCAAAACTCTCTACAATTTGAAGCAAGCACCTAGAGCATGGTGTGAAAAGCTTAACAAATTCTTAATTGAAAATGAGTTTTCAAGAGGAAAAATTGATACCACTTTTTTCATCAAGTCTCAAGGAAATGATATGCTTGTTGTCCAAATTTATGTAGGTGACATTATTTTTTACTCAACTAATAAATCTTTTTGCAAGGACTTTGCTAAGTGCATGCAAGGAGAATTTGAGATGAGTATGATGGAAGAACTTAACTACTTCCTTGGACTTCAAATCAAACAAACTCAAAAAGAAATCTATATCAATCAAGTCAAGTACACAGAGGATTTATTGAAAAGGTTTGACATACAAAAAGCAAAACCTATGGGAACCCCAATGTGTCCTACAACAAAACTTGATAAGGATGAAAACAGTAAGACAGTAGAGGAAAGACGATATAGATGTATGATCAGATCTCTATTATACCGCTAGTCGTCCGGATATTATGTTTAGCGTTTGCATGTATACTAGATTTCAATATAATTCTAAATAATCGCATGTGACTGCCATTAAGCACATCTTTAGATACCTCTTAGGTACACAAAACATAAGATTGTTCTATCCTAGAAAAATAGCCTTTGAGTTGTTTGGCTATTCTGATGCTAACTTTGCCGGATATAAAATGGATAGGAAGAGTACAAGTGGAACATGTCAATTCCTATGACACTTACTAATATCATGATTTAGTAAGAAACAGAACTCACTAGCCTTATCTACAGCTGAGGCTAAATACAAAGTAGCTGATAACTGTTGTGCACAAGTTCTTTGGATGAAACAACTAGAGAACTATGGATTTTGCTTATAGATCATATTTCTATCAAATGTGATAACACTAGTACCATCAATATATTCAAAAACCATATACAACACTCTAGAACAAAGCATATTGAGATTAGACATCACTTTATTAGAGATCATATACAAAAGAGTACCATTGAACTTAAATTCATAAGCACAGATTACCAACTTACGGATATATTCACTAAACCATTAAATGAAGAAAGAATATGCTATATAAAAAGAGAACTTGGTATATTATGTGCTCCGAACTGACGATTAAAATGCCATACTAACCATGTATGTTCAATACATTTCAATGCTTTTAATGTTTCTACATTGATGTGTGAAATGTGTCGACCCTACTTAAAAAAGTATCGGCCCTACTTGAAAAAGTATCGACACGTGTTTGAGCTGACTCAAAGCTATATAGAAGAGACATTACTAGAAAAAGTGTCGACCCAACTCTATATAGTGTCGACTTAATTTCGACTTCATGCTCTCGGTAAATTTGGGTCGACCCAATGCTAAAACGTGTCAACTCAATTGGCCGAAAGTGTCGACCCTTCTTGAAAAAGTGTCGACACAAAATCTGTTTTTGGACACCCCCAATCGCGAAGAATCGTGTCGACCCAAATTCAATTTGTGTCAACATAAATCTTTTGCCTATTTAAAAGGCGTCGGTCCTCACCAGTCGTGTCGTTTCGCTCTCTCTAAAAAACTGTTCGTCTCCCGCGATTTTCCCCCCGTTCAAAAAACTGAGTCGACCCATCTCTCCTCCCTTCTTCAATCAACTTTCTCGATCACAATGACTGCTCGAACTATGGGCAAGGAAAATAAACGAACCGGCAACGAAGGCCCTTCAAATCCTAGGGCTCACAAGACGCAGAAGAAATCAGCGACGGTGATGGCGACGGGATCCTCGGCGATCGAAATGTCTGAATCTCTTGAGTTTCAAATCCAAAAAATTCCAGAACCTGTATTTCTCTTCATTCATGAATCTCTTCATTCATGAATCGAAAGGTAATACCCAGACGCTCTATAGATTTCGTGTATTTTGATTCAATTGAAATGAAATTCAAAGAGTTGTTTTCTACACTTGGTTGGGAGAGGTTACTTCAAATCCGTGACCCCCATTATCCCACTCTAGTGAAACTTTTCTATGCGCACTTTCACGTCTCATCCATTCCCAGCACCACTATTACCTCTTAGGTAAACGAGACTGAAATACATTTGACCTTTAATGTTCTCAATGAAATTCTTTGTATTTCATATGGTGAAATATTTGTCTCTTGCAAAGAGAACAAGAGATCCATCAAAATCGACGGATTCTCTTTTCACGATGCAGTGAAGTAAATATCTGAGGTAGAGGAAGTAGATTCCTCAAAGCTCTTGGAGGCAAACTCTTTAAAACCCGAAATGCGCATCATCCACCATATGGTAAACCACATCTTTCTGCCCCAAATGGGGAAGTTTGGTGATGTTACCTACATGCATATATTTGTCATGTGGTGCATCCTTGAACAAAAGAATCCTGATCTTGATTTTTTATTCATCTCTGACATGCATCAGTCTCATGGAAAGTCCAATTCCTCTCTCCCTCACACAATGTTTTTAACAAAAGTTTTTTGACACTTTGGTGTTGATCTTTCTGCTGAAAAGGTTATTCCTTTTTCAAAACACGACATTTACGGGGCATCCACTCTCAAACATATGCAAATTTCTAAAGTTGACGGTGTATGGACTACCTATTGTGGTACCCCATCTGTCACCAGAAACCCTTCTGCCTCTCAAGACTTTTCCCCTATCCCAGTAGATTTTGGATCTCCTGTTCCTCACTCCACCAGGACCGATACTCCTGAACCCTCATCTGCTCCCTCCCATGTTCCTCCTCCTCATGTTGATGCTATACCTGTTCCATCTGCTGCCTCTCATGCCTATGATCTATCTGAGCTTGTCTCTTTGGTTAAGGATTTGTCTTCCTCTTTGACCAACTTTCAAACCAAGGTCGACCAAGACCTTTTTGATCTCCATAACACCATCTCCTCCCTCTCTGACAAGGTCAAACACCTGGATAAAACAAACTCTGGCCTCAGACGAGACGTTGAGAATGCCACCGGCGCTGGGAGAGCCCTATGCAAAACTATGGATGACAGTATTGTCTTCATTGTCAATTGCAACAAGGCTATCCTTCGGCAAATCCGAAAAGAGTATGATCAAGATATCGTCACTGTCGTTCAAGCCAATTCCAGGAAAGTGGAAGAGCATCTCCATTAGCTTCAAGATGCTTAGGGCAAGCAATTCAAGCCTAAAGAAAGCAAAGAAGAAAAAGCAGCTTGGTTAAGGCGCGAGGCAAATCTTGCATTGGCAGCAAGCCACCTTTAAAGCAATGGCAGCTGCAGGGAAGAAGGATTAACGAACTCACTCCTCCAAAGAGAAAGCATCTAACCAAAGGCAGAAATAAGAAGAAAAGAAAAAGTCCAAGAAATTTATGGATGATCAGTAAATGCGACCCTTTGATGATTCCAAAAGGGGAGAAAAAAGGTAAAGGAAGAATGAAGGGGAGAAGACAGAAAAACATTTAACTTTTAGAAGCTTTAGTGGTTTGCTATGAAGGAGAAGATGTAATCTTAACATACATTTCTTTTGTGGTGGTTGGTTGTGAATGTTTGGAATATACATTTCTTTATGATTGTGAATGTTTGGGATTTGAGTTATCTTCATATCTGTTGTTTTAACATTCTTATAGATGGTATCCTATTTTTGATATATGGCTGTATAACATTTGTTAAATGATGGCTTTAAAATCCTTTTTGATATCAAATGTTGATAGTATGGTCTATATATTATGTTTGATGTTTGGGATTTGATAAACACTTTGCACATATATGCTTGATAAGTGTTGAGCCTTTTTGAATTGATACACATATTTTGATAAATTCAAAATGCTTCTTAATTAAATTGCAAATCGTCTCAAATATGTAAATTACACTGTTGTTGAATGCCTAGCTGATGTGATTGCATATCTTGTTTAAGGCATAAAGATAAGGGGAGAACCCTTGTTAAAAATCATTTTAAATGTTTTCAAGAAAATGTTATAATCATCCAAAAATGGGAGATTGTTAGCCCAAGGGCTTTTTTAATTAAATTTTGATGATTTTCATAATTCAATTTCTTAATTAAATTGATTTTAAAAGGATTATATTTTAATGTTTTCAAAAAGGGTAGTGTTGACACAAATTGACAAATAAGTTGACACCCTTAACCATTTGGGATGATCTCTTTTATCAAATAGATTGACACGAGTATTCTTAAGTTTGAATATTTCGTGTCGAACCTAATTGATATTTGAGTTGACGCCTAAAGGAAAAGGAAGCTTGATCTTCTCAAGTGTATCGACACCTTTGAAATTTGAGTTGACACCTTAACATAATTATCTAAGATGTTTCAGGTATTCCACTTTGAGTCGACACAAATTGAATTTTGAGTCGACACAAAAGAACCAAGACTCTCTGCACTAAGAATGAGTCGACACCAAGTGATTCTTCACTTTGGTTATTCGGGGATTTTAAGTCAACACCAATTAAAAATGAGTCAACACAAATGTACCGAGACTGCCTGCAAAATTTGTGAGTCGACACAAAATGCAGCATAAGTTGACACAAATGTACTAAGGCTACCTGAATAATTTTGAGTCGACACAAAAGTCAAAATAAGTCAACACAAAATTACTAAGTTCCTGCACTTTTTAGTATCGACACCAAAGGCAATTCGAGTCAACACAAAAAAAACCCCTCTAGAAAGCTGAAGAACAAAAAGAGTTGACACCAAATGTATTTGTGTCGACACCGTTGTGTTAGAGAAGGATGCAGAAATTTAAGTCGCCACCAACGAAGATTTGAGTCAACTCAACCACTTAAAGAACCAAGCCCTAGAAGCTTTGTGTCGACCCAAACCCACTTGTGTCGACACCTGCGACGGAAATTCAAATTACACGGCTGAATTCAACGGTTGGAGTTTTGGCATTTATTACTCTCGCCTACCTCCAACGGTCATTAATCTTCAAAAGCCTATATAAGGAGTTACTCTTCAGCATTTAAGCAACTGGAGACTTACATTTACTGTTATATTGCTTGAATCAAAGACAAAATCTCTCAAGCTCTCATTTATTACTCATAACTCTAGCTCTTATTTCTCATCTCTTTACTTCTTATTTATTGCCAATCTTTTTGTAAATAGGGTGAGTAATATTCATTGTAATACCTCATTTATTGTATCTAAGGGTGAGTTACCCTTCATCCTTTGAGTGAGTGAGTAAATCTCATTAAAGAACTCAAGAAATTAGAAGAAAAACAGGGGTTATTTTTCCTATGATCGTCTTGATGTTGTAAAGGTTTTGAATACACTCGTAAGCATTCTACATTAGTGAAAATTCTCAAGAGGAGTCTTGGGGAGCGGACATAGGTTTGGAAGAAGCCGAACCAATATAAATCTCGGTGTCCAGTTCAATTTCTCTATCCCTAACCTCTTTAATATTCGCATTACTTTATTCTTTGATAATACTTGTTATAATTGTTTGTGCTATTAAAAGATTTTCGAAAATGTTTTTTAAAATTGTTATTATCGTTTTAAAAACCAATTCACCCCCCTCTTGGGTTGCTTAGAACTAACAGGCCATGTACTTGTTGGAGTCTCAACTTTGCTTCTTGAAGTCCAACATAACATGCCAACATGTCAGAGGAGCCACGTTGGTACAGTATGCCCTGCTACAGAGTGAAATGCTTTAAATCAATAGTTGGAATGGTACCTTTGGGGTCTTGAAGATCGGAGATTAAGAGAGTCCTCCAATCATTGGTTGGTTCTTCAGGAAATATGTTGGTGACTGAGCATGGAAGGTCCCGCTTGAATACTTCAATTTTGGTTGACTCTTCAGCTATCTCGACTTTGGAGGCTAGGGTAGCCAAGGAATCTAGATGCCTGTTGTTTGACAACAGAGCATGGGCTATTCGGACAATGTTAAAGCGATCCATTAGCCGTTGCAAAATGATTCTGTTAGAGGCAAGCGCGGGTTCTTTAATGGCGTAATCTCCATTGGTCTATTTAACCACCAGCTTGGAATCTCCTTTAATGCAAAGGGAGGTTACTCCAATGTATAAAGCAGCCATTAAAACAAAGATGAGGGCTTCATATTCTATTTCGTTATTTGAAGAGTGAAAATTCAGTTTGTAGGAGAGGTTAACCTTCTCGTTGCTTGGAGAGATTGGAATGGTACCTTTGGGGTCTTAAAGCTTGAAGATTAACAGAGTCCTCCAATCATTGGTTAGTTCTTCAAGAAATATGTTGGTGACTGAGCATGGGAGGTCCCGCTTGAATACTTCAATTTTGGTTGACTCTTCAGCTATCTCGACTTTGGAAGCTAAGGTAGCCAAGGCATCTGGATGTCTATTGTTTGACAACGGAGCATGGGCTATTCGGACAATGTTAAAGCAATCCATTAGTCGTTGCAAAATGGTTCTGTTAGAGGCAAGGGCGGGTTCTTTAATGGCGTAATCTCCAATGGTCTATTTAACCACCAGCTTGGAATCTCCTTTTATGCAAAGGGAGGTTACTCCAATGTTTAAATCAGCCATTAAAACTAAGATGAGGGCTTCATATTCTGTTTCGTTATTTGAAGAGTGAAAATTCAGTTGGTAGGAGAGGTTAACCTTTTCGTCGCTTGGAGAGATTAGCACGATACCTGCTCCTCCTCCGCCTCCTGTTGACGAGCCATCAAAATTTAGGATCCATTCTTTTTTCGATGTCAGGATTGTTGCTTGAAGAGTAGCTTCTTGAAACACATAGCCGGGAAGCTCTTCCGATGGGGATTTGAAGTTCCCGCTAGGAAAATGTGCTAGAAGGTCTGCCAGAGCTTGACTTTTGATGGCGTTGGGAGCCTGACATTGTATTTCATACTCAGCTAAGGACAGAAGCCATCTTGCTTGGACGTTCGGCCAAGGCGGGTCGTGTTAGAAAGTACCGGATAGGGTCACATTTTGTTATCAGATGGATAGTGAACGATAGGAGATAGTGTCATAATTGTTGAATTGCGAACACTAATGCCAAGCAATGCCGCTCAATGGGTGGATATCTGGACTCAGCCCCTTGTATGACTCAGCTGATATAGTATACTGGTCATTCAACCCCATCTATTTCTTGCGCTAGCAATGCACCAACAGATCGTGATATTGAAGTGATATAAAGGAGAAGAGGTTTACCACGCTGAGGTGGTATCATGGTAAGGGGAGACATTAGAGCAGACTTGATGTTCTGGTCATGCTTAGTCATGCTCTTTCTTTCACTCAAACTTTGTGCCTTTCTTTAATAGGATGCTAAAAGGTTGGGTAATCTCTGCCATGATGCTAAAAAGTTGGGTAATCTCTGCCATAACAGGGATGAAGCGCCGCAGGTACGAGGCCCTTCTAAGGAACATTTTCAGTTGGTCCGCATTTATTGGCTTTGGCATTTCTCGAATGGATGTGATCTTGGCAGTGTCTGGGTCAATTCCATGCCGTGTACACAACACCCGAGGAACTTCCCAAACGTGACTCCAAAGGTGCATTTCAAAGGGTTCATCCACAATAAATAGCACCTACATTGTTCAAAGACTCATCGGAGATCTTGAAGGTGTGCGTTTTCATCTTTGGATTTGACAACCACATCGTCAATGTAGCATTCCAAGAATTTGTGCATCATGTCATGGAATATTGCGATCAGGGATTTTTCAATCCAAAACGACATTACGGTGTTGAAAAAATTTCCTATGGGGGTGCGAAATGCCGTTTTCTGTGCGTCTTCCGGGGCCATTTTGATTTGATTGTAACTACTAAAACTGTCCATGAAAGAAAACATGTGATGTCCAGCCGTCGAAACGATGAGTATCAATGCTAGGCAGCGGGAATTCGTCTTTAGGGCACGATTTGTTTAAATTGCAAAAATCAACACAAACTTGTAGTTGCCCATTCTTTTTCACTATTGGTACAATACTGAACAGCCAGGCAGGGTGTTGGATGGCTTGGATAGAACATGCCTCTAGCAGTTTAACTGCTTCGTTTTTGATTTTCATCTCAACTTCCGGCTTGTAGAATCGAACACCTTGCTTTATTGGTTGTGCACATGGGAGAACATTGAGGCGACGGACAATGACAGAAGGGTCAAAACCCGGCATTTTTGCATAGTTCCCGTCAAAAACATCCTTGTATTCACTGATGAGTGAAAGTAGAGCTTGCCTGTGTTCAGGTGGTAGATCTTTATAGATGCATATTGGACAGGCAATGCCACTTCCTTGTTGTAGGTTGACTTCCTCCAACTCTTGTTTTGTGGCCTTTGCTCGTCTTGGAAACATTCTAGTGCAAAGTGGATTTCTTGCAAGGTGATTTGCACTTGGGTCTCTGGTTCCGAAGGGGCTAAGGTATGGTGAGAGGTCTTCTTCTTGCTTTTCTTCTTCTTTCGAGGTTTGGTGCGCGGTGCCTTGATCACCAACGAGGAAAGATTGAAACATGATGCTTCTTCACTAGGGAGTGATGTTGATTCGTCCACCACACATGCTTTTGGAGGGTCCCTATTAGGTTGTTGACAGGGAGCCTCAGTGAATCGTCACAACTTATAGACCATTTTTCCATCTGCGCTCTTGTACCTGATAACTTGTCTGGATTTGGATGCTTTGTTACGGGAGCCTTCGAGGTCGTCCCAATGACGGAGGGGCGTGCTGCAAATTGGGGTTGGTGTTGCGTCTTTATTGCAGCCATCATAAAACAAGGTATCTGTGAGGTGGTACTCCTCTGCCTTGAATGGTCGTTGCAACCCTGCTATTATGAAAACCTTACCATTGAATATAGCTTTGATGCATTGGTGATATGTGGAGGGTATTGTTGTGTAACTGTAGAGCCATGCTCAGCCAAGAAGAATGTGGTAGGTGGTGTCGGCGTCAATGACATGGAATTTGGTGGCAGAGCGAATGGGCCCCACAATGAGATCTGCCTTAACGCGTCCCAATGTTTGTTGTCCTTTGTTATCGAATCCCGTCACTTTAATCGTCTCTCTGATGAGGTGTAGGTGTACCCAAACCTTTCATTACTTTGAGAGGCATGATGTTCAGCGAAGCTCCACCATCCATGAATCTCCTTTGTAGCTCCATGTCGTTGATGATGATGGGGGAATAAAGTGGCCTGATGTGAGGGAACTGCAGATGGCGGTCTTCCTCCGTAAAAGAGATTGCGAGGGAGTTGTCCTTGAAAGCACGGCGAACGGATCCAGATACAGCCACGCGTTGTTCACCATTAGTCTCGGCAATATGTAGGATAACCTTTGTAGCCTCCAGCCTGGTCGTGGGAAACAATCCAAACGGGTCAAAGAACCATTTGAACTTCATGGACCGTTAAAGTGCCTCTGCTCTTTGTGACTCAAAGTTGGGAGGAGCCTGAATCAGCACGGATGGTTCACCTAACTCCATTTGTGTCGGTCCTTCCAACTCATCAAAATGGGATTGTACACACTTATTTACCGCGATCGGTGTGTTGCGGAAGTGGATCTTTTAAGACTTCGTTGGTTAGGATGAGTTCAAGGGTCTCCTTAGCCAACATGTCTCGATCCAAGTTGCGCAGAGCCCAACATTCTTTGGTGGGGTGACGGAGAGAACGATGATAAATACAATTGTTGGGTCTACCTTGATCCCTGGAAATAGGTTTCTTGAATTCTAGAAGGACCACTTTTCCGACTTTTCCGACTGCTACCCAAGCGTCCAGCAGCGCCTTTGCTTCCTCCATTGTGACTGGTAACGCCGGTGGGGGCTCGTCAAACCTTCTCTTCTTTGGTTGAAATCCTGATCTAGTAGGTCCTTCCATGGAATAAGCTACCCTGCTACGACAGGGGTGTTTCCAAGAGTTGTACCTTTGAGGATGATAAGTGGTCGTTGGACGATGCTAGGGTACATGCACGGTCTCACTGAGATTCCTTGTTGCGAGGCATAGGCTTGAAAAATCTTTAAAATAGTAGTTTGATCAGGTGTACTTTGTAATGAGCGTGCATCCCTTCTATGCAGATTTTCGCCACATGGTTTGCTGCCACTAGGTCCTGAATGTCAACCGCTTTTTCGCGAAAGCAACGTACGAAGAACAGTATGTCCTCTCTGTACATTTGTACTTCTCGCATGAGGTGGAGGGTAGTGAGCTTTTCTTCTACATAAAAGAACTTAATGTGAAACTACTTCACTAAGTCCTCCCATGAGTAAACAAATCCCGGTACCAAGTTGTTGTACCAAGTGTAGGCTCTGTCAGTGAGAGATTTAGAGAACTTTCGCAGGCACAAGTTGTGATCTCTGTTAAAGGCTCCCATTGTGTCTAAGAAGCGAGACACGTGTTCGCGTGCATTTCCTCTTTTACCGTCAAAACATTTAAACTTGGGGACCACATATCCCTCTGGATAGGGTTTGGTCGATATCTCCAATGGATATGGTGGGCGAAGGTCCAAGCTTGGTGTGTTTGGAAAAGATGGTCGTTCTTGTTGCAAGACGGCGTGAACCGTTTGCTCGATTATGTCTAGTGTGAGTTTGGGATCTCTAGGATTTAGAGGTATTGGTGCTAATGCGACCCCCAAAGAAGTGATACCTTGAGGGGCCGTATTTGCTAGCAGGGTTTAGCAGAGTTTGAATGCCGTTAGTAACTGCATTGGTTTCCGAGCCATCATTTAGAGAGACAACGCCCGCTGATGGGGAGGTGAAATGGTTTTGCATGGATAAAAGGGCATCCATGAGTAGTTGTTAAGTCTGCTACATGGTCGCCATGCTCTCCGAAACGAGGCAGAGTTGGTCAAGAATAGTGATTTGGATTTGGGGCTCGTCTGGTACCTTAGAGTTTTGGTGAGGCTCTAAAGTTTCAGTACTGTCTTGCCCCACTAGGAGGGTAGAAGGGTTGCCTCCGTGTGTTGAGCGTCCTTTAGCCATGACGAGTGAGCGCTATATGTCTTTCCAGCAGAGTATAATGTTGACAAAGTATGGACGGATGAATAATCTAGGAGAATAAAAGCACTCGACTAGGCTCAAGAGTCACCGAAGGTGGAAGGAGGTGAGAGTTAGCAATCAAAGGGGCAAGACGAGGATAACAGTAATGACCAAAAGGCAATGGCAGTAATTGAACTTGTCAATTGTTCTATGTTCATAATAAATGAGTAGTAGCCTTTATATAAGCCAAACCGGAGAAGAGAGACAACTTGCATCTACCACATGGCAGGTCTCCCTTGGTTCGACTTCTCCGAAATTTGACATCTTTGTCACTTGGCGGCCTGGCACCTGTATCAGGGGTAGTTGCGATATGTCAACATTCCTAGGTGGTCAATGGCAGAGTGACAGAACGGTCAAACCGAAATGGTCAGGCCGCCAGAATGATCAAGCCAAGCCGGAATGGTCAAGCCCCTCTTTGTCCCGAGGTGGTCAAGGTGGAGCCAACGACTTCATGGTTTGGCCAAGCAGCATTGACAACCCTAACTCTAACCTCCAATCCACTTATCCTCCTGGTGGTCCCGAGGTGATCCGAGTCCTGCTCCCAACCTCGAATTAAGGAGCTTGTAACTTTAACTCATCGGAGGTTGTACCTTTAACGCATTGGAGGTTCTACCTTTGGCGCCTTAGTGGAGTGAAGTAGATAGTACGACAGCTTTCCAATATAGGTTACCCACATAGATCACCACATATTGAGTTATACCAGTGATACCACGGCCTTGTTCTCTAGAAGCGTAGAGAAAAGCAGGCCTTAACATTGTTTTTAACTTCCCTTTATTATTGAATTCCACTCAAGAAAAGTGATCCTAGACCAAACAAACTGAGCATAGATCAAAATCCTCTCTCCCTCTGCAATGATAATAAGTTAAGCTAGTTCAAGGAAACTCCGATGGACAAAGAAAATATAGAAAAGGCCATGCGAAACATGCAGGAGAATAAATTATAGGTAAAGAAGCAAGAATGCAGAGCGAATAACCTATGAAGCATGGACTTGAGTACTAGGCACAAGATTCCCTCAAAGTTTTGCAGTCTTCAAAACCTTAAATTCTAGGACAAGAGGACAACATTTGATGTGTCAAGTCATCCTCATTATGTATTGTTAGACAAACACTTGCATCAAAAGCTCAATCTATTAGCTGTTAGGAATGGACCATGGATATGGAATAAAACGGAAAAACAATGACTGAAAAAAAAGGGTAAAAGGAGAATTGAACCAAGACCTCCTAGCAATAAAGCTTCGATACCGTGAGACAACCACTTGCCCGGAAAGGGGATAGAATCGTAACTGATGTAACATATTTGATCCAATCCCTTGTTTGCAGTGATTTTAAAACAAACATAAATAAGAGCACTTCAGGAAACTTAGTATGATGATCATACGTATGTCTTTCCTCCTTTTCAAAATACCCCAGGCGCATACATGTTTGCCAATGCAGAGTTGTGCAGTTCATCAGCTCATTTCATGTCACTTGAAAAAGAAATCATTACTCAAAAAAGCTTAAAAGTCCAAGTAGACTCAGCCATGCCAACGTGGATTGCCAGTGGTTATCTCAATCTCAATCAAAACACGGGTTGCCAAAGAAAGCACAAATTTTACATGGAAATTTCGACTCTCAAGTCATCTCCAGCAACCCAATGGCTTTTTGCCAAGCTGCACCAATCCCATCTTAATCACCTTTATTCTTATTGTATGAATTCTACTTTCATAAAAAAAAATAATAATAAATAATAATAATAATAATTTGTATTAATCATAACAAAAACGATCCCATGCTCTTTCATGCAGTAAACTGTTGGAGGTCTTAAAATTATCTTACCTCAACTTTGATTTCCAATTTTAGCTTCACACGTTCTGCATCTCTACCTCCAGAGGCAGCTTCTCTTAGAACTTTCCTGCAACAAATTGAGTATAATGATCTTCAAAACTGCATGCTCAGATATCCTTGCAGCAATCAAAAAGGAGTCTTCACAATGAAATTTTCCCTGCATAGGGGCATAAGCATGCAATTGTATTTATTTTTTTATTAGTAAGAGTATTATAAAATAAGCACCAAGGAGAAGCAACCCACAAGGATACAAGAAAAGGGCCCAACTAACCGATTACCAGAAAAAGGTGGGCCCGATCACAAAAAGGCCCACTAATTATAGATGCAAAGAATCAACAAGATTGACAACTCTCTAGCTTTTTGATAGACATCTTTTGGTTCTCGGTCTCATCCGATGGATGAATCCAGAATTAGGGTGCATTCTACCAGTGACCCACATATAAAAATGGACAAAAAGTTGCTCTTGAACTTGGAGAAAGACACATCTACGCCTTGAAAAGTCTCTTGGTGTGCTCAAGCCAAATTATCTACATAAGGCACAATGGCGGCAGTGTAAATAGGGTGTACTCTTCCCTCTGGGTGGGTAGCGGCACGCACCATAATAGTTGTATCACAGAAAGGTCCGATCCCCTCCTGAGCAAAGAAGAGCTCCGGAGTCGTGGATTCCGCTCTTTATTAAGTCCTGTTCTAAGGGCGGACCACTCCTATATCCCCCGAGTTGAAAGTATTCTTTTAGCCACATTTTCAGCTTACTCCTGGTCGAAGCAATCCACTATTGATGTCATTTATCGTAACCAAACGAGACGATACCACTACGCAATGGTGCATGAAAAAGGCGAAGTGATGCTCAACTCACACACCCTCCATCATTGATCCCACAAGCCTAACCCTTTTAGTTCAGACTTTACAGCAGACATGGCCTTTGGCTCTCATAAGCGCAAGATGCTCCTCTGCCCAAAAGAAGTTTGATTGCACACCAAACCCAACTCCAGAAGCAAAGGGGCTTGGTTAGCCTAGACCTGGAGCCTCAAACAAGGGATCATGACGAAATGCTTAAGCCACCTGATGACTCCTTCCGAAGAACATCATTGCCTGCCACAGCCTCTGCCCCATAACCTGCTCTTCGGTCACGTTATAGATGGCTTCCCCTGCCCAATTCAACATTCCTCTTCTATAAATATAAGTTTTGTCTTGCCTCAAGAACTCTAAGAGTCCATTAGAATATGGAGTTAGAAATGTAAGAGAGTGAGAGAGGAAGGAGCACTGAGAGGAGGAAAAGCAGAAAAAAGGAGAACAGTGAGTGGTGTAGAAGACCCACAAAGCTCTAATCCTTCACCTTCTTCAGTAGAAACTCCTTAAGGTAAACTCCCTAGTCAATCTTGACCCTATAACGTGCATTGCTTGCCACTTAAAATCCACCCATCGAAATCAACAGAGCCAATGAAACACCCTTGCACACATAGTCAAACAGATTACACAGACTTCGTCTTGTCCCTCAAACTTGCAACCAAGGTTCAATAAATCATTGGACTCCTCTAGGAACACTAATGCCTTCTTACCAACATATTGGGCCAACACAGAGCATCATTTCGAAGCGTTACAAGCCATGGCTCAAAGCTGGGCACAAGCGCCCCTTCGAGCGGAGGCCTATACTGGCCTCCGACAATATCTCACTCCAGGAAACTCAGATTTGTGCACCTTTTTTATATATGAAAGTAGACTCGTAAACCTTTCAAAAGACTCAAGTTTTGTAGCCAAATTATTTTTTTTTATTTTTCAGAATTTTCTTCAAAGTGGACTGCTATTTACAAAACCTCTATTTCGCTTGCGCAAACTTTGACTAATCGTGTCTTTTTTGTTCGGACTCCATTTAAGACTCATGAACTACGGTTTTAAAGCTTTTTTCAATCTTCTTTTCTAAATCATTGGTCTTGGCCTCAAAAATCTTGTTTTGATTCCCCTTATAGTCTTTGGAAGTGAGCTTGGTGCATGGAGTTTGGAGCATATTATCTGTGATGTTTTTCGAAGCCTGCATGTTTATGTTTGCATGTATTGGGTACCTAACCACCCAAGCCATTCCCAGTGTCTTGAACCAACGTGAACCAATAGAGTAATTATTTTAGCACTCGAGCGATAGATTAAGCAGTCAGGTGCATGTCAAGAAGCTTATGCTTGTTAGCCCAAGACCCTATTCTTAGATCATGTCAAAATCACACATTGGTGGCATGCCTTAAATGTGCTTCAATGCCTAAACATGACATTGTATGTTCTGTTATGTAGGGCAATGTTATTGTTAGCAAAGCTCAAATCAAGGTGACGTTGTGGAGGGTGCCATGGTATATGCAATTGTTAGCATATATCAAATCACTGAACTAAAGTGTACCAACATCCCAAAAAAAAATAAATCACTGGGTATTAGCGTTTACTGGTAACAATTATCGCAACCTACTTGCAATTGCAAAAACAACTGCACATGTGATATCCTGGTATCCCACGTTGGAAAGAGAGAGGGAATTCCTGGGCTATAAAGGAAAAACCTTGAACCCTTACATTCAACAAGGCCTTTTCCCAGGTGGTAGAAACTTTAGCAGAACTCCGCAGTTAAGCGTGCTTAAGCGGAAGCAATGCAACGATGAGTGACCCCCTGAGAAGAACAAAACCGTGAGAGCTTTTGCTCAAAGTAAACAATATCGTTACCATATAAAGAGTCGGGGTGTTACAGATGGTATCAGAGCCGACTCTCCTCACCTCCGAGTATGGACCCATGTCGTCTCGCGTGACACGTGGGCGGGCTACTGAGTGGGCGGGTCGATAAGGACTGGCAAGCTACCGGAGTTGGTAGGTTACTGCACGGGGACGTGCAGCCATAAGGGGGGTAGATTATGATATCCTGGTATCCCACATCGAAAAGAGAGAGGGAGTTCCTGAACTATAAAGGAAACACTTTGGACCCTTACATTCAACGAGACATTTTCCCAAGTAGTAGAGACCCTAGCAGAATTCCGCAATTAAGCGTACTTAAACGGAAGCAATGCAAGGATGGATGACTCCCTAGGAAGAACAAAACCGTGAGGGCTTTGCCCAAAGCGGACAATATCGTTGCTATGTGAAGGATCGGGATGTTACAGCACATAAAATCATTAGACACATAAATCAGTTCGCTTATATGTTAATATTTCCAAAAATGGTTATTTTGTTCAAAACAACTCTAAATAATGATATGTCTTCAAATGCAATTGATCAAGTAATGATATCCCTTTCCTATGATTGGCAGACTAATGTACTCCAAAAAAAAACCTTTTCATTGCACCATGTTCCTTTTAAATTGTAATTAGAAGAAAATGTCTTGCTCATAACAGGCCAATAATTTGGCACTATATATCTCTGCCCGCCATAAAACACTCACATAGCATTGCATTACATCATTATCTAACCAGTTAATGTTCTTTTCGTACGCCAAATCTCTAGAACTTGTGTTAAGGATTAGATATGGAAAAATCATTCTATTTGATGTAAAGTTATTGATCAAATAAGTACCTTTTGTCATACTTTTGTCATAAGTGAAATCACCATTTCACATGCTCGTGTACATAGGAAATAAAAACCATATTCCAAGAACTTATAAAAGATCTGTCCAACCATGCACGCGAACCATGCTGTTGAGATGGACCATGACCTCAAAATGATTGTAACAAATTGAGATTGTTAGCATAGTGCATTGTGAGAAGACG
This sequence comes from Heliamphora pulchella, assembly GCA_032270985.1. NCBI lineage: Eukaryota > Viridiplantae > Streptophyta > Magnoliopsida > Ericales > Sarraceniaceae > Heliamphora > Heliamphora pulchella. The sequence continues at coordinate 1,198,481 of JAULJZ010000020.1, read as the reverse complement.
ACCCAAGAAAATATATAATTATGGTGGATCTGTACCAAAAATAAAAATACCAAACCAAACCAAACTAAACATTTATCCTAATCAATTGGAGTCGGCTACATGAATTTTTTTTACACCATTATGCTCTGTTAAGGATCATATCTTCAATTAATTTCAATAAATTCATATCTTTTCTAAATAAGACATCACATGTCACTTTAAATCTATCTCTCCCCTAGTATTTCTATTACTCAAAATCTTGTTATTTTTCTTTACTACTACATCAATTGGTCTACATTGTACATGTGTAAACCACCTTAATTTATTTTCTCTCAATTTATCCTTAATTGGTGCGACCCCTACTATTTCACAAATCATTCCATTTCTAATTTTATCTTTTATAATCTTATCACACATCCGCCATAACATTCAGCAGTACTCATCTTATTTATATGATCTTTCTTAGCAGCTCAACATTCTGTCCTATAAAGAATTGCTGGTCAAATAATTGTCTTATAAAATTTTTCTTTTATTCTTACAAATATCCGTCAAGTATATAGAGCGCCGAAAACACCACTCCATTTGAACCAACTAACTTTGATTCGATGGACTATCTAAAGTATCACTTAGTTTTGAATATTTACTTCTTCACTATTATAACTCCTATTACTGCTAAAATTATATTCCATTTATTCAGCTTTGATCCTACTTACTCGAAACCCTTTTGACTCCAAAGCTTCTCTCCATATTTCTAACTTAGCATTAATTCCACTCCTAATCTCATCCACTAAAAATAATATCCTCAACGAACAACATACGCCATGGAACATCATCTTGAATATTCTAGTCAATTCAACCATAACTAAGATAAGAGATCAGGACTCAAAGATGATCACTGGTGTAATCTTACTAAAATCGTGAATGCATTTATTTCTCCCGCGGTTGATATAATTGTCGTAGTAGCTCCATAATACATGTCTCTTATCATAGTAATGTACTCTTTTGTCACTCATTTTCTCTCTAAAGTCTACTATATGATATCTCTAAGCACTCTATCATAAGTCTTTTCTACGTCTATAAAAATCATATGAATATCACTTTTCTTTTTTCTATACTTCTCTATTAATATCCTCAGTAGGTGGATTTGCTTCCATAGTTGATTTACCAAGCGTAAAACCAAACTAATTATGTGACAATGTTGTTAATCTTAGAAGATATTTGTCACTCTTTCTCATAACTTCATTGTATGACTCATCAACTTACTACCTCTATAGTTGTTACAATTTTGAATATCTACTTTAGTTTTATATATACGCACTACAATACTCTTTCTCCACCTTTCGGGCATTTTCTTAATCATTGTGATTTTATTAAATAACTTTATTAACCAAGACACTCCCACATCATCTAAGCATTTTCACACCTCCACAGGGATACCATCTGGTCCTAAAGCCTTACCCAATTTCATTCTCTTCATTGTAGTTTTCACTTTAAACTTTCTTGTTTCTATGATAAAAATTTGTATTCTCTAATGTTATCAGATTCCCATCCCCCAAATATTTCCTAATGTTTATCGTTTAATAATTTCTCCAAATAAGTTTTCTATCTTTTCATAATCTCATCATCGTTCGCTAAGATCATTAAATCTTCACTTTTTATACATTTAACTTAAGTAAGATCTCTTGATCTCCTTTCTCTCCACTTAGCGAGCTTATAAATGTTTGTTTCTTCCACTTTACTATCTATTCTAATATAAACATCATCATAAACTTTCAATTTAGCATCTTTAACAGTTTTCTTAAAGTCCTTACAAGCTTATTAATAACTCCTAAAATTATCCTCATTTCTATACTTTTGGCACATTTTAAAACGTTCCTTCTTTACTTTTACTATTGCTTTGATCTCGTCATTCCACCACCAAGTTGCCTTAGTTATAGGGTATTTTCCCTTCAACTCTCCAAAAGCTTCTTTAGATATCCTTTTAATGTATTTCGCCATTGTGCTCCACGTAGTATTTGTATCTTCTTCCAAAATCCCACCTTATTTCTTTACATATTTTGTCCTTAAAATCTCTAATTTCTCACCTTTAAGATTCAACCATCTAGTTCATGGGAGGTAGCACTATACGATCAAAAAACATTTGATGCAATGGTTTGATAGCTTACTAAAGCACCTCAGTAGTAAGGAAGGAGAAAATTAGACTTTAATCACAATAATAAAAGACATGGAATACCCGACTAAAGCATAATCCAGCGCTTTGAAAAAGGATAAAGAATGAAATGACTTGGGAGATATATAACCCATATAGCATAAAATGGTAATCCAAATGTCCAACTATCAATCAAATGTTTCACACCACGGTATACAGGCAATGCCAAGACTAAATTGATTAAGCTAAAATGCAATTTACCAGAATTTCCTATACTGTGCTAAAATGAGGTAAACACCTTCTTACCCTGATAAGGCAAACATTGTATTTGGACGAAAATGAAAAACAAAATGAAGAGCTATGGCCCATTGTGAATACCCAATCTACAAGTTTAGATATACTAGGGGAACAGTCATAGGGGGTACTAAATGACTCTCAAGCCAAATGGAAATCACCCAAGAAATTGCTAAATCTCCACATGCATTTTGATATCAATAACACCACACAAAAAAACAAAAAAACAAAAAAAAAAAGTGCCATATATTTGCACCACAAATATCAGTAATTTTCCCCAACCATTCCACACAACAGACATCCGATATCAAATATTCTAATTTAAAACTATATTCGATTCAGCAAAAATCAATATAAGGGTCCATGCAATTTCTTGACTTAGCAGAGTTTTTTGGTTCTTTTGGATGTTTGTAGATCCTTTTTGTCGTTGGTCTCATTTCATAAGAAAGCAAAAGCCCATATTACGTATTGCGAAACTAAAAGTAAGCACCAACAATAAATATATATTTGCAGAGCCAAACTATATAATCTCCCTCCATACTTCAACAGGCACTCTCTCTCGTTTTATTAATATTAAGCCAACCCACGCCTTGTTTTCAACTTTGATAGTCCCTTCTGATTACTCCTACATATTTAGAAGCATTTAACAAGATTTACTTTGATTTTGCTTCATATTTACTTCTTGCCTTGAAGCAACCAAGAACCCCACCCCCGGCGCTCTTTTGACATCTCACAGGCATATATCATTTGATCTTACCATAAACCTTTATCCATATTAAAACAGAAAGAATCGGGATCGGCATGGGCATGGGCATGGGCATAGCAATCTTATACTTCCTCCTCATATAGAGTTTGCATTCTCCAAAACATGAATATTCAGCCTCCACAACACCACATGGATAAAAGGCATGGCTGAGAACAGGTCTGATCTTCTCCTTCCCAAACTATGAATTTTCAAGTCTAGCACTGAAAATAAAAAAATCTGTTTCTTTCCCAAAATTTTATCAAGCGGTACCTTAAAAAAACAATGAAGAAATTTCGATTGGAACAAATTCTAACCTTTGAATGTAATTAAGTACATAAAACACAATTTACAGAAACATTTAACAGTAAATTAAGTATATCCAACACAATCAACAGAGGCATACCTAACAGTAACGGCTAGGACAGTGTCGCCCTGAGCTATGAGATTATAACCAAGCCACAAGTCGTCTGCTTCCTCTGGAACCATCTGCATCCCACCAAATACCACCATACCAGTAACAATTTCATTCAACAACACATTAACTCTAAAAAAAATCGAATAGCAGATACCAAATAAAAAGGCTCCATTTTATTTCCCCGGAAATTGTTTCCCTCCGCAGAAACTAGAGAGGGGTTGAATGGGGGTTGAGGTACCTTAACGCTACCGTGGCTATTGGGGACTAGGTCTCTACGAACGATCTTCATCAATAGCCAACCGAACAATATGAAGTTATAAATCGCGCAAAATCTCACTACTCGCAAAAGGAGATTTCTTCGGCTCAATAAGAAACAGAAAGAGAGAACCCGGGAGCAACACAGAGAGGGAGGTAGGAGAGGAAGAGAGCATTCCGAGTTCGGTTTAGAGAAGGAATCAACTTAGGTTATGTTGTTTTGTGTTTTGTGAAGAATGAGGTCTCTTCTAAAAAGTAGCTTTTAAACAAACATAGTTTTTTTTTAAATAAAAAAATAAATAAAAAGTTAAGATCTTTGAAATTATTTTGATAGTAACTTTTTATTTTTTTTATTAAAATGTTTAATATCCTCTTGTGTTCCCTTTTAAATTTTAGTGTTAGGAATATTAGTACAATTTTTTTAAATTTGTGTGAGGAGAGTTAAATTTTTTAATTAAAAGTATTATAATAATTTTAGTTCAAAAAATTAGAATATTTGGGATGTATATAGGTTTTTTTTCTTAAAATAAGAGAAAAAAATTAGTTAATTTTTTTGAAAAATCAAACATTATTGCTTAAAAATTGGCTTTTTTTACAAAAAAAACTAACTTTTCTAATAAACCAAACAGGGGCCAACTAGCAATTACCCATTACCCTAATTAGGAAATGACATATTAACAAATGGTATTTGGTAAAGCTACTGATAATATACTAATATTACACATTAAAAAAGCCAAAAATATCTCATTTAAGAACCCAAATAGCCTTTTTACTTTTTTCATAAAATAATTTTATATACTTTTTAAAAATATCTTAACTTTTGTTATACACATTCGTTTTTTATAAAAATTATATTTTTAAAATTTACTCATTAAAATTTATCAAACCAGATCTATATTGAATATAAAATCATACAAAAGTAAGTTTTAAAAATTATAATAATTTTTCTCTAACTTAAAGTTTTTTTAGCTTAAAATCACTTTAAATCAAGCTTTTTGGCTTATTGCCTTTTGGTTTAAAGTTACCATTTGGTTCACCCAAAAAAACTTTTTTGTTTATTTACCATAAAACAGTTTTAAGCAAAAAAAATTGGTTTAAAGTCAAGTTACCAAATGAAAACAAAAAGCCTTGCATTCATGCCTGTGTTAACCAACAATTAAAATAGCATTTCATAACTACAAATTTTAAAATGTCATAATTTTTATTTTTTTAAGTTTATTTTAAATGAAATTCATGAATTTGTAATTCTCTTATGGAAATATATCAAATAAGATCTCTAATAAATATTAAATTCTTCATAAAAAAATATAGATAAATTTCACTGTGGGTGAAAATCCCACCACTAATGAAATTTTACTAAAAAATATTTTTTTACTATCAATGGAATAATTAAAAAATTATTTTTATGAGATAATTAGTATATTTAGATTATTAGTGTTTAGAATATGAGTATCTGAATTGATAGTACCTCAATAGTGAATCCAAGTGAATGGATTACAATGTTGTTCTTTGTGCCCTCACTACTTAGACCTGAAAGATCAAAAGTCAAAACTAGTATTGGTGGGATGTTAGATGATTACTTTTCGATGTTTAAGTCAGACTTTATAAACAATAATCAATTAATTATAAAGACTAATTTTTCTCATACCGTATTAAAAATATCATTGTTGATTTATAGGAGAGTCTTGTTGTTGATAAGGTAAGATGCCACTAATCGTGCCTAGAGAATTTCCTCGAACCACAGGAAAATTGCGCTTCCTAGTAATAGTGGGAGCGAACGTTCCCCCGAATTAGGGAGGGAATCTCAATACTCCAGTTAAGGGGTTGACTTTGGTCGATCGAGTCTCTTTCTTTACGCTCCGTCATCCTATTCCCGCTCGGTACTCTGTCACCACTCGGTACTCTGTCAGGAAGGATCGATCCCCATCACTAGTCTCCATTCCCGAGAGCGTGCGGAGCACGTGCTCTTGGGAATGCCATTCTTCTTAGCTATCATGGGCATTTATTTCTGGTGACGCTGTGGTAACCGAAGTTCTTTTGTCATAATTACTTTTATTAATATTTTGTCTTTTCCAATGTGCTAGGGAAACCCGCAGCCAACACGTGGATGGATCCTACTGGACCTTTTCAACATATCCGTCAGTTCACTAGAACAGTTTCTTCTTTTTCGTAGCTGTTGGACTTCAAGCGACGAACGCTTGCTCTTCCTTTGGTATATAATTAAGGAACAAACTTTCATTTCGAGCATGCAACTCTTTTGGAAATTCCCTAGGGAGGTTTCGTCATCAACACCTTTTGAGCTCTCTTTATTCCTTGCGCCTCATTCTCACCATTCGGTAAGCTTATCAAAGTTTCTCCCCCCCTCCCCCCCTTCTTTTTTTATAGCTTCGTCTTTTGTTTTAGTAATCTTAGCTTTAGAAGACCCCTCACTCTTGGCCCCCTCGCCCTCGTATATTCTTAATCGTGTATCTTTTATTATTCATCACCATCGCCAACTTCCTACATTAGAGTCATTTGTTTTAGATAATCCATGTTTCGAAAAACTTTGTTCAAAAACTTTTCATTTTGCTCGATTCATGTTATTGATTGTACGAATGGGGACTGAGGAGTGTCCCTAACCTATTGAATTGAAATTGGAGAGGACTCTTTCTCTCTCCACGTCTCGAAAGGGTGGAGGGGAAACTTCTTCCCCTAGCCTAGGAATCCCGTAGACCATTCCAAGGGTTTTGTCGTCGAGATTATAGCTTCATTCACTCGCCATTTGAATCTCAAGTGCCTTCACGAGAGCTATCTTATCCCCACGCACTGTACGCCTCTGAATATTTTCTTTGAAGGAGAGAGCTGTTGAAGGTAATACTGCCAATATTATTATTTTTGCAAATGATTTTCGGTAAAAAATTAACTGGACGGACAAACGTCGAAACGGACTCTAGATAAAACGTTTGATGAAGAACGATCAAAATAAAATCCGTGCAACCAAAGTTAATTTAGATGAATACCTTTTATCGATCTATTCTTTAACTACGATTTGATTTTGAGTTGAAACTCCAGTCAAATCTTTTACCGTATTCTCTTATACGATTCTCGAACGTAGTGTGGACTACGGATTATCGAGAACTCATACCGATAAAACCCAGATATATTTTGTGTTGAGAGACAAAATATAATATATCAATGATATGAAACTGGTTCAACCTATCCGCATATATATAGGACTACAGCAGGGACCTAGAAAGTAATTATGAGTAAGACTTCTAGTGGAACACAGATACCTACTAGCAATTTCTGTAATTATGGAAAGACGCAGCAGTTTCTGCAATTTTCATAAAATACTGAATTACAGTTCACACCACTAAAGAATTATAATTGCACTCTGACACATAATTTCAAGACCTTCTTGCATTGAGCTCCTGTTATTAAATGCTTATCATTTCTCCTCACGTTAAGATTTCTGATACCCGCCAATTAAATTTAATTACTGATAATTTAATTTAATCAGCATCTTGATATTACTTAAGTCCTTACGCTTAACTTATTTAACCACCGGATAATTAAATCCACTTGCAGGGTTTGGCCCGGTCAAAACTTATAAACTTCCTTAAGGGGTATCGTCAATCCCGATCTTTTAGGACGTGGCATCCGTTAATAATTAATATTTGTCATATAAATAATACCGCTATCTAACTCACCGAGAATATAGACCCATATAAGATCGCACCTTCTAATGAATCAAAATAACGAATATTAAATATATGTAAATCAATAATTATTTTAGAATTAAGAGAATAAGCCCTATTCATATTAACCTTGGGGTGTTAATTAATTTATATAGTCAGTATAAAATTAATTATCTCAAATGTACTATTCAATACACACAAAGTGTATTGGCACAGAGAGTCGGAATAATAGACGACACTATTATCTGTTCTCCGTAACCAAGACAGCCTACTAAAACTCTGTGCCACAGTCGTACCGATGATATGTCCATTTCTATCTAAACTATGAACATAAACTTATATTCTGCAAGAACCTAAAATTTGATCTTTTGTGTGTAAGTCGTACTCTACACATCATATTAAATACTATACAGAATATTGAGCATCCATACAGATCAAAGAAATAATACACATACATTACTCATAAAGATTATCATAAAATGTAAAATTAATTTTATTAAAATAAAATTAAATATTAAAAATATGATTTTCAGTATAACAACCCTAACAATTTTTCACTTATACTCAAAATTATGTTGTCATACATCTGACTCTCATGCCATCTACATGACTATCAAAAGTCTTAGCCTGTAAGTTCTTTGTAAAAGGATCTGCAAGGTTGTCTCCTGATGCAATCTTGGTCAAGCAACATCACATCTCTGTACAATTTCTCGTATCAAGTGATACTTACGCTCAATGTGCTTACCTTTCTTATGGGCCCTTGGCTCCTTCGAGTTTGTAATCGCTCCGCTATTGTCACAGTAAAGTGTAAGAGTCGACTGAACTGAATGTACCACCTCTAGATCCATCAGGAAGTTCTTGAGCCAAACGGCCTCTTTGGCTGCTTCAGAAGCTGCCACATACTTAGCCTCTATGGTGGAATCAGCAATGCAGAACTGCTTATACTTCTTCAACTTATAGCTCCACCTCCTAAGGTAAACACGTATAGGTAGACTTACAGGAATTCCTGTCAGACTGGAAATCTGAGTCTGTGTACCGCAAAGGTACTAGACTGTCTACCTGGTAAACTAACATATAATACTTAGTTCTTTTCAAGTACTTAATTATATTCTTTACCGCAGTACAATGCTCCTGGCCTGGGTTAGACTGATATCTGCTAACCACGCCAACGACAAAACAGATGTCGGGTCTAGTACAAAGCATAGTATACATGAGGCTTCCTATTATCGAAGCATAAGGAACTTCATTCATCTACTCTATCTCATCAGGTGTCTTAGGATACTGATCCTTTGATAGAGTGATTTCATGCCTGAAAGGAAGAAACCCTTTCTTAGAATCCTGCATGCTAAAACGAGTAAGGATATCATCGATATACTTTGCATGTGATAAGCTCAATATCCTTTGTTTCGGATCTCGCACAAGCTTGATCCCAAGGATGTGACTGGCTTCTCCCAAGTCTTTCTTATTGAACTGTCCAGATAACCATACTTTAACCGTAGATAATACCCCCATATCGTTTTCGTTGAGTAAGATATCGTCTACATAAAATACTTAAAAGATCACCACGCTTTCGTCATGCTTCTTGTACACATAGGACGCATCTAGACTTTGATCAAAATCATAAGATTTTATAACTTGATCAAATCGAGTATTTCAAGACCTCGATGCCTGCTTAAGTCCATAAATGAATCTTTTAAGCTTGCACAACATGTGCTTTTAGCCCTTTGTAATGAATCCGTCTAGTTGTATCATATAGATACATTCGTCAAGACTTCCGTTAAAGAAAGCTGTCTTGACGTCCATTTTTCAGATTTCCTAATCGAAATGAGTGGCAATAGATAAGAGAATCCGAATAGATTTATGCATGGCTACTGGCGAAAAGTTTTCCTCATAATCGATTCCTTCTTTCTGAGTGAACTCTTTAGTAACAAGTCTAGCTTTGAAAGTTTTAACCTTTCCGTTTACTCCTCTCTTCTTCTTGTAGATCCACTTACATCCAATGGGTTTTATCCCTTCGAGTGATTCTACAAGTTCCCAGACCTGATTGGAATACATAGATTCCATCTCTGAATTCATAGCTATTTGCCAAAGATCTGCATCTTTGTCTTTTAGTGCTTCATTGTAGTTACAAGGGTTAATATCTAATTCTGTCGAAATCTTGTCAAATAACTCTCCCAATAACATATACCGATCAGGTTGATGAGCAATCCTCTCACTACGACGAGGCACTACCTGTGTCTGTGTACTAGCAGTAACAGACTGTGCAGAATATGAACCCCATGCATCAACACCTTGTTCTTGATTTGTACATGTCTCGATAATTCTCCCACTACGACGAGGTAATAGAATATCAATGACTTGTGGTTTCTCTTCTGTTCTACTAATATTTCCTCTCAGTTCTTCTAGAATAATTTTACTATTGGTCTTGTAATCCATAATATAATTCTCTTCTAAGAATCGGGTATTGGTGCTAACAATAACCTTCTGATCCTTAGAATTATAAAATAGATCACCCTTCGTTCCTTTGGGATACCTCACAAAAAATAGACTTCCGTCCTTGGTTCCAACTTACTTGTGTTTCCTTTCAGCACATGTGCTGGACACCCCAAAATACGATTGTATTTCATACTAGACTTACACCCGGTCTACAATTCTATGAGAGTAGAATATACTGACTTAGAAGGTACCAAGTTCAAAATGTAAGCTGCTGTTTCTAAAGCGAGTCCCCAAAACGAATCGGGTAAATTTGAATAACTCATCATGAATCTTACCATATCCATAAGAGTCTTATTCCTCTTTTTGCTGCACCATTCTGCTGCAGAGTGCTAGGTGTTGTCAACTAGGATGTAATCCTCTCTGATGACGAGTAGTCTTTAAACTCTCTAAAGAGGTATTCCCCACCACGGTCGAATTGTAGTGATTTGATACTTTTACCCAGACGCTTCTCCGCCTCTGCCATGAATTTTTTGAATTTCTAAAAATATTTAGACTTACGGTGCATTATGTAAATGTATCCATACCTTGAGTAGTTATCAATGAAACTGACGAAGTACTCAAAATCACCTCTAGCTCGAATTGTCATAGGACCATACACATCAGAATGAACCAGCTCCAATGGTTCTTTAGCTCTATAGTCTTTAGCCGAAAAGGGGCCCTTGGTCATCTTACCCTCTAAGCAAGATTCACAGACTAGAAGTGCCTCCACTTCCAATGAACTCGAAGGTCCATCTGCTACCTGTCTATTTATCAATTTTAGATTAATATGACCAAAGCGTAAGTGTCAAAGAAACGTTTGGTTCATTAAAGAAGAAAATTTTCTCTTATATGGTAAAGTAGATATGTTATTCATTTCAGTTAGTTGTAGAGCATGAGAGATAAAAGATACAACATACAGATTATTCACTAATGTACCAGAACAAATAAAATGTTTATTTTTTTCACTACAACCGAGTCACCAAAATGAACAAAATATTTGTCCTTTATTAAACTTGAGACTGAAATTAAATTTCTTCTAATCGAAGGTACATAAAGACAATATTTAAAAATAGTATTCTATCTCTATTAAAATTGAGAGTGACATTTCCTGCTGCAACTGCTGTCACCCTTGTATTATTATCCATGTGCAGGTAGATTTTTCCATCACTGAGCTGCCTGATTTTCTGGAACCCCTGCAAAGAATTGCAGATATGATTAGTGACTCCCGTATCTACACACCAGGTACCAGTAAATAGCACTGCTAAACATGTTTCAACAACCAGTGAACAGAAATTACCTTGTTTGTTCTGCTTATTGAGAAAAATCGGATACTGCTTTTTTCAATGCCCAAACTGGTTACAGTGATAGCACTTGCCTCTCGGCTTCTTCACACCAGTTTTTGGTCCCTTAACTGCTTTTAGACTTGTGTTTCTCTGTGTCAGAACCTTTTTCTTCTTCTTACATTTTTATTTAGAGGAAGAACATTTCTTAGCCACATACACAGAATCTGACTTCTTAAGAACACTTTTGGCTGCTTAAAGTTCCTTAAGAAGTTCTGCCAGTGTATAGCTCAGTTTATTCATAGAATAGTTCAGGCAGAACTGCTTAAAACTTTCAAGCAATGACTAGAGTATGATATCAACCTGGGTTTCTCCGTCAATTTCAGCTCCAAGGATCTCCAGTTCATTCAGAAGACTGATCATCTTTCGAATATGATCCCTAACTGGTGTACCTTCAGCCATGTTTACATTTATTAGAGATCTCATGGCCACCTTCCTAGCAGCATAATTTTGATTCCCGAATATTTTTTTGAGGTTCATCATCATGTCATAGGCACTGGGTATAGACTGATGCTGATGCTACAAAACATTTGACATTAACGCCAAAATATAACAGCGAGCAATCTGATCAGCTTTTTGCCACTTCTGATGGGCATGAGTTTCCCTTTCGGTAGCCCCCTTATTAGGTACTGGTGGACATATCTCAGTTAAAACAAACTTGTAATTCTCAGTAGTTAATACAATATCTAAGTTCCGTTTTCAGTTAACATAATTTGATCCCGTAAGTTTGTTTTCTTTGAGAATAGAAGCGAGTGGGTTGAAAGCTATTTTAATCTTGAGAATCACCTAATTAAAATCTGTTGATTATGATGAGTAAAATTTTAAATTTATTTTAATTTAGTTTCCTCTACCATTTTAAAATTAATTTGCCAGTAGGCTGGTAACCTGAGAATAGCATGCCTGAATGAGAGGACGTCTACTATCCTTCATAAGACCAAACATGTCAATTCCTTTTAATTTTACTATCTAGGCAACTGACCATGCTAAGTAAAATTAAATAGCTGATATAGTTTCAGTTCAGTATATAATAGCAGTGACTCAGACGGAGAGTACTATTATATACAACTAAGTGTTAACCATCACCTAATCCCAAATTAATCGTTTCGCAATGAACCCTTTAGATGGAGAAGTGATCCACACTAACAATTATCTAGAATTATCTCTGAAGGAAGTTTATACTGACGATACCGGAATTAACTTGTTCGATGGGGAGGAAGGTCTTACTGCTAACACGCAGGATTTAATTGCATCGCATACAAACTGGTGATGGAGACCACGGAATTTATCTGTGAATAAATTTTTTCTCCCACTTAGATTTTTAAAAACTTTTTTTAAGATTATAAAAAATTATTTAATTAAAATAAATTTATTAATTTCAAAAATTACACGATCTGAAAGAATAAAACATCTTTCCATGTATAACACCGAAACGGGTTCCAGATAAAATTTTTGACGACGAATGATCAAAATAAAACCCATGCAATCAAAGTTAATTTAGAAGAATACATTTTATCGATCAATTCTTCAACTATGATTTGATTATAAGTTGAAGCTCCTATCAGATCTTCTACTCTATTCCCTTACGCGATTCTCGAACGTAGTGTGGACTACGGACTATGAAGAACTCGTATCGGCAGAATGCATATATATGTAGTCTTGAAAAACAAGTTATATTATAAAACTGGTTCAGCCTACCCGCATATATATAGGGGTACAACAGGGACCTGGGGGGTAATTATGAATAAGACTTCCAGTGGAACACAGACACCTACCAGCAGTTTCTACAATTATGGAAAGACAGTAGCGGTTTCTATATTTTTCATAAAATACTGAATTACAATTTACACCACTAAAGAACTTTAATTGCACTCTGATCTATAATCTCTAGACCTCTTGCATTGAGCTCCTGTCATTAAATGCTTAACATTTCACCCCACGTTAAGATTCATGATACACACCATTTAAATTTAATTACTGACAATTTAATTTAATCGACATCTTGATATTTCTGAAACCCTTTCGCTTAACTTATTTGACTACCGGATAATCAAATTCACCTATAGGGTTTGATCCGGTCAAAACTTATAAGCTTTCTTAAGGGGGTATCGTCAACCCCGATCTTTCAAGACGTGGATTCTGTCAATAATGAATATTTACCATATAAATTATACCGCTATCCAACTCACCGGGATTATAGGCCCATATAAGATTGCACCCTTTATTGAATCAAAATAATGAATATTAAATATACGCAAATCAATAATTATTTCAGAATTAAGAGGATAAACACTATACATAATAATTTTGGGGTGTGAATTAATTTATATAATCAATATAAAATTAATTACCCTAAATGTCCAGTTCAATACACACAAAATGTACTAGTATAGAGTGTCAGAACAATAAACGACGCTATTATTTATTTCTCGTAACCAAAACAGGCCTACTAAAATTCTGTACTACAGTCGTACCGATGGTTTGTCTATTTTCATCTAAAATGTGAATATAAAACTTATATTCTACAAAAATCTAAAATCTAATCTTCTGTGTGTAAGTCGTACTCTACATACAAGATTAAATACTATACAGAATATTGGATATCCATGTATAACAAAGAAATGATACACATACATTGCTCATAAAAATTCTCATAAAATAAAAAATTAATTTTATTAAAATAAAGTTAAATACTAAAAATATGATTTTTAGTATAACAACCCTAACAGTCCGCGCCATACTCCAGGCCAATAAAATTCAATAATCATGCCATCCTCCAGGCCAATAAATTTCAATAATCAATCAATCAGTCATATCAGACATATAATAAACGGTTTGTTTCGTGATACTTCCGCTAGTGTCAACCCAAAGTCTAAGTCATCAAAACCAGAATGCCAGCAATGAACCCATGGTGCCCAACAATATTTATAAACCATTTCAAATACCGGGGACACGCCCAGGGTGTATAAACTAAGTTTGTAACATCGGGGACACTCCCAGGGTGTACAAGGGAAATTCATCCCAAAATATTTTCGAAATGGCAACCAGGAATGCCCTAGACTTAAAATCAAGAAGAACAATTCAACATAGCCCATCCCAACAATGATTTACATAGATGGACTCTAATATATCAGGATGCAAGTGACAATGTTCATGATGTATAATATTGATCTCAAGTGCAACAATCTATAGCATCAACTAGCATGGCAAAGTTTAATTCTCAAGATACAATTCAAACTTGATGGCATGATTCACTTAAAAATACTAATCAACTAATTCAAATCAATCAAAACACAAACTCGGGTCTGACAAGAAAAGGTACACAAACATACACATAGTAACCTTAAAGGTCAAGTTCGAGTATTAAATTAAAAGGGTCGACAAGATTTTGGAGTATCTAGACTTGGAGTCAAGTTATGATTTTTAAACACCATTTATACAAAAATATTTTTTACAACTCTTATATTTATTACTAAGGTCAAAACCTAAGACAAATGGGTGAATAAAACATCCTAAGCGAAAATGATTCAGCACTTTCCTCAAAATTTTATCGAAAATAAGCCTCTGTTGGTCTCAGTCTTGCGATATCAAATCAAGTCCAAATGAGCCCATTTTTGGATATTTTCTATTTAAACATGTCCCATATAAGTTTCACATTTACTGCTAAGGGTTGTTGTTTGGAACAAGTTAGAGTTTTTTATCATTTTATAAAATAGGTTCTGTTAGTCGCCAAAACTCAGCAGAGCCGGTTTTGGACAGTGAGTTTGAAACGATTTTTAGGGACCTTCCAGAGGCATCTAGGTCAGCTTTTTGGACAGAAGGTAGTTCAATATGTTCATGTAGACCACGTTTGGAATAGGTCACTAAAAATAGGTCACACAAAAATATGTGACGGAAGTGTCATTTGAGGACTAAAACACAATATAGAGTTTCAAAAGGGTTTTGACTTATCAAAACTCCATATTTTGTGCTTATTTTTTGTGGGTAGTTATATATACATGCTATCTACAACCTTTATGTTTTGTCCAAAGCTTGGATCGCATTGTAAACTAGGTTTGTTAGGTCAAAATTGTTGACTGGTCGGAAAACGACACACTTTAGTAAAATTACAATACCTCGAGTACTACTTACTCAAATGGGCTGAAATTAACTTTGGATGAAAGATAACACAAAAATATAAATTTGGACATAAATAACATGCTTAGATCAATTTTCTATGTTGAGTTATGGGGTTCTAAATTTTAGGACAGAAACATCAATGTTTTCAAAACTCAGGTCCCTTTATGTTCAAAGCTCCTATTTATGATATGTCAAGATATTGTCCCATTTCTTTGCATGCTTCTATTTTAAGCATGAATATCAAGGGTCTAGCACATTTCTAAGTCATCAAACTCAAACATATCTCATATTATTCAAGAACATAACAACCCCTATTTTTCAACTACGACGCCTTTATGGTTTGTTTTCGATTCTCGATTTTCAAGGTGTTTAAAGAGATGAGTTGAGAGATATTTTGAGTGATATTGGACATAAGATTTAGAGATTTCACTTACTTATTTGAGGGCTCAAAGGATGGTACGATAGAAGGACTTAGCTTTAAAACAAAATACATCTCCTTGGTTCCTCATTTCTTTCTTCTTCTCCCTCCTTTCTCTATCAAACTTGTAGAACACTTTAAGAATCACTTAATCTAGTTTCTCTCCTCTCTTGGCCAAAAATAATGAAGGAGATAAGAGGGTATTTGGCTTGATTTATATAGGGAACGACTAGGGAACACAAAAATTAAATTTAAGTACTTTTTTCTCCTTTTTCCTTCCACTTCACATGGGTTGAAATGGCATGGTTCAAGTCTTGAGGGGGACATATCATATCAAGGGAAGGGAATTCCACTGGGGGTCAGTTTGGGGGACAAAAAATCTGATTTCAATCAATCATGGGGTTTAACCTTGGTTTGCGTGCCTATTTGTGCAAGAAAATATTTTAAAAGTTAATTTGGTGTATCTTTTTGGTGTCTTTTCCTACTGAAACTTATTATTTTAATATGTTTATGATAAATTTAGTATTTCCATGAATTATCGTAATTTTCTTAATAATTGATTAAATAGATATAGTTATTTAAGTCAAATTAAGCTAGTTTGATAATATATGGCATTTTTACTTATTTTATTGTGTATGAATTGCAATAATAATTTATTTGCTTTTGTTAACCTATAATACCATATTATTATGCATATTACTTGTTCAATAAGTGTTGAATCATCATAATACTTGATTTAATACATTTCTCATCTTTTTAAGCTTAAGAGAAATTAAAAAGCTACTTTTTAGCACAACTTCCAAGGTGGTCGGCCACTAAGGGGTCATTTTTTATGTTATTTTATCATTTCCTATTTAATTGTACTTAAATCCTTGATTTAGGATATCCATGTGTCAAAATTTATATTTTAAAGACTTTTTGCTGTACTAGGGGCAAAACAGTTATTTTACCCTTATTATGAGAATTATTGATTGTTAATTCATTATTTCATGATAATTACTTAATTTAGAATATTGGAAGACTCTCTGGGTGTTATGATTTTGTTGCCTGAGTTTTGGATCTTTTTAGGATTTTCGTGTTGGGCTTAAAGTTTTCGACTCGAGTTAGGGTTTTGAACTTTTTTTATGCTCTATGGTCTCGTGGACTACCCGTCACTAATACTAGGGTTCGACCAGGGTCGTTATAGCTAGGGGTCGAGTGGAGGCTACTAGGGAGTTACCGAACAGGACCTTCAGTTATTTAGTGACGCCTGAGAAGCTCAGTGCCTTCCTTTTGGGCCCCTCAGTTCCTAGTGAGCTCAAACTACCTTACTTTTTACTTTTTTCATTCTTATCGTCACTTATCATGACCTAATTTTATGTTATAACATATTATTTCTTTCTGTGCCTACCTTCCAAGTATGTCGAAGAAGGTGGATTAGGCCCTGATGGCTAAAATACGCTCTTGGGCCACTGGTGAGGTTGAGGCTCCCTTACCGAAGAAACCTTGGCTCTTGGTCAAGCGGAAGAACCCGCCCTCCCAGGCTCTGCATGACTCATCCACTTCTTCAGAGAAGGTGGTCGTAGATGTCGATACCTCTTTAGTTGCTGAGGACTCTTAGGGTTCACATGAAGGGGTTCCCATTTAGTCGGCTTCCATCTTGATATTAGTCCTGCCATCTTCCTCATCCTTCCCTCTGAAGGATCTTTTGAACAACTTTGATGTGGCTCATGCAAAGATGCAGCAGTTCATGGGCGACGATGTGGAGGCCTTGCGCTCAGCTTCTATTAGCCAAGTTGCTCAGGACCGCCTGATGGACCTTACCCAAGTATGTAACTTGTTGCCTTCTTCTTTTATTTCTGTTATATACACCTCATGGTGTTCTTTCTTTCTCTTTCTCTCCCCTTCTTCTTCTTTTTTTTAGGTTTGTGTTCGTTTAGTCCTCCTATCCCATCGCTACCATCAATGGGAGGCTAGCGCCACTCATCTTAAAGCTATAAAAGAGGAGCAGGACCGACACACCAAGAGCCTGTAAGGCTTGAGGAGAGAGCTGATCGAGTAGCTTTCTGAAAAGGATGCAAAGCAAAAGGAGCTGGGGCAGAAACTGTCTCAAGCCGAGTCGAAGGCCGCTAACTTGGAGGCTAAGTTTGTTGCGGTGAAAATGTTAGAGAAGACGAGCAGCGCTAGAGTGTTAGAGTTATCAGCTCAGCTTGGTGTGGCAAAGAGAGCTGCAATTGAACGCTATATGGCCTCAAAAGAGTTTGTATTTGAAGTAGTCGAATACTACTTAAGCAACGCTGAGGGGATGAAGACTCATGGCAGCCTTCCTAAAGGAGCTTAACCATGGAACTCTCGATAAGTCTCAACCAATTTTTGCAAGCGGACTTTTAATGCCAGAAGACGAAAAAGAATACTTTGATCTGCTGTCAGAGTACAAGGATGCCTTTGCTTGGATGTACAAAGAAATGCTTGGACTGAGTCCAAGGGTGGCTATCCATTGCCTTAGGATTCGACATAGCACCCGACTAGTAAAACAAGCCTTTAAATGTATTTCACTTGATCGCATTCCAAAAGTTGAAGAAGAAGTCAACAAACTAATTGAAGTAGAGTTCATTCGCAACGTAAAGTATCTGATGCAACGACCCGATACAGACCCCAGTTGTAAAAACCTAGTTGATAACGATCTGTGTAAAGACCCTACTTGGACCTTAGTATAAGTGACGGATAGTCATGAGACCATATAATACAGAAGAAGTTCAGAACCCTAACTCGAATCGAAAACCCTAAGCTCGGTCTGGAAACCCCAACAAAGTTCAAAACTCAGGCAACAAAACCTTAAGATCCGGAGAGTCTCCCAACATTCTAAATGAAGTAAATATTATGAAATAATGAGTTAAAAATAAAAAATCGTCACAAATAGGGTAAAATAACCATTTTGCCCATAGTACAACAAAAAGTCTTAAAAACTTAAATTTTGACACATGGATACCCTAAATCAAGGATTTAAGTACAATTAAGTAGTAAAAAATAAAATAACATCAAAAATACCAATAATACCCCTTAGTGGCAGAACACCTTGGGAAGTGTGTTAAAAAGTGACTTTTTGCTTTCTTTTTAGTTTCAAATGATGAGAAATGTAATAAATTAAGCATTATGATGATCCAATACTTGTTGAACAAGTAATATACATAATAATATAGTGTTATAGGTCAACAAAAGTAAACAAATCAATATTAAAGTTCATACACAACAAAATAAGTTAAAATGTCATATATTACCAAAATAACTTAATTTGACTTAAAAGACTACATCTATTTAATCAATTGCTATGAAAACTATGATAATAGATGAAAATACTATATTTTTCGTAAACATACTAAAATAATAGGTCTTAGTAGAAAAAGACGCCAAAAATATACATCAAATTAATTTTTAATGCATTTTCTTGCACAAAAGGGCACGAAAACCAATACAAAACATTTTGATTGATGTAGGGTCAAGTTTTTGTCTCCTAAACTGATCCCTAGCTGTATTTAGCTTCCCCAAATTTGATTTTGTTCCCTTAAGACCATCACCATGTCAAATCAACCCATGTGATTTGGAAGAAGAAAGGACTTAAAATTTAATTTTTGGTTCCCTAGTCTTTCCCATTATAAACCAAGTCAAACACCACTTTCCCCCTTCATTATTTTTGTCCAAGAGAGGAGAGAGATCAGATTTGAGTGTTCTTGAGGTGGTCCACAAGTTTGAGAGAGAATGGAGGGAGAAGAAAAGAAGAAAGGAAGAAAGGAAGGAGAAATCAAGGAAATGAGTTTTTCTTAAGCTAAGTCCTTTCATGCCACCATCCCTTGAGCCCTAAAATAAGTAAGTAAAACTTCTAAACTTTGTGTCTAATATCCCTCAAGATATCTTCCAAAACATCCCTTTAAACACTCTAAGAATCGAGAACCGAAAATAAATTGAAAATGCATCGTAGTTGGAAATTTGGGACTGTTATGTTTATGGGTTATATGAGATGTTGTTGTGTGTTATTATCTTTGAGTTTGATGACCTATAAGTATTCTGGACCCTTGATATTAATGTCTAAAATACAAGCATACCAAGAAATGGAACAAAAACTTGACATAACATAAGTAGAAGACTTGGACCCTAAGAGACTTGATTTTTGAGAACTTAGATGTTTCTGCCTTGAACTTTGGAACGCCATAACTAAATGTAGAAAATTGATCTAAGCATATTATTTATATCCAGATTTAGCGTTTTGTGTTATCTTTCATCCAAAATTGGTTTCAACTCATTTTCATAAGTAGAACTCGAGATATTGCAAATTTACCAAAGTGTGTCATTTTTCGACCAGTCAACACTACCGACTTAGAAACTCTAATTTAAAATGAGATCCGAACTTTGGTCAAAACATGAAAGTTGTAGATAATATGTATATCTATCTACCCACCACATATAAGCATAAAATATTGAGTTTTGATAGGTCAAAATCCATTTTAAAATCTCTGTTGAGTTTCAGCATTTGAAGGACACTTCTGTCACATATTTTTGTATAGCCCCAAACCCCTATTTTTAATGACCTATTCCAAATGTGGTCTACATGAACATTGTAGATAACATATGAAAGTATTTTCTGCACAAAAATTAGACCTTAAAACCTTGGGATAATACCCAAAAACCTCTTCAAACCCTCTGTCTAAAACCGGCTCTGCTCTATTTTGGCGGGTGACAGAACCTATTTTCGAAAATGGCCAAAAAGTATAACTTGTTCCAAACAACTACCCTTAGAGCTAAACATGAAACTTGTAGGGGACTTGTTGAACTAGAACATAATAAAAGATGAGCACAATTGGACTTGATATGATACCCCAAAACTGAGACCAACAGCAGCATGTTTTTGGTAAAATCTTAAGAAAAGTGCTGAACCGTTTTTGGTTATGATGTTTTGTTCACCCTTTTGCCTTAGATTTTGGCCTTGGTGTTAAACATGAGAGTTGTAGAAAATATTTTTATCTAAATGGTGTATAAAAATCATAGTTTGATTCCAACTCTGAATACCCCAAAATTTTGTTAGCTCTTTTAATTTAATACTTGATATTTGGTCTTATGGTTGCTAAGTGTGATTTGAGTATCCTTTATTGTGAGACCTAAGTTTTATATGTTGATTAGTTGACTAGTGCTTATTTGTGAATATATGATGATTAGAACGCATGCCATTGTTAGTTGTGCTTCAGAATATAAGTTATTGTACCATGAGCATTATGATTGTGGCACTAAAGGCATCTTGTGGGTTACCCCTTATATGTTTTAAATTGTATCTTGATATGGTTGATGTGGGGGTGTTGACAATGGGCCATGTGCGTCTTGAGCCGTATTACGCCATGAGCCGTATCACGTCTTGAGTCGAACTACTGCTGTACGCCGTAGTGATTGGGAATGCTGATGTATGGGAACTTAACGTACGAGAACGTAATGGTACCATTCAAATTGTTGTGTCAAGTATGAATAACTTTGGGCCATGTATGTCTTGAGCCGTGTTACGTCCTGAGCCGTATCACGTCTTGAGTCGAACTGCCGCTATATGTCGTAGTGATCGGGAACGCTGGTGTACGGGAACCTAACGTACGAGAACATAATGATGTCACTCAGATTATTGTATTGGATATGATAACTTTGGGTCATGTATGTCTTGAGCCATGTTACGTCATGAGCCGTATCACGTCTTGAGTCGAATTGCCACTATACGCCGTAGTGATCGGGAACGCTGATGTACGAGAACCTAACATATGGGAACATAATGGTGTCACTCGAATTATTGTATTGGATATGATAACTTTGGACCATGTATGTCTTGTGCCGTGTTACGTCCTGAGCCGTATCACGTCTTGAGCCGAACTACCATTATACGTTGTAATGATCGGGAACGCTGATGTACGGGAGCCTAATATACGGGAACATAATGGTGTCATTCAGATTATTGTATTGAGGTTGTCGTTCTTGATTCTAAGTCTAGGACGTCCCTGGTAGCCATTTTCAAAAATGTTTTGGGTTGAATTCCCCTTGTGCACCATGGGCGTGTACTTAGTGTTTAAAGTGATTTATAGATATTATTGGGCACCATGGGTTCGTCGCTAGCATTTCGATTTGATGATTTAGACTTTGGGTTGATGCCAAACGAGCATTCTTGTTCTTAAGGTGGGTTTTGTGCGCATATAATTTTGGCCAGGATTTGGAATAAGGATGTTATTGGCCACCCCATGCCATTGCCATTGAGTAAAACAGCTGTGGCATGACGCCTGGTGAAGTGGTTACTATTCGCAACAAGGCGAGAATAGGTTTGGTGATTAGAGTCCCATCAAGTCTACTCTGGTGATTCTCGGTGTGGAATCCCTGTTATAATCTGGGTGCATGTTGGGATGGGTATCTGCATTTCATATACGGCATCTCATATGCACATGCTTATTGACTATCTGCTATCATATCATAAATTTGTCTGTCTCATTGACTATAAACTGTACTGGTGTTATATGATATGTGTTGTGGTGAATTTTGTGCTGTGAGATTAATTAGAAGGTTAGAGTGTTTTGCTTCTAGGCCTTGACTTATAGCATTCGTGCCATAGGTGTAGAGGAGTTTTTAGAGGAAGTCATCCCAGAGGGAGAATAAGAGTTTGAAGAACAGGGTGAGTTCCAAGAGCACGTGGATTTCGCTGATGCATTTTGAGGAGTCGAAACCTCTGCTTTTGTTCTCATATTCAATTTTCTTGTGCTTAGTGTAATTCTTGAAATTTCTTGGTGAAACTATAATAGTTATGTAATTTTGAACGGTTCAGAACTGCTTTATGATATAATAATTAATGTATGTAAATATGAATGAACGGCTAGAATATCACTTTATTTATATTTATGTATGTCCCGACGTGCCTGGAGGACGGGGCGTCACATCTACGGTGGATTTCAAGTATGGTCCTTGTGGTGAAGAAGGACGGACAAATTCGCATATGTGTCGACTTTTATAATTTAAATGACACATGCCCTAAAAATGACTTTCCTCTTCCCATCATGGAATTGATGATTGATGCGACCACTAGCCACAAGGCATTGTCTTTCATGGACGGGTGCTTAGGATATAATCAAATACGAATGGCTCTAAATGACGAAGATGCTACTGTCTTTTGTACTACAAAGGGTATATATTACTTCAAAGTTATGCCTTTTGCACTTAAGAATGCCGGTGCCACTTACCAACATGTAATGAAGAAAAATTATGATGATATGTTTCACAAGATAGTTGAGTGCTATGTGGACGATCTGGTTGTTAAGATTAAGAAAAGGAAGGAGCACTTGCGAGCTCTTCCCATAGTATTTGATTGATTGAGAAGTTATGACATGAAGATGAATCCTTTTAAATGTTCTTTCGGAGTCACGTTTGGAAAATTTCTTGGGTTTATTGTTCGGCACCGAGGCATCAAGATTGATCAGTCCAAAATCGATGCCATACAAAAGATGCTACCACCAAAGAACCTAAAGGATCTCAGAAGCCTACAAGGTCGCTTGACATACATTTGACGATTTATCTCAAATTTATTAAGGCATTGCCAACCCTTTAGTCGACTAATGAAGAAGGACGTGTGAATTATTACTTGTTCTCTCTCAAGTGTGAAAGTTTGAGAAGAACTGGGAATGCCGTCAAAGAAGGTTCGAACATGAATTTAACCTGTCAAAGGAACTATAGGATTAGCAGTTCAAGACATATCAACAGGAATATGCTTCCAGCATAAATCACTGTTATCCTCAGTACTTTGGCAATCCTCTCCATTTGTCACCATCTTTGACTGTAAAGGAAGACGAACACCGGCCAACCAAAAATAATAAGAAACTGTATGTGCAATCATGAATGACATCTGAAATTGCAGTAAATTCTTGAGAAGCATGGTGAAAAGAAGTACCTGAATCACTTGATTTAGTCATATACCTTCTAACTTTCGCACGATCATTCTTTAGAGAAATCAGACGTGTATTCTCACCTTGAGTATACATGTTCCTAGAAAAGGGATCACGATACACCGTATTCCACCACTCAACATAGGCCTTGGTGACGGAGAATTCTCTAGTATTGGCGCGATCTGGCAGCAACACTTTAGACTCAGTGTAATATCGCAAACAAGAACACCAATAAGTAATGACGTATTCAAGAGAGCCTTCACGAATGTCCTTTTCTAACCTTCTAGGAATGTTCTGATGAAAGCCAAACTGTCAATTGAATCTATGAGGAGTATAAGGCTCAATGATGATATGTCAACCATGCCTTAAGGTCAAATAGTTGGTTCAGAGACTGGCAAAGTACTCAAAGTCAGGAAAAAATATTTGCTTGTTGTCAATCATCCATTCTCGTTCTGACCGCTTCATGGTTAGATGATGTAAAACTACCCCTTTGCAAGATTTAAATAATTCTTGTGCTTTCAATTCCTCAAAATGTCTAGCTCCTCCTTCTAAATACCGAGTCATCAAAGGTTGGTTTAGTTTGGTCGGGGTGCAGAAATGGGTCCTAAAGTATTCAACTATCCAACCATAAAAATAATGAAAAAGAAATATGACATTGCTATTCCCAGGGCCTGGGGAATAAACAATATCATTTAACCCTCTATAAATGCAGGCAAGGACTAGAATTTTCAGGCAGAATTTGTTGCCATTAGCCATTATGTTAGTAATTTTAAATACACCGGAATGCATCAAAGTAACATTTTCAAGAGGAAGGATGAACTTGCACAACCACGTAGCAAGAAAGGCAATCAAATAAGTCTTCTCCCACATCTCAGGTTCCACTACAAGGGTGACAAAAAATCCTCTTCCGCTGTCGTTCAAGGAGAAGTCCGACCAATGATCCCTAAGGGATTGTACGTCTCTTTTGGTTATTGTATTTTGTTCTTAACCTTTTTTCTTCAGGGTTTTTCATGCTTTAGTTTTTCCCTAAATCAATAACTGACCCAATCATAAATCTTCATTGAAGGCTCTCTTTTAGCCCCACGAGAAAGACGATGGAAAGCCAAAACGAGATACTAGCAAGTGAGTGGAAGCTTAGAGTTGGCATCACGACAGCTGTTGATTTCGATAGCACAAGGGATAACCTCATTATAGAACATCCCATCAAAAGGGAGCCCTCTAATCTCTCGCAAATCCCATAAAGAAATTAAAATCTCTCAAAGAGAAGTATGCAGCGAATTTCTCACAAAGCTCCAACGCTCCAAGAATGAACAAAGTATACCGCAGTACCAATCATAAGTGAACATAGACGTAAAAATGGCGTCATATATTTTTCAGTCTCTGAGTGACTGGCTGTTTTAGCGCAGGATATCTATTGTCCATTCTTAGTACCCTTTGATATACGAGAGCTTTGCTATTGCCTTGAAAGTACTACTCCATTATGTCTCTCCATCACAAGTACAGTAACCCAGGAGTGAAAAGTAATCAAGAGTATCAATGCGTGCATAGAAGGAAGAACGAAGCACCAAAGCCCTGAAATCTCTATGATATTTGTGAGAAGTCTCCCCAAAATTGAAAAGTTTGCAGTGGATATCTTTCGACCATTGAGAAAGGTGAAGAGAATTGTCTGGCTGCGGAACTTGCAGCTTATAACGGCCAATAAGCGACTAGTTGACAACCAATGTAGTTCCTTCTTCAACAGCATCATTAACACTTTCAAGAATTGTTAAAGTCCTCTCGTAAAATTGCTTAAAGAAAAACCATGATCAGAACCTGAAAAAAAATATATAGTTAGCTTCTAATTTGATGTAAAATATAATCAAAGAAAGCTAATCTAAAGTTCTTTTCTTCTTCGCCGATGATAAAATATGATGCGAGGCTCATGCCATTTTTCGAAGATGGCATAGATAGCAAGACGTGGCCAGAAGCTTCACTAGTGATAGTGCGCGCAGAAGTGGAGAGACTCTCATTTTATTTTTTTTAAGTTGCGACCAACGACAAGATGCAGCCAAAACTTCACCAATGATGTTATGCGCAGAAGTGGAGAGATTCTCATATCATTTTTTTAAGTTGTTATTATTGACGAGATGCGGCCAAAGCTTCACTAGTGACGCTTTGTACAGAAGTGGAGACACCCTCATGTAAAGGGTGTCAATAAAGTAAAGTGCATACCAGACCATCGGTCAGTGGACAAAAAAAAAATGCATTGTGAGACCCTGACCCATTTTCTTTTTTGGCGTTTTTTGATGCGCATTTCATGTTTATGTGATAGCATTTTTTTATACGTTTTTGATGCATGATCAGGGTTAAATATACAGGCGGGGTTGGTTCCCAGGGCCGTGGGACGTTGCGGTGCGAATTTTAAAAATTCAAAAAAAAGAAGAAGATATTTTAGAGGGTTACAAATATCTAAAGTTAGATATTTTCAAAACTTTTTAAGTAAGTTTTTCTTTTCTCTCTGCCTTTTCTCTAACTTCTCGGGGGCCAGGGGCTCGATATTCGATGATCAGACTGTCGATCCTTGTTATTGGCATCGTGGTCTACGCATCCATTCGGACAGAATTCTCTTTCGGCGAAGATCGATTTTGCACGTGGTTCAAGACGTTGAGTCTTTAACTCATCGGGATAGGATCTTAGACTCTCATGTCTTATAAGGGTGCTGTGTGTAATCATGTGTATTTTTAACGGTTAGATTGATGTAGATCTGATTTTATGTTCAAGTTGAGTTTTTGGGTTAAAACTCATTTTTAGTTGATTTCGGTGGATGAAATCGATTGGATGTCCGAGGGTGTTGGACGGAGGTTTTGAGGCTTCAAATCGAGGTTTTGGAGGCTGAAAATAGTGTTCGAAAATTGTTCTCACTTCGGTTCAGTCGACTGGACTGTGAGGGTCGGTCGAATGGATCTTGATTCTTGAGGTTCGGTCGACTGAACCGTGGGGTCGGTCGACTAAACCGTGGGGTCAGTCGACTGGACAATGCTTTTTGGATGTTTTTGGCGAGATTCCACCAGTTGAGGGCAGCTTCTGTAATGATTAAACGGCTTGGTCGTTAGCATACATATTAGTTCTTCATGGTTTTACAACTTGAGTTCGCCATTTATTGTGGTTCCTCATCCCTGTTAGCCATTTGCTTGCTCAAACTGTGCACATTCAAAGAGGGGGCAAGCTAAACAAGCAATGAACAAGCAAGCAAGTCATCGAAAGTCTCTTCGCATTCAGATTTCGAACACCTCACACATGCCTTCCTTGTATGAAGCCAGTAAAAGTGTAAAGAAAGTAGCTTTAGGGTTTTTGGAGAAAAAGAAGAGAGAGGATGATGGAAAGAAATTAGGGTTTAGGAACATAATCACTCTCCTCTCCCTGACATTTAGGACAGGACACAAATTCCCTAAATACGAAAAAGAAAAAACTCTAATATTCCCCCTCAAATTGGAGAATATTGGTCAAATATGCCCAGCTTGGAAGGTAAGTGATAAAAAACGAACGAGCTAAGGGTTTGGTGAAGATATTGCCAATCTAATTGCTTGAATGAATGTCTGAAGTAATAATCCGTTTTTGTAGAAACAAGTCCCGGATGAAGTGACAATCAATCTCAATATATTTGATTCACTCATGAAAGACCGGATTATTTGCAATAAAAATTGCGGCCCAGTTATTGCAAAACATTTGCATTGGGGCAGGAGTAAACCCAAAATCAAGTAGGAGAGAGGAGACCCACAACAGCTCGGAAGCAGTATGTGCCATAGCACGATACTTAACTTCAGCACTCGAGCGAGCAACCACAAATTGCTTTTTACTCTGCAAGGTGACAAGATTGCCACCAACAAAGGTACAGTATCCTGATATCGACCGCTGATCATAACGACTACCAGTCCAATCAGTATCATTGAAGCTAACAATAGACAAAGTTACCGCGAGCCGATATAATAAGTCGTGATCAGGAGCACTTTTCAAATACCGTAAGATACGACAAACAGAATCATAATGAGGATGACAAAGGAAATGCATAAATTGACTAAACACCTTAGCAGCATACGTAATGCCGGGGTGAGTAACTGTGAGATAGATGAGTTTACCAACCAAGCGATGATAGCGACTAATGTCAGAAAAGAGAGCGTCCGATTCAACATCAAGATTGACGGTGGAATCCATAGGAGTATCAACCGAATGAGCACTAAGGAAGCCAGTCTCAGAAAGAAGGTTAAGGACATATTTGCGTTGGGATAAAGAGATGCCGTGAGAGGAACATGCAATCTCAATCCCAAGAAAGTAATGAAGTAGCCCAATTCCTTGGTGTGAAATTGTTGCGCCAAATACTGTTTTAAGGTAGCAATACCAGCTGAGTCATCGCCGAAAATAATAATGTCAACAACATAAACATTCAACACAATAGTACTTGCTGAAGAATGATGAACAAATACTTAGTGATTGGATGAGGAATACCGAAAATCATACTCAAGAACAACAAAACTGAAGCGATTAAATCAGGCACTAGGAGATTGCTTTAGACCATACAGAGCCTTACATAAGCGATAAACAACATTCTCACTGCCAGGCATAACATAGCCAAGTGGTTGAACCATATAGGCTTCTTTTTGTTGATTACCGTGAAGAAATATGTTCTTAATATCAAGTCGATATAAATGCTAACAACGACTAATAGCAACGGAGAGGAGAATGTGAACAGAATTAAGGTGAGCCACTCGTGAAAAGGTCTCCAAATAATTAACTCTATAAGTTTGAGTATAGCCTTTGGCCACGAGGCGAGCCTTAAGACGTTCGATAGACTCATCAAGAAGATATTTGATGATATATACCCAACGACAACCAACAGTTTGTTTGCCAGGAGGAAAAGGAGTAAGCTCTAAAGTATGATTCTGATTAAGGGTACTCATTTTTTCATCCATAGCTTGCTTCTAGCCAGATAGAGACCGCGTCTGCTTATGAAAAGTGGGAAAGAAACAACAAACAAGGCAGTAGTAAAGGAAAGAAAGCAAGAAGAGACACGAGTATAGCAAACATACTGACCCATAGGGTGTTGAGTACAAGTACGTTTACCTCGACATAATGCAATAGGTAAGTCATCATCACAAGAGGAGAGAGACAAAGCAGGAGCCTCCGACGGAGAAGATGCTGGGGTTGGGCCAAAAGAAACAACGAGCCAATTGCGGGAGCACTGATATACTTGCAAGGGGCGTGACGAGAGCAACGACATAGGAAGAGGTAAAGTCAGAGACTCCCCCTCACTAGAAGAAAGAAGGTTAGAGGATAACTCTTGCCAAACGCGGAAAAAAAAGAAGTAGACTCAAAGAAGGTGATATCAACACTGAGAAAGTAGCGACGAGACTCAAGATGATAACACCTTTATTTTTATTGGTAGGATTATAACACCTATACTCCTTTTGAGTTCTAGAGTAACCGAGAAATACATTTATAGGCCTGAGGTGAAAGCTTGTCAAGGCCAGGATCGAGAATATGAACAAAGGCAACAGACCCAAAGACTCGAGGAGTAACAAATAAAGGAGATGAGACAGGGTATAAGAGGGAGAAAGGAGACTTCTGACGAAGGAAAACAGAAGGCATACTGTTTATAAGATGACAGGTGGTAAGAGCATCATCACCCCAAAATTGTTTCGGGATGCATGTGGAAATGTAAGGTGCGGGCAACATCTAGTAAATGATGATGTTTATGTTCAACAACATCATTCTGTTAAGATGTATGAGCACAACTAGTTTGATGAATAATACCACGATCATCACAAAAAAAAAGCAATAGTAGAGTTCATGTATTCTAAGGCATTATTAGATTGAAAAACCATAATACGCCGACCAAATTGGATAAAAGTTTCATTATAAAACTTAGTAAAAATAGAAGGTAACTCAGATCTATTTTTTTATTAGAAACAACCAAGTCATATGGGAAAAGTCATCGACAAGGATAATAAAATACGAATATACATTAACATTAGGAGTTCGAGAAGGTCCACAAATGTCCGTGTGAACTACATCAAAAGACTCAGACGCACGACTATGACTACTACGATGAAACGAACTATGATGATGCTCGCCAAATTAACAAGCATCACATTTTAAACTAGACACAGAAGGAAAAGATAGAATAGCCAACTTCAATTTATCCAATAAGGGATGACCAATGCGAAGATGCCACTGAAGTGAAGAGACAGAAGGACTCAATGCAAACGCAGAGGAACGAGACGATGGTGCAGTATCCATATAGTATAGGCCATCTTTCTCATGCCCCAAACCAATAATCTTCTGAGTTTAGAGATCCTGAAACACACAAGAAGAAGAAGAAAATGTTATCGAACAATTGAAGGTTTTAGTTAATTGACAAACAGATAGTAAATTAAAAGGGAAATTGGGAACCAAAAGACTCGAAGGTATAAACAAAGATGAGGTTGGATGAAGGACACCCCGCCCATTAACTGGACAAGACAAGCCATCAGCTAAGACAATATGATGGTCAGTGCGAGTTAAATTAGAAAACAAGGGATTACTAAACATATGAGAAGTGGCACCAGAATCTTTGACCAAGGTGGGAGAAGAAACAACAGCTCATGCAATGGTACCTGAGTTTGTTAAAGTAGTTGTAGAAGCAGAAAGATAAGCAGTGCGTAAAGTCTGAATCCACTCACTAAGCTGGGTGGTGAGGGTTTCGTGAGAATTAGACGAAGATGCATCTAGACTGCTGGAGTAGATAGGCTACGGATACTGAAGAGTCCCTTCAGTGACATGATGAGCAGAACTGGGCTTACCATATTTCTTCCAACAGTATAGTTCTGTATGATTAGTGTCACGACAATGATCACACTTCCAATCACCCTGATTACCTGAACAACCACCACCATGTGAGTTACCCCTAGAAAACGACTGTTGCGACCACTCTAACTGTTACTACGACAGCCACTAGTAGAGACGAAAGTTGAAGCCTCAGAACTAGGAAGAGGAGGGCGTAACAAAATGTACGAATGGCCCAATGTCGAACGTAAGAACCGAGAATATGCATTAGCAGCAGTAGGTAAAGTCTCATTGGCAAGGATCTGATCTTTGAACCCCCTCAAGTTAAGAGTCCAAACTAAAACGAAGAGAGGCAACCATAAAGTCCTCCCAATAGCGTCGCTGTTGCACTATATCTGTAGTGAGAGGGCGATGTTGCAACAGTTGATCCCACAAACTTTTTAAATTGCTATAATATTCAGCAAGAGGCTTACCAGATTGCTTAGTATTGAAAATTTGTACATACAGTTCATATACTCGATAAATGTTACTCTGCGTACAGAAAGAGTCTGCAAGTGAATCCAAAATCTTTTTTGATGTATCACAAAATTTGACGGTAGTGGCAGTATGAGGCTCCAAACTATGCCCTAACCAACCCAGAACGATTGAATCTGTACTTTCCTAATTCAGAAGTTTAGAATCACGAGTTGTCGGGGGAAGATCGGTAATATAACTCAACCGTCTCTTCTCTTTAAGAACGACTTTAAACGCATGAGCCCAAGCCAAATAATTCTGTCCATTCAAACGTTTAGAGGTAACACAGCAGGGTAAATCATCATCTTTAAGATCAAAGGATTTTGCCTCAGTCATGGAAACTGAACCCTTTATGGAGAATCACAAGTTGAGATCCAAGAGAAATCGAACCAAATCCAAAGCAAGAACCAGAAGCATGCCAAAACAACAAAACAACACAAACTAAAGGTTATGAACCAAGAGCACTGAGGTGGAAAACTATACTAGAGGTTGTGAACCAAGAGCACTCACCAAAAAATCTCAAATCGAGGTTGCACGAACCAGAAATCGTGACCAGAGGGGTCGGCAACTGAAGAAGATGATGAAATGCACACGAATGTAGATGAATACCACTAAATCAAGCACAAATTGGAACAAATCATGCACAAATCGATACCAACATGATGTTTTGGCACTGATGGAGTATATTCGGCACCGATAGGGTCGATCTGAATGATCGAAACACATAGAGGGCTGGCCGCGATGTCATGGCTGAGCTAGGGTTTCAAAAAAAAAAATTGAGGGTTTCGCTGACTTCAAAGGCTTCGAATGATGGCTTCGCAGGTGTCGCGACCTTCAAAGGCTAGGGTCTCATCGACTTCAATGGCTTCGCAGGTGTCACGACCATGAAAGGCTTCGAGCTAGGGATTTGTCAACTTTAGAGGCTTCGAGCAATGGCTTCGCAGATGTCGCAACCATCAAAGGCTTCGAACTAGGGTTTCGTCGACTTTCAAGGTCCGTACCATCGACAGCGTCATGCTGAAGTCATCATGAGAAGATGACGTTAGTACGACATTAGAGACTTCGAGGAATGGCTTCGCAGTTTTATGTTTGGATCGATGCTCTGATACCAGTGAAAGTGTAAAGAAAGTAGCTTTAGGGTTTTTAGAGAAAGAGAAGAGAGAGGATGATGGAAAGAATGCCATCTATTTATATTAAATGAATATATGACACAAGGACACAAATACCCTTAATACAAAAAATAAAAACTCTAACAAAGTCTTTCCTACTATCGACTTCGAAAGTCTCTTCATATTGGAAGTCCCTCTGCATTCAGATTTCGAACACCTCACCCTAACCTTCTTTGTATGAAGCCTTTGCTACTATCGATGTCGATGTCGGTAACTCTAAACTGCTCTTCTTTCTTTTTCTCTGAAGCTCTAACTTTGATTGTTCAGATGGCCCTTGTTGCTAGTTCCGGATCTTGTATCTTGATTGGAAAGGTTGTTTGTTATTATTGTTGTGAAGTGGGACACACTAAGGTTCGCTGCTTCAAACTTCACCCCAAATTAAAGCGACATTAAGCTCAAATTGTGTATTTGGCTCTAAGTCCTCTCGCACCGCTGCCGCTGCAGAGTATATTGGTCAACTTTTGGAGCAACTTGTCTCCCTAACTGCTTGGGCTCATGGCATATCTCTGATTCCCATTGACATTTTTGATCTCAGGTATTCCTACTATTTTTCATGTTCGGTTTGAGAAACCTACTTGGGTTCTAGATGTGAGAAGTTCTTTTTTGGTATTTTTTATATAGTTGAAGGGTAGTGTGGTATTATTACCATGATTAGGGTTTTTCTCTCTTTTATATATATTGTATTCCATCATTAAGGTTGATTAGACAGAATAATATGCAATAATAAGATTATTTCTTTTGTTAACATGGTATCAGAGCTAGAAAAAAAACCCTAGCCCGCCGGCACAGTTGATCTACCTCCTTCTCAGGCGCTGTCAACCTCTTTCTCTCTGGCACCGTCGACTCACTTCGTAAAACCCTAGCCGTCACAAGATTGCTACCCTCTAGCATCTTCGATTTCTCTGGCATCGCCCTCTCTGGAAACCCTAGCCGCCGCTCATCATAACCACTGACCAAGGTCCGGCGACCACCGATGAGCCTTGTTGGAGGTTCGGTGACCACCGACGAACCTTCTCTAAGGTTTGGCCACCACGGCGAGCGCTCTCATTCGTTCCCGCACTTCGCGAACTCTGCAAACCCTAGCCAACCACGACGAGCCTTCTCCTTATTCGTTCGACCCTCGCCGACCCTTCTCTTAGGTTTAGCGACCATCGTAGATCTCCGACGAGCCCTCTCCTTCGTTCGCTCATTTTACTAACTCTGCAAACCCTAGCCGGCCACGATGAGCCTTCTCCTTCTTCGTTCGACCCTCGCCGACCCTTCTGCTAGGTCTGGCGACCATCGCAGATCTTCGACGAAGCCCCTATAGTTCCCTTTTGTCAAATCTGATTCTTTGTTGAGACTAAGTTCGTTTTTTTTGGGAGAGTTCAATAGTTTCGGATCTGATTTGTTTAACTGCTTTGCATTGTTTTCTTTTTTATCTCCCTCGACATCTCAGAAGACAAATTGCATGTTATTAGCATCCAGCTGAATGGATTTACTTCCCCTGCATCCCAAGCTCTGTTTGATCAGTTTTGTCCCCACAATTCAATTAGATGCGAAGTCTAGAAAGCCCCTTTTCATGGTTGTAGAAAATGTTTTTTTTGTTATAATCCTTTCATTTTAAGGAATTGGTTGGTTATACAGTAACAAGTATTATCGTAGATAGTCTTTGGTGAAAGAAAGAGAACAAACAAGAAAATAATTGAAACAATCAATATTTATGATGCAAGCATTGTTGTGTTAGATCCAAAGGTTCTTTCTTAACGTACCAGCAGCCAATCTGCTAGTGTTAGGCTTCATCGGAAATCTCCTAGCATAGTGGGTAAGATTACCTGATGCGGTTAAGTCCTCAATACAATATTCTCCCAAGAAAGATAGGTCCCGATGGGACTATCAGGATATGCTTACCTCCCTTGGGAATTAGTCACATGCTTCTTTGACCATTTCTCATTCAGGTTCTCATAATTCTTACTTTTCAGGTATTTCATCATCGACTTGGATATTTGATTCTAGTTCTTCCCATCATCTGACGTCTAATCTCTCTTGTCTTTACAATTGTGTTTCCCCTTCGTCTCATATCACTGTTCGCACTGCCGATGCCTCCCTTATGAATGTTGTTTCTATTGGCTCGGTTGTCCCTTCTTCCTCGTCCACTTTGTCCATTTTTTATGTTTTTTATATTCCACAGTTGTCTATTAGTTTACCGTCTATTAGCCAACTTTCTGATTCTGGTTTTGATGTTCTTTTTTCTTCTACTGATTGTGTTGTTTAGGATCAAAAGTCACAGAAGCAAATTGGAAACGGGCTTAGAGCTGGTGACCTTTACATTTTGGAGAGCTTGTATATTCTCATGGTGTCCAACGCTGCCATGTCTTCCTTTTCTTTAGATCACCATTCTTCTCCACTTTATTTTTGGCATTCTCGCTTAGGCCATTTGTTAAGTGATCGTTTAAAACTTTTAGTTCCGTCTGGTAATTTAGGAAAAGTGTCTGTTAGTGATATTTCTGTGTGCAGTAGTTATAAACTTGCAAAAATGTTAGCTTTATCTTTTCATAAAAGTGCATCTATTTCTACCTCTCTTTTCTCGATTGTCCATACTGATGTTTGGGGCCCTTCTCCTCTTGCCACCAAGGGTGGTTCTGCTTATTAAGTTTCCTTTATTAATGATTATAGTCGGTTCTACTGGGTGTACCTTATGTGTTACAAGGCTGATTTCTTTCGCGTTTATCGTGATTTTTGTTCTATGGTTCATATACAGTTTTCTACTATTATAAAGATTATTCATTCCGATTTGGGTTGGAAATATTTTCTAATTGAATTTACAGATTTTTGGCCTCCTCTGGTACTATCCACCAATCCTCATGTTCAGATACTTCGGCCCAAAATGGTCACTCTAAGAAGAAACATCGGCATATTTTTGACAAAGCTCGATTCTTTCTTCTCTTCTCTGTTCCTATTGTCTTCTGGGGAGAAGCCGTTTTTACGGCTGCCTATCTTCTCAATCTCATCTCATCTCATCTCCTCTCCTTTCTGGGATCTTCTTATGAGAAGCGTTTCGGACATGCTCCTAATTAGTCCTTATTGTGTGTATTTGGTTCCGTTTGTTTCGTTCTTCTCCCTAAACGAGAACAGACCAAACTCAGTGCCCGCTTTGCTTTCTGTGTCTTCTTAGGTTATGGCCTCTATTAAAAAGGATATCGGTGTTATGATCCTGTCTCTCGACGTCTCTATGTCTTGCGTCATGTTGTCTTTTTTGAGCGTCTTGCCTATTCTAATCTCCCTCCCAAGTAATGTCTTGTTTCTAAAGGCGACTTAGTTCATATTGATATTTTTCCCTTCGATGTGCTCTTTAAGGAGTTTACTTCAACCATTGAAGTCCCTGATCTTCCACCTCCCTCCCAACCTTCTCAGTCTTCCTCTCTCTCGTTGGTCTCCTCCCTTCGTCTAGTTGCTCCTCCACCTGTATCCACTAGCTCCGACCCTGCGCCATCTGCTCTTGTGGCTCCTAAGGCTCCTTTCCCTATTGATCGTCGCTATCCCTTGCGTCACTGTATCGGTTTTTTTAACACTTGTTTCTCTCCTTCACATCGTGCCTTTTTTACTTCTATTCATACTTATTTTGAGCTCGAGTCTTATAAAGAAACATGTACTACTCTTAATTGGGTTAATGCAATGTCTGACGAATTATTTGCTCTTCAGAAAACTGGTACTTAGGATTTTGTCACTTTTCATGCTTGTAAAAATTCCATTGGCTGCAAGTGGGTCTATAAAGTCAAAACTCACTATGATAGCTCCTTGGAGCGCTACAAAGCTCGTCTTGTGGCCAAGGGTTTTTTCTAGGAATATGGCGTTGATTACGAGGAAACCATTGCTCCAGTTGCTAAAATGATCATTATTCGTACACTCATCACTGTTGCTGTCGTTCGTCACTGGCATCTCTTTCAACTTGATGGCAAGAATGCCTTTCTCAATGGATACCTTCATGAGGAAGTTTATATGCGACCTCCTCTAGGTCTTCCTCATCCTCCAGGCATAGCATGCTGTCTTCATCGGGCTCTTTATGGTTTTAAGCAATCCCCACGTGCCTGGTATGACCGTTTCCAGAATACTGTTACACAGATTGAATTTCATTTTAGCCCCTATGATTTTGCTCTTTTCATTCGACATACACCTGTTGGTATTGTTGTCTTGCTATTATATTTGTGCTATTATATTTGGATGACATGATCATCACTAGTTTTGATTCGGTTACTACATCTGAGGTCAAACAACATTTGTTTCGAGAGTTTGAGATGAAAGACTTGGGCTCTCTTCAGTATTTTCTTGGTATCGAAGTCGCTTCTCCACCTCAGGGTTATCATGTATCCCAGATTAAGTATGCTCATGAGATTGTTCACCGTGCCCGCTTAATTGATGATAAGATTGTTGTCACTCCCATTGAACTCCATGCCAAATTCTCTTCTTCTGATGGTATTCCTCTTGAAGATCTTTCTGTTTATCAGGAGCTAGTTGGGTATTTAGTCTATCTCATCGTAACCGGACATGATATTGCCTATGCTATTCATGTTGTCAGCCAATTTGTTTTTGATCCTTGCTCCACTCATTGTGTTGCTTTGCTCCGCATCATCCGATATGTTTGGCATACTATTTTCCACAGTTTATTGTTGTCCTCCACCTCCACGTTAACTCTTCAGGCATATGCAGATGTTGATTGGACTGGTAATGTTTCTGATTGCAAGTCTACTACTGGGTATTCCATCTTTCTCGATGACTCACTCATTTCTTGGAAGAGTAAGAAGCAATTTGTGATCGCCCGTTCCACTGCTGAAGCTGAATATCGTGATATGGCACGTGCTACTGCTGAGATTGTCTGGCTCCAGTGGCTTATGTTTGGTTTGGGTGTCTCTTCCGATTCTCCTACCTCAGTTTATTGTGACAATAAGAGTGCCATCCAGATTGCTCATAATTTCGTGTTTCATGAATGCACCAAGTATATTGAAATTGATTGCCACTTTGTTCGTCAGTACCTTTAATTGGGCACTATTAGCCTCCCCTCTATTCCTTCCTCTTTGCAGCTTACTGATTTCTTCACCAAGACTCACACTGCTGCTCATTTTCGTTTCTTGTTGGACAAACTGTCGCTGCTCTCCGGGCTCGCATCATGAGTTTGAGGGGGGGGGGGGGGGTCTGAAATGTGTTAATATACATTCAGTATTAATATATTAAGTATTAATAATATCCTGTAGGGATACCCACAGTTTCTGCTATATGCTCTTTTTTCTTAATAAATACGTATGTATACCTCACTATGAGGTGACACGCTTTTCCGTATTCTCTCTCTCTCTCTCTCTCTCTCCTATTCTAACATAGTATCAAAGTCATGAAACCCTAGCCACCACGAAATCCTAACTACCACTAGTAGCAAAACTCTAACCCTAGCCGCTAACCACCAGAGCCCGACTGTCAGACCACTTCGCCGACCACCGTCGACAACCCCGAAGGCCTCGCTGACCACCGTTGGCTCTCTAAAAGCCAGCGCCAACCACCGTCGACCCTCGTCGGTGACTCCACAGCCTGCGCCGACCTTCGTTGAGTCTCTAGCAAGCATTGCCGACCCTCGTCGGTCCTTCCAGAGGCTTCGCCGATCCTAGTTAGCCCCTCCAGGGGTGTCGTCGTCCACAGTCGGCGCGACCAGGAAGGTCGCCGACCCTCGTCAGCTCCTCCAGGGGTGACGTCAACCACCATCAACCATCCTAGGGGCTTCGGTGACCACAGTCGACCCACTCTAGGCCCTTGCCGACCTCTGTAGGCTTCTTCCGAGCCTTGTCGCTCACTCATATCCCTCCGATAGATCTCTCACCAGTTCGGCCAGGTTCTCTTTCCCTCACAGTGATGTCTGTTGGTTCAATGGTGCTGTGAGGGTCTGGTGTGGTGCTTTCTCGTACCTCCGTGTGGATTGAGACGTGTATTTCGTGGTGTTTTTGGTTACCTTGTTAGTGAACAAGGATGTCAGAGGATTCCGTGACCCGCGAATCCCAGGTTGAAGTTGGACGACCGCGTACACAAGAGGTGTTCTCGTCGTCCACATGGTTGGTTGATCGGAAACTTGATAGCGCCAATGGTTATGCTTTATGGAAGAAAAGTGTTATTAAGTCGCTTCAAGACATGGAGCTCGATTTTCACCTGTTTGATGATCCTCCATCACAGACTTCAGCGACTTTCCGGATTTGGACCCGGGATGATGCCCGGATATTCAGTCAGTTGCTCAACTCGATGGATCCTTTCGTTCAGGCTTTGGTGGTCAATACTGATACTGTGCGCGAGATCTGGTCCTCGTTGGAATCAATCTATTCCTTCACTAATGATCTCTCCCGCCTATATGATGTCATGAAAAGCTTCTTTCAGTCCCAGAAGTCCGGGAAGCCTCTTCAGGATCACTTTATGCAATTTCAAATTTTGGCTGACGAGTTTGATCGTCTTCTTCCGTTCACGAATTAGCTGTCCCAGTTTCAGCAGCAGAGGCGGCAACTTTGGTGGTGTGCTTCTTGGCCAGTTTGGACTCCGAGTTTGACTCAGCGCATTCTCAAATCCTTGTTGGAGTAGATATTCCCACTCTTTTCGGGACATTCCGACGTGTGAGTCGAGTGTCCCGTCGGGATGAGTCTCGTGGTACTGGTACATCTCCTGTTGAGATCTCTGATCAGTCTGCTTTGATAGGCGTCCATAGTAGCTGCAGCGGTCGAGGCCGCGGTCGTGGTGGTGGTGGTAGCAAGTCTGATTGTGGAGGAGATTGTAATGGTGGTCGTGAGACCCGTACATGCCACTATTGCGGGATTCGGGGACACATTCGCAGTGAATGTTACAAGCTTCATGGGAAGCCCCCACTGGTGGCTAATGCCACATCTGATTTCAGCCAACAAGACTATATTCAGCCCAGTCCGCAGTGGGCACCCACCTCGATCAGACGAGTTGTTGAGATGACTGCTGCAGAATATGATCAGTATATGTATGGTCAGATTGGACAGAGTACGAGCTCTTTTGAGGTACCAACGGCCACCTTTGTAGGTAATCCTACTGCATGTGTGGCTACCTCTCACACTTGGATTATTGATTCTGGCGCTTCTGCTCACATGGCTGGATCATCAGGTATTCTATTAGATTATAAGCTCATTCCTGGTCATGCTAGTGTTTTGGTGGCTAACGATCCTCCTTAGCTGTTGAGGGTTGTGTGTTGCGACACCAACTCCTGCCCTCTCTTTATACAATGTCTTGCATACTGTTAATAATCCTTTTAATCTATTATCCATTAGTTAGATTACTACTGATTTGAGTTGCTCCATGACATTTTTCCCTGACTCATGTATTTTTCAGGATCTTACGACGAAGAGGATTATCAGTAAAGGACGGGTCTCTGGGGGGTTGTACCTGCTCGAAGCTACTCTTGCTCAAGCGTATTCTGCCTTGTCGTCTTGGGCACATTGGTTTGTCGAATCTTAAAATTCTGTACCCTAGTTTAAAGTTCGTGTCTTCCATTGAGTGTGAGTCATGTCGTTTTGCTACGTACCTGCATGTGCCTTTTCAATCTCGAGTCAATAAAAGAGCTTTTGTTGCCTTTCAATTAGTCCATTCTGATGTCTGGGGACCTAGTCTGGTCACCTCTTTATTTGGTTTCTGCTATTTTGTGACCTTTGTAGATGATTACTCTCGTGCCACATTTTTATATTTAATGAAAAATAAATCTGAGGTTTTATCTATGGTTACTCAGTTTTGTATGACTGTGCAAACCTAATTTGGATGTCAAGAATGCATTTCTCCATGTTGATCTTCAGGAGGAAGTCTATATAGAGCAACCTCCCGGTTTTGTTGCTCAGGGGGAGGGTCTGATCTGGTGTGTCGCCTTAGTCATTCTTTATATGGTTTAAAACAATCTCTTCGAGCCTGGTTTGGGAGGTTTAGCACGGTGGTGCAACAGTTTGGTTTGCAGCAGTCAGGCAAAGATCATACCATGTTCTTTCTTCGGACAGACTCCGACTGTATTCTTCTCGTTGTATATGTAAATGATATTGTTATCACTGGCGATGACCGTGTTGAGATTAGTAGCCCGAAGGCCTTTCTGCAGACACAATTTCAGACGAAAGATCTTGAGCACCTGCGGTATTTTCTGGGGGTCGAGGTGGCCCGAAGTAAGTATGGGATTTTTATTTCTCAGAGAAAATATGTGATTGGTATTTTGCACGATGCCGGCTTGCTGAATGCAAGAAGTGTGGAGTCCCCGATGAATCCGAGTGTGAAGCTTCTTCCCGTTGACGGTGATGTGTTTCCTCACCCTGACAGGTATCGCAAAATGGTTGGGAAACTTAATTATTTGACCACCATGACCAGACAGATATTGCTTATTTTGTCAGTATTGTGAATCAGTTTATGTCTGATCCCCACGTTTCCCATTGGAATGCAATGGTTTGTATCCTACGGTATCTCTATTCTAACCCGGGGAAGGGTCTACAGTTCTGTGATCGGGGTCATTTCCGTACCGAAGGCTATTCTAATGTAGACTGGGCAGGATGCCCGATTGATAGGAGATCCACATCAGGATTCTCTGTCTTTGTTGGTGGGAATCTGGTATCGTGGAAAAGCAAGAAGCAAGATGTGGTGTCGAGGTCCAGTGCTGAGGCGGAATATAGGTCTATGGTGTTGGCAACATCCAAAATCATGTGGGTTCGACAGATCTCACTGAATTAGACGGACCGCTTCTGGGTCCTACCAAGTTTTAGTGTGACAATAAGTCTGCTGTCTACATCACTACTAATCCAGTGTTTCATAAGCGGACTAAGCACATCGAGATCGACTGTCATTTCATCTGCCAATAGTATATGAATGGCACTATCGATTTTGATTTTGTTCGATCTGGTGAACAGTTGGCTAATGTGTTCACAAAGGCGCTGCTTGTCCCCCAGGTTCACTACATTTGTAACAAGTTGGGCATGATTGATATCTATGCCCCAAATTGAGGGGAGGTGTTAATATATATTCAGTATTAATATATTAAGTATTAATAATATCCTGTGGGGATACTCACAGTAACTGTTGTATGCTCTCATTACTTAATAAATACGTGTGTATGCCTCATAATGAGGTGACACGCTTTTTCGTATTCTTTCTCTCTCTCCTATACTAACATTCTTTTTTGGTATTTTATATATATCTAAAGGGTAGTGTGATATTATTACCATGATTACGGTTTTCCTCTCTTTTATGTATATTGTATTCCATCATTAAGCTGGATTAGATAGAATAATATGCAATAATAAGATTATTTCTTTTGTTAACACTAGATTTCGGAACCAATGATCATATGACTAGTGAGTTGGCTTTATTTTCTATCCTAGTTACTTCCACTAATCACACTATTTGCCTTCCTAATGGCTCCACCACGTGTTCGTCATAAGGGTGTTGTGTGTGTGTGTCTCACTCTCTCTCCTGATATTACTCTTTGACAATGTTCTTTATGTTTCTAATTTTACCTTTAATCTCCTATTTGTTTGTCGTCTTGTTAAAAATCTTCATTGTGGTGTCATTCTTTATGAACGGACCAAATATATAGAAGTGGACATTCATTTTATTCGAGAAAAAGTTCGTGTAGGCACTTTGACCCCCTCATTTGTCTCTTCATCTGACCAAACTACAAACATATTCACTAAACCTGTGGAACCATCTCTGCTTCTGTCATCAATTGTCAAGCTGGGTTTAATTGACATCTTTGCCATAGTTTGACAGGGAGAATCGAAAATAATACATATTAAGAAATTAGAATATCTTAATTTATCATGTTATTTTTTTACTTGTTGATTGCCTTTATTTGAGATTCTTAATTCCTTTTGTAAACCTACTCCACTAATATAATAGATGGCTATTCATCTTGGTAGGTAAGCCAAATTTACAGAATTCTTTTATTCTTTACACTTTTGGCTACCACCTTTCACCACTGTTGCCGGCCAACACCTCCAGTCTCCATCGTCTATAACCACCTCCAACAATCACCTCTGGTGACTACTGCCCGTCCAACACCTTTGATAATGGTGACCATCTCTGACAACTCTCTACCTGTGACGACCCCCATCCTCTTCTGCCACCTTCTCCGGTCACCACCTTCCGCTGGTGTGGCTACCATGGCCACTATCTCCTATAGCGACCTCCTCACTTGTTTCAAATCATATTTTTGAAAACATATCTATGTGCCCAGTTTTTCTTTTTACAAAATAAATGGAGGTATGCTTTATGTTTATTATAAACAGAAAATAAAAAAACTGCAAACTTTTCCAAACAGCCCCCTTAACATTATTTGTTTTCCATTTCTAAATAAAGATGGATGCCTTTTGCAGCTATCATATCAAATTGTTGACTCATTAATTTGGCTTGGAATAAGGGACATTATAAATGAGTTCAGGAAGAAAAAACTGAAGCTAAGACCTGTGACATATTTGAGTGGTTCATATAGTTCTCCTCCAGATGTGCCTCATGGATATATTTGGAGTCCTCATCTTGTTCCTAAACCAAAAGGTGATTTCCCTGTTTACCCTTATACCGATTTTTTGAAAATATAATGCAGTGTTCACATATGTGTTGGCTTTAATGAGTTTCTGTCCATTGACAAATTTGAGGAGTTGGTTACATTTGATGCTACATATAGTATGCTAGCAGTTATCTTCTTCTGTGATTTAGTTTGTATATTCTTGTTCTCTTTGTAAGTTATTTAAATGTATCTGGCACTTTCATTGCTTCTTCCACTGATTCCTTGTTGATTTTGTAACCTCATATTTCAGTTCTAAACAACTAAACCCCCCCCCCTCCAAAAAAAAAAAAACCAGAAAAAAATGAAATAAAAATTAAAAGAAGGAAAAGGAAATTGTGGAATAGAAGTTACAGAATACTTGATAGAACTTATAAAGGGAACCAAGTGACCCAAGTATTATTGACCTACATGTGGGCTTGTGTAGCACTCTAGCCACTTCTGAAGAGCTGGAGGTCTAAAGAAATGAAGTTTGTTTTAACATCATATTGAAGTTCTAAACAACCAAAAAAAAGGGAGTTTGTTTTAACGTCATGTAGGCTTGTGTAGCCATTCTGGAGGTCTAAAAAAAATGTAGTTTGTTTCTTCTTTTTCTCAACGAAAAAAAAAAAGGTTGCAGTTACTGTCTTACAATTTCTTGAAGAAAAATAGGGAAAAACATATCTTCCAAATACCTCATGTATTCTCTAGTTTCTTTCATTACCTCTTTCTACATGGCTGTTGAGGCCACCTCTGGTTAAACTTTCTTGTGATTGGTTATCCTTTGTAGTATCCATCCATAACCTCCCGAAGATGTTGTTTGTTCGATTCATCTAATACTACTCGGAGGAACATTTCTATTAACTGTTATAACAGTCTCTCTCTCATAAAACTAACTTATAAAATTACCTTTCTCCTTTTCTTCAATCTCCCCGAGATGTTTGTTGGATTCATCTAATACTTCTTGGGGAACATTTCCATTAACTGTTATAACACTCTCTCTCTCTCTCTCTCTCTCATAAAACTAACTTATAAAATTTCTCTTCTCCTTTTCTTTGATCTCTTCAATATGCAGTATCAAAGCGGCTATGATACCACTTGTTGGGAAATGGAACCTCAGGAACTAATGACAGTGCATACAAATTATACAAAAAAAAAAAAAAACGAGAACTCGATTAAAACCCATATAACGGAACAAGGGTTATACATTGGAGATCTCTTTGATTTGATTTCGTCTCAACACTCAAACAGAAAACGCTGGATACGCACGAATTGTAACTGTTGGATGTATACAAACCGAACTCGACTGCAACTCAGACCTTCTGCCGTATTCCAGTACACTTAATCACAAACAGAGAGTGGACTTTGGTATTCTTGACCTGCTGCTGTCTCACCGGCTGCCTCTTCCTTTTTCAATATCACGAGTGAATTGAAATACCCTAGCCATGTCGTTTTGGAGCACCATCAATTGCCTGTGCACCGAACAGTAAGATTCACATGATTGCTGCTACCAGGATCACATTTTCTATCTCATCATGTCCATTGGTATGACTATCACGACAGGAACCACCTAGGATGAGATTGGAAGAATGAGAGAGAATTGCTAGGTTAGCTCCTCTTAATATCAATATTTACAAAATA
This sequence comes from Heliamphora pulchella, assembly GCA_032270985.1. Classification (NCBI taxonomy): domain Eukaryota; kingdom Viridiplantae; phylum Streptophyta; class Magnoliopsida; order Ericales; family Sarraceniaceae; genus Heliamphora; species Heliamphora pulchella. The sequence goes on along the minus strand of JAULJZ010000020.1, from coordinate 1,154,044 downwards.
TTCCGATGCATTGAACTAAATATCCTCAACAAGTAACTTGTTCTATTTCTCTTGACATATGGATTTGCATGAGGAATTGATTTGTGAAGTTGTCAAGTGAACATGGTTCTAGGCGTGAGCAATGATTTTAAAAGAACATTATTGGCTTGTTTGACTTATAATATCGAGAAATGGTCCAAATTGACTCCATTCCCGCCTTTGTAATAAAAATATAAAATCGCTTTCTTTAGAGAACCAATTGACCTCTGTTTGAACCATTAACCGGTAAGAACCTGCTTGTGGTTCATGGAACAGAATGGTCCAAGTACTCGTATATAAACATTTAACAACCATGACTGGGTTACAAGTCACTTCATTAGCCTACTCCCATCTTAAGATTGCTCTCTCAAGAATATGCAGAGAGCAGGAATGTAGGATGGGATCATGGCTGATTGTTTCCCATCCTCCATTTTCCCTTTTCTAAGCTGTGATTTTCTTTTTTAGTTTCTTCAAACAATGTTCTTCAGAAAATTACTTTACAAACTATTAAGTAAATTCTACGAGAAATCGGTTAGCATATTAATTTATACTAGTCAACTTGAGGGGCTATTTTATCTTTATTTTTTATTTATTATTTTTTTTGTTGGTGGGCTTCTGAACTTGAAGGCTGGAATGAAAAGTTTACTGCTTTACCCTATTGCTCAGAGCTGTGCATTGAATTTAAACTTCATGGCAGTAAATGCGCTGAAACCATATAATTTATTGTAGTCTAGTATGTGAGAAAAGAGCATTTTTTTCTGATTGTGCTTTAGTCTGGATGTTAAATTAGCTAAACTATACTTATCCACTGTGTTGTTTTTACTTTACATGTAGGTGATTGAAATTAATCACAAATACTAAATGCTTGATCCTCACCTGTTGTGTGGCATGTGGAATGGTCTAAACATGCATTGAAGTATTTTATAAATCTGAGAAGAGAATATTTGATCACTCAACAAAACTTTGATTTTAACACTCAGTATTTGGTTTTAAGTTTTAACACTCAGTGTTGTGGCTAACATTTCAATTTGGATTTGGGAGTTCACTAATATGCTAGGTTGAATCTTATTAGCATGTACAAATTTGACCTTGGAGCATTCTTAAATACATTTTTCTTGTTCAGGAATAAGTGGTTTCTTTATATTTCCAGTGCTCTCTCTTTCTCTCTCTCTCCCCCATCCGCCCCCCCCCCCACCCCCCGCCCTAGCTTGGACGGTCTAGATATTCTATTTATGATGTGCAAATTCGATCAGGATTAGCTTATTAGTCCAGTCATTCTCTTTGTATTCTGCTGGGCACTCTATGAGCCTTAAATATGTACTAGTCATTTGTGGATTTTTTTGTTATTTCCTTATTTATTTAATTGAAGAAGCTTATGCTGCTGTAGGAATTACATTTTAATGCATAGGTTTTATGGTCTGCAGATTGGGGACCTAGGATTGACGTCGTCGGTTTTTGTTTCCTGGACCTAGCCTCAAATTACGTACCACCAGATTCACTTGTGAAATGGCTTCAAGGTGGTGAAAAGCCTATTTACATTGGATTTGGTAGCCTTGTGAGTTTCAAACTGAGCTATTTCTTCTTGTAATTACTATTTTTGGAAAATTATAGGAACCTCTCCAGAGGTTCTGGATTTGGGCAGCTACACCTCTTGATTTTGAAAAATGGGCAGGAACTTCTCGTGCCATTACTTGTTGCTTGAGAGTCAACTATTTGCGTGGTTGACTATATATGACATCTTTACCCTCAGATGCATTAATTAGTGCCCTGAACAGAAACAGAAAGAACAATATGCTTACCTCCCACCCTGTTCTCTTTCCCTCGCTTCTAACTTCCCTTCTCTCTATTGTTGTCTCACTCCACCATGAAGGAAAATCATTAGTAACTGATAATGACATCGCCCTCTCTCTCTCTCTCCAAATTCAAGTCACAGCTTGACCTTGTGGCGAACCACCAACCACCATTGCACGATGCCATTGTCACCCATCCTCAATGCCGACCATTGCCTCAATATTGACCAGGACCATAGCACATTTGTGTCAAAAACCAATGAATCCTATCGATGTCGAACCACCAATTCTATCAAGGTCAGCGGATTGACTTTCGTATGTATGTGTATTTGAAAAGAATTGCATTTATCAGTTACATAGGTTACAGAAACAAAATAAACAGTGCCTCAAGCAGCCGACCAACCAAAATCAAAGAAAGACGCAACAATTGATCAAGTAAAAGGAAAAAACAGCCTCTAGGCTCAGTTTTGGACCATAGAAAATGGATTAGTGGCTAAAACAATTCAGCAAACAGTCCGCAAAATTGTAGATAAAAAATAGGGCTGATATTTTGGAATTTATTCAAAAATTCAAAACTAACATCAGATGGGGTCTAAAAATTTTGGAAAATCACCATGATGATCAGGGGAGAGAGAGGCTATAAAAGTTGGATGATCGGCTTTCTCCAGTGTCCCTTCAGATGCTGATGTCAGCGTCGAGATGATGCTGGCGGCACCTCCGACTGCTTCCAATGATCTTCTCCACACTATCAAAAGTACTTTTAGGACAACATCAAATGCTCTGATACTAGATTGAAGGGCAAATGTTGAAGTTTGTGGTTGAAGAGAAGAAAAGAGAAGAAAGGGAAGTGGAGGACGAGAAAAGGAGGATTAGGAAATAGGTTTAGGGTTTTCTAACTAAACTTCATACCACAACATGTATTTATATTAATAGTTGAATTACACATGTTAATCATGATAACACTACTCAACTTAAGTACAAGAATATTAAAAAATAACTTTCTAATACAGTTCATGTTTCCATATGACACCATTCCCTTTCCAATTTTTATTTCCAATTCGATTGCGTTTCAAACATTTTGTTTCAGAGCAACTAGAACTTCAAATCAAAATGAACTTTTGACCTGGTCCCATTAATTTTTGGTATAGCTTTTTTTATACGGCTTTTTTTAGTCACTAGTGAACTTTTTTAGCATTAGCTTAAATGAGTACACTTTTTAAATTCTTCTTGTCAAGAAGAATTAGAAAGGTGAAACCAAATCAACCAAGAAAAAGAAAATTTCAGATAAGACAAAAAAAAAGTCATCTAATAGGCTTTTCAGTGGCTTTTTTTCGTCTTTTGTGAACGTTTTTCAACTTTAGCCTTAACGGGCATACATTTTATATTTCTCTCGTCATGAGAACCGGAAAAGTAGACGAATCGAACTAAAAAACAAAAAAAAAAGTTAAGAAAAGACGAAAAAATCTCTAAAAAAAGACTCTAGGTGGTTTTGAACTTACAGAATTAGTTAGGATGGTTATGCTCTCCATTTTCTTAGTATTGGGAAATGAGAGCATTCTGCATAATCCTCCTAGCTTATCAGTAGCAACAGTAGATCCATCTTTTTATCATCTATAATTGTCTTTTTATTTTTATTTTTAACAGCCTGTGCAAAATCCAGAGAAAATGACAGATAATTGTTGAAGCTCTTGAACTGACTGGTCAAAGAGGCATCATCAACAAAGGCTGGGGTGGCTTGGGGAAATGTAAGTCTGAGGTTGCTTGCTTTGATAATATGTTCTTCAAGCTATCAAGTTAAATGCTTCATTGAATTTTGCAGCTATTCAACTGTTAAACTTACAAGATTGGATAGTTTGTAATGGAGAACTTCTGTTGGAACTAGGAGTTTTCTCCGTTGATTATCTTCTCATGCTTTCCGGGGATAATGAAGCAGTACATTATTCAAGTATCTGGATATACAATCTAAGCAAAGAGCTGAGCATCATCTCATTATGATAGTTAAGGATAATTCATGAAAACGAGAGCTTATTCTCAGAGTAAACTCTTCCTATCCCGCTGCTTAAAATATATCAGCCTATGATTAAAGAGTTAAAATAGGAATGAGGTAATTCTAGGGAGAGCTGTAGGTGAGAAGATGATTCCGATGAAGAAGTTTTCGGCTCCGGCAACAAGAATCGTTCACATGGATTAGAAGACTTTCGATTTCTGCATGGAGGGTAGTCAACTTAAGGTGATAGAGAGGGGCGAGGTCTACAAAGATTGTGTTGGTTTCGAATGGCAGAGGTGGAGTGTTTGCTGGCCAAGATGGTGGAGGCCTCCAACTCTCTTTGGGGTGGTGCTATGTTGGGTACTTGGTAGCACGACTCTAGGGTGGTGTTGCTCTGGAGTAGGGAGAACAAAGCTAAGAGTTTTCTTGAGAACATGATGCTAGTTTCCTTTGTAAGTGATATTATGAGATGTATGTATATTATATCTGTAGATAGGCCTGTTAGCTATAAGGGCCCATTTGAGTTTTGCTATATCCTTGTATTTATTCTATATAGTGAACCTCTCTAATTGATAGGTTAAGCCTTCTGATAATAGATTATTTTCTTATTACATAGTATCAGAGCTAGATTAAGCAAAACCCTAATTTGTTTTGAAGTTTCGGCGTCAATAAGATTTGTTCTTGTTGTTTCGGTAGTCGGCAAGGCTTGTTCTTGCTGTTCCGGCGTCGGCAAGCCCTGTCCTTGGGGTTTCGGTGGTCGGCAAGGGTTCAGCTGGAGCTTTCGGTGGTCGGCAAGGGTTCGATTGGAGTTTTCTGTTGTCGGCGAGAGTTCGACTG
>JAULJZ010000020.1:1132450-1149312 GCA_032270985.1 Heliamphora pulchella | reverse complement strand
TTCTCATAAAATGAAAAATTAATTTTATTAAAATAAAATTAAATACTAAAAACATGGTTTTCAGTATACTAACCCTAACAACTCCCATTTTTACTCAAAACCATGCTGTTATACATCTGACTCTCATACCCTCTACATGACTATCAAAAGTCTTAGCCAGTATACTCTTTGTAAACGGATCTGCAAAGTTGTCTCCTGATGCAATCTTGGTTATAGCAACATTAATGTGCTTGCCTTTCCTATAGATCATTGGCTCCTTCGAGTTTGCAACCGCTCTGCTATTGTCATAGTAAAGTGTAATAACTGACTGAACAGAAGGTACGTCTACATCTAACAGGAATTTCCTGAGCCAAACGGCCTCTTTAGCTGCTTCAGAAGATGCCACATACTTGGCTTTCGTGGTGGAATCAGCAATGCAGAACTGTTTGATACTCTTTCAACTTATAGCTCCACCTCCTAAGGTAAACACATATCCTGAGGTAGACTTACGAAAATCCCTGTCAGACTGGAAATTTATGTCCGCGTACCCCAAAGGTACTAGACTATCTGCATGGTAAACCAACATATAATCCTTAATCCTTTTTAGGTACTTGATTATATTCTTTATCACAGTCCAATACTCCTGCCCTAGGTTAAACTGATATTTGTTAACTATGCCAACGGCAAAGCAGATGTCAGGTTTAGTACAAAGCATAGCATACATGAGGCTTCCTACTGTCGAAGCGTAAGGAACCGCCTTCATCATCTCTTTCTCATCAGGTGTCTTAGGACACTGATCCTTGGATAGAGTGATTCCATGCCTAAAAGGTATCGTCTACATAAAGTACATTAACAGATCCATTTTCGATGAGCAAGATATTGTCTACATAAAGTATTAGGAAGATCACCACGCTTCCGTCACGCTTCTTGTACACATAGGACTCATTCGGATTTTGATTAAAACTATAAAACTTTATAGCTTGATCAAATCGAGTGTTTCAAGACCTTAATGCCTGCTTAAGTTAATAAATAGACCTCTTAAGCTTGCACAACATGTGCTCCTGGCCCTTTGCAATTATTTCGTCTGGTTGTATCATACTCGTCAAGACTTTTGTTAAGAAAAGCTGTCTTGACGTCCATTTGCCAGATTTTGTAATCGAAATGTGTGGCAATAGATAAGAGAATCCGGATAAACTTAAGTATGGCTACCAGCGAAAAAGTTTTCTCATAGTTGATCCCTTTTTTCTGAGTGAACCCTTTAGCAATAAGCCTATCTTTGAAGTTTTCCACCTTCCCATTTGCTCCTCTCTTCTTCTTGTAGATCCACTTGCATCCAATGGGTTTTATCCATTTGGGTGGTTCTATAAGTTCCTAGACCAGATTGAAATATATAGATTTCATCTCTGAATTCATAGCCTTTTGCCAAAGATCTGCATCTTTATCTTGTAGTGCTTTATTATAGTTATAGGGCTCGGTATCCAGTTCTACAGGGATCTTGTCAAACGACTCTTTTAAGAACATATACCGATTAGGTTGATGAACAATCCTCCTACTACGATGAGGTACTACTTGTGTCTGTATACTAGCAGTAACAGGTATTCCAAATTTTGAACCCTATGCATCAGCACCCTGTTCTTGATTTGCATCTATCCCGATAATCCTCCTACTACGACGAGGTAATAGAATATTAGTGACTTGTGGTTCATCTTCCATTCTACGGGTATTTCCTCTCAGTTCTTGCAAAATAATTTTGTTATTGGGCCTGTGATCTATAATATAATCTTCTTCCAAGAATCGAGCATTGGTGATAACAATGACCTTCTGATCCTTAGGGTTATAAAATAGACCACCCTTCATTCTCTTGAGATACTCCACAAAGAAACATGCTTTCGTCCTCGGTTCCAACTTACCCAGGTTTCCTTTCAGCACATGTGCTGGATACCCCCAAATCCGAATGTGTTTCAGACTAGGCTTATGCCCTGTCTACAATTCTGTGGGAGTAGAAGGTACTGACTTATAAGGTACCAAGTTCAGAATGTAAGCCGCTATCTCTAAAGCGAGTCTCCAAAATAAATCTAGTAAACTTGAATAACTCATCATTGACCTTACCATCTCCATAAGAGTCATATTCCTTCTTTCTGTTATACCATTCTGCTGCGGAGTGCCAGGTACAGTCAATTAGGATGTAATCCCCTCTGTTGACAAGTAGTCCTTAAACTCTCCAAAGAGGTATTCTCCACCACGGTCAGATCGTGGTGTTTTGATACTTTTACCTAGACATTTTCCTGCCTCTGCCTTGAATTCTTTGAATTTCTCAAAGTATTCAGACTTATGGTGCATCAGGTAAATGTATCCATACCTTGAGCAGTCCTCAATGAAACTGATGATGTACTCAAAGCCACCTCTAGCCCGGATTGTCATAGGACCACACACATTAGATTGAACTAGCTCCAACGGTTTTTTAGCTCTATAGCTTTTGGCCGAAAAGGACCTCTTGATCATCTTACCTCTAAGCAAAATTCACAGACTGAAAGTGCCTCCACTTCTAATGAGCTCAAAGGTCTATCTGCTACCAGTCTGTTTATCTTTTTTAGGTTAATATAATCTAAGCGTAAGTGCCAAAGAAACGTTTGGTTCATTAAAGAAGAAAATTTTCTCTTATATGGTAATATAGATGTATTATTCGTTTCAGTTAGTTGTAGTGTAGGAAAGATTAGAGTAATAAAATAAAGATCATCCACCAATGTAACAGAATAGATAACATGTTTATTATCCTTAATAACCACAGAGTTATTAAAATAAACCAAATATCCGTCTTTAGCAAATCTAGAAACGGAAACTAAGTTCCTACTAATGGCAAGTACAAAAAGACAATCTCTCAATATTAAAACCCAATCTCTACCGAAACTGAGAGTGACATCTCCTACTACAACTGCTGTTACCTTTGTATTATTGTCCATATGCAAGTAAATCTCCCCATCACTAAGTTGACGGGTTTCTTGGAACCCCTGCAATAAATTACAGACATGATTAGTGGCTCTCATATCTACACACCAGGTACTGGTAGATAACACCGCTAAACATGTTTCCACAACTAGTGAACAAAAATTAGCCTGTTTGTTCTGCCTTCTGAGAAATACTGGATATAGTTTTTTCTAGTGCCGGGTTTGGTTGCCATGAAAACATCAGTCTTTTGACTTTTTCACACCAGTCCGTGGCCCACTAACTACCCTGAAAATTGTGTCTCCCTATTTCTGAACCTTTTTCTTCTTCATGGCTTTCGGCCTAGAGGAAGAAACTTTTTTAGAAACAAACACTTTTCTTGGTATTGAAGGAATACCATTTGTAATTAAAGCTATATCTAAGTTATATTTTCAGTCAACAAAATTCAGTCCCGTTAATTTGTTTTCTTTAAGTATTAAGGCGAGTGAGTTGAAAATTATTTTAATTATGAGAATCACATAATTAAAAAATTGTTAATTATGATGAGCAAAATTTTGAATTCGTTTTAATTTGGTTCCCTCTACCATTTTAAAAATAAATTCGCCAGTAGCCTGATAACTTGAGAATAGCATGCCACGATGGGTGGACGTCTACTATCCATCATAAGACCAGATAGGCCAATTCCTTTTAATTTTATTATCTAGGCAACTGACCATACCAAGTAAAATTAAATAGCTGATATAGTTTCGGTCTAGCATATAATAGCAGTGATTCAGATAGAGAAGATACTATTATATACAGTTAAGTGTTAACCCTTACCTAATCCCAAATCAATCGCTTTGCAATGAACCCTTCAGATGGAAAAGTGATCCACACTAACAATTATCCAGAATTATACCTAAAGGAGGTTTGTACTGACGATACCACAATTAATCTACCTGATGGGGAGGAAAGCTTTACTACCAACACACAAGATTTAATTGCATCACCTACAAACTAGTGATGGAGACTGCAGAATTTATCTGTAAATAAATTCTCTCTCCCACTTAGATTTTTAAAACATTTTTGAGAGTTATAAAAATCTATTTAATTAAAATAAATTTATTAATTTCGAAAGTCACACGATCTGAAAGAATCAAATATCTTTTCGTGTACACGATTCCAAAGATTCTGGTTTATCAAACCATCTTTTTGTGTTTAAATGTATAACAAATAAAATTTAATAAATGCACAGTTTTTTTCTTTAGTTTTTTAGCCAAGATAGTGATTAAAACTATTTATTTATTTTATTTATCGTCCCACATTTTTAAAAAAATAATAATTTATTTTGATTAAATATTTTTTTATTTAATTAATTCAAAATTCGGAATTAATTCTCATGCTTTTCCAAGATACCCAATTTAAAAAAAAATCATCTTTAAACGTGATATTTTGTAAAAAAATAAAATATCTAAAGTTTTTCTATTTAATTAAAATTAATTAATTGAAAAAAACTTAATTTTATTTTTAATTACAAAATATTTTAATTAAAACTGAATATTCGAATTAATTAAATTAAGAGGATAAATAAAACTAATATTTATCATACACACAGTTAATATAAAAAATTAGATGCAAGATATATATATTCCGATTTTATGATCAAATCGAAATTCTAAAGAGTTTCAGTTTCCTATTAAAAAAGGATAAAGTTCAAAATCTTTTTCTGAATCAGCTGCATTGTTTGGATAAACATTGCTGTGCACCGAAAAAAAAAATCCTCCAGCAGCCAATCAATCCCAGGTTGTTTCGGTACAAAGCCTGTGGCACAAGTCCAACCAAACACAATTGCTTTTGCAATCAAAAAAAATTGGGACGCTGCTGCTTTTGAAAACAGTATTGCCGAAACAGCCAGGGGCCACGTTTGGCGGTGCTGCGTTAGCTTTCTGCTGGGATTGGAATCCACTGCCTGCTTTGGCGCTGCTTTTTGCATAGCTTTTTGCTGCGGTTTATGGGACTGTCGCAGCCACTGACTGCTGTGGTTTGGGAATAACGCTGCAGCACAAGGCTGCGTTTGGAGTTTTCTATGCCGAACAGTGTGTTTTGGAATTGAAAACAACCACCGAAGCCTGCTGTTTGTGCGCCACTGCAGTGTTCTTCTTCATTTAATCTATAAAAAAACTATTTGAAGAACGGCTGCTGTTCTTCGATTGTTCTTTATTTATTTTATTTTATTTTTGATTACATAAAATAAAAATAAAACAAGAACTAGAAACCGAAAAACATAATTTTTTATATTGATCCTATAACTCCGTAGAGTTCACAATCAATCTACCACGATCAACTCTCGTTGTTTTAAAAAAATAATAATCATTATTCATTCAAAGTATTCAATCAAACATGAAAAATAAATGACGATCATAAAACTGGGATTTGAACGCTTGCATAACAAAGTTAACAACAATTCTAAATCTACCCGGCCTCGATAACCGTAAACAAAAAATAAAACAGCTCTGATACCAATTTGTTGGAGGTAAAACTGTCAAGATCATTGTTTTTGTAAATGATTTTCGGTAAAAAATTAACTGGATGGACAAACACCGAAACGGGCTCCAGATAAAACGTTTGACGACGAATGATCAAAATATAATCCATGTAATCAAAGTTAATTTAGGAGAATACTTTTTGTCGAACGATTCTTCAACTACGATTTGATTCCAAGTTGAAGCTCCTATCAGATCTTATACAGTATTCCCTTATGCGATCCTCGAACGTAGTGTGGGTTACGGACTATCGAGAACTCGTACCGGCCGAACCAAGATATCATTAGTCTTGAAAGACAAAATATGATATATCATATAAAACTGGTTCAGCCTACACGCATATATATAGGGCTACAATAGGGACCTGAGGAGTAATTATGAGTAAAATTTTCAGTGGAACACAGATACCTACTAGCGATTTCTGCAATTTATGGAAAGACGCAGCGGTTTTTACAATTTTCATAAAACACTGAATTACAGTTCACACCACTAAAAAATTATAATTGCACTCTGACCCATATTCTCAAGACCTTCTTGCATTGAGCTCCTGTTCACTCTCCACGTTAAGATTTTCGATATCCGCCAATTAAATTTAATTACTGACAAGTTAAGTTAATCGGCATCTTGATATTTCTTAAGTCCAACTACTTAACTTATTTGACCACCGAATAATCAAATCCACCTGCAGGGTTTTGTCCGATCAAAACTTATAAGCTTCTTTAAGGGGGTATTGTCAATCCCGATCTTTCGGGACTTGAATTCCGTCAATAATTAATATTTGCCATATAAATAATACCGTTATCCAACTCACCGGAAATATAGACTCATAAAAGATCACACCCTCTAATGAATCAAAACACGAATATTAAATATATACAAATCAATAATTATTTTAGGATTAAGAGGATAAATACTATTCATAATAATATTGGGGTATGAATTAATTTATATAGTCAGTATAAAATTAATTATCTCAAATATCCCGTTCAATACACACAAAGTGTACTTGCACAGAGAGTCGGAATAATAGACGACGCAATTATCTGTTCCCCGTAACCAAGACAGGCCTACTAAAACTCTGTGCTACAGTCGTACCGATAGTATGCTCATTTTCATCTAAATTGTGATCATAAAATTTATATTCTGCAAGAACCTAAAATCTGATCTTCTGTCTGTAAGCCGTACTCTACACACCAGATTAAATACTATACAGAATATCGAACATTCATACATAACGTTGAAGAAATGATACACATACATTGCTCATAACGATTCTCATAAAATGAAAAATTAATTTTATTAAAATAAAATTAAATACTAAAAACATGGTTTTCAGTATACCAACTCTAACAAGAGGGACCATCCAGGGGTTGTTGAATCCGATTTTTGGACAGAAACTAGTTTAATATATTACTTACACTTTTCATGAAAATCACTTCTGAAGAAGGCCACTAAAAATTAGAGTTTTTGGTTGCACAAAAATGTGTGACAGATGGTTCTGTTATTCACTGAACCTCAACAGAGACTTTTAGAGGATATTAGACCTATAAAATCTCAATATCTTAGGCTTCTTCTTGGTGGGTATATATATATATATATATGTTTGTCACAATTTTTATGTTTTGACATAAGCCCAGATCATGTTTGAAAATAGAGTTTTGAGTATGCAACACACACTGGTCTCAAACTGATACATTTTGGTAGAAAGGCTATATCTTGAGTGCCACTAACTCAAATCAGTTCAAACAAATTTTGTATGAAAGATAACTTAAAAATCTGGGCTAGACATAAAGAACACTCTCAAATCATGTTTCTATATTTAGTTATGGGTTTTCAAAGTTTGGGGCATAAAGCTTAAAATCACAAATCTCGGGCCTAACTTAGTTTCTAGCCATCTAGAATGTTGTGTGTCAAGATTTGGTCCATTTTCTTTGCATGCATGTATTATACACTTATATATGAGTGGTTTAGAACTCATACAAGTCATAAAACCCATGGAAAAAACCCATAAACAGTAAACCACACACCACACCTACAAAATAATCCCTAAAATCTCACAATAACACCTTTGTTTTTGTGTTTTGATCCTTGATCTTAGATTTTTGTTTGAGAATGGTCGGAGAGATGTTTAAGATGTGTAAAATCAGAAGTATTAGAGTCTCTCTGACCTTGCTGTAGACTACTTCTCGATGATTGAAGGTTTTAAACTTAGCTTTAATGCTCCATGGCTCTTTCTAGTTCCAAGCTTTCTTCTTCCTTTCTTTCATCCTCTCTCTCTCTCTCTCCTCTCCTTACTGTGGCTGAATCCATCAAGAGAAAAATGAGTTGGTTGGGTCCCTTTTTATAGCCAAAGTTAGTGGGTGAAGCTTGTCTAAGAAGCTTTGTAACCTTTGGTTAGTTTGCTCAACCTAGGTTCATTAAACTAACTTCACTTTAGGAAACTTAGCCACCAAGTTGGGCACAAGTCCCTAGGGTGGCCAGCCACTTGAGTGTTCTCCTTTTCTTTTTAAATAAATAATTTTTTTTATTTAATTGTAGAAGAAATTCGAGTATTTTCACATAGGTCCGTTTCTTGACTTTTCAGGCTTAACTCTTATTTTAAATGACTTGGACTTATAAATTTAAATTCTTAATCTCAGTAATTGGTTTTAATATATATATCAATATGTGGGCCTCACTCATTCCCGAGTCTCGGGCTCTAGTAGATTAAATGGTCGGGCCGATTCTTCTTGCCAAACTTAAGTTCGAGGTTTCATTTTTTTTAGTTGCACTTTCTTTTTTTTTTTCATTTCTCAAATATGTGTTATTACAATCAACCCTCCTTTAAGAAATTTCATCCTCGAAATTTACATACCTTGCTCAAAGAGATGTGGGAACTTCTTTCACATATCCTTTTCTTGGTCCTACGTGGCTTCTTCGACCGAGTGACTACGCCATAACACTTTTACTAAAGGAATGACTTTGCTTCACAAAATTTATTCTTTTTTGTCTAATATTCCTACTGGCTCCTCTTCATACGTAAGGTTGGGCTTCAAATCAATAGGCTGCGTTGTTAGTACGTGTGAAGGGTCTGGCATGTATTTTTTCAACACTGAAACGTAGAATACATTTTGCAATTTTGCTAAATCTGGTGGTAGGGCTAATTGATATGCTGTGCTCCCAACTCTCTTGATGATTTTGTATGGTCCAATGTATCGAGGACTCAATTTCTTTTCTTCCCAAAATGCATCACTCCCTTCTATGGCGATATCTTTAGGAACACACGGTCTCCCACTACAAACTCCAGGTCGCGTCTCCGATTATTTGCATAACTCTTCTGCCTGTCTACGGATTGCTTCAATCTCTCTCGGATTAACTTAATCTTATCAGTGGTGATTTGAACTGTCTCGGGTCCAAGCAACTTCCTCTTTTCGACTTTTTCCCAACAAATTATGTTTCGACATTTCTACCATACAACGCTTCGTAAGGGACCATCGCTATGGTGAACTGAAAACTATTGTTATACGCAAACTCGATCAGCGACAAATGTTACTCCTTGCTTCCAACAAAGTCTAGAATGCATGCTCTGAGCATAACTTCTAAGGTCTGAATTGTCCGCTCCGATTGTGTGTTAATCTACAGATGGAAAGCCGTGCTAAACTTTACAGTAGTCCCCAACGCCTCTTGTAAACTTGGCAAAAATTTGGACGTAAAACGTGGGTCTCCGTCCGATACTATAGAAACTGGTACCTGTGCAATCAAAAAATCTCATCAATATAAAGTCGTGCGAATTGATCCATAGCAAACATCATCTTTATTAGTAAGTGGTGAGCTGTCTTTGCCAACCTATTCACAATTACCCAAATAGCATCATTCCCCTTCGGTGATCGAGGTAGTTCGGTCACGAAATCAATGGTAGCGTGTTTCCACTTCCACTCGGGTATAGGTAATGGCTATAATAATCCTACTTGCTTCTGGTGTTTAATCTTAACTTGTTGACATACTAAACATCTTGTAACGAACTCCGCTACGTTCTTCTTTATCCCACTCCACCAGTATCATTCCTTCAAATCTCTACATATTTTTGTACTTCCCGGGTGCGTGGTATATGCTGAGTTATGCGCTTCATCTAAGATCTGCATCCTCAACTTCTCATTGTTGGGCACATACAATCTATGGCCGAATCACAATACGTTGTCCTGAACTTCAAATTTCGTCTTCCCTTTAGCTGTTGCTTTCGCCCTTTATCTTGTCTACTTGATTATCTGGCAATTGAGCTACTCGGATCTGGTCTAACAAGGTTGGCCTTATGCTCAAAGTTGCTAATAGACCTCTATTCCTTCCTATGGTAAGAATGATTCTAACCATCCGCATTTCAAAAAAAGTGTCATTTCGTACTGCTCAAAGGTGCACTATACTTTCTACTGATTTTTAGCTGAGGGCATTCGCTACCACACTGACCTTCCCCGGATGATAGTGGATCGTATAATCATAGTTCTTAATCAACTCCATCCACCTCTTCTGCCTCAAATTGAACTCTTTTTGGGTGAAACTATACTTTAAGCTCTAGTAATCCGTAAAGATCTCGCAAGGGATGCAGTATAAATAGTGTCTCTATATCTTGAGTGCAAAGACGATTGCGGCTAACTCTAAATCGTGGGTAGGGTAATTCTTCTCGTGGGGTTTTAACTATCTAGATGTCTAACCGATAACTTTTCCATGTTGCATCAAAATGCAATCCAAACCTTGGTGTGACGCGTCGCTATAAACAACAAAGCCTTCACTGCCGACGGAAGGGGTAAGCATAGGTGTTGACACTAGTTTTGACTTCAACTCTTAAAAACTTTGCTCACATTGATCAGACCACTCAAACTTCACATTCTTTTGAGTTAACCGAGTCAAAGGTTTTGCAATTAGGAAAAAGTCCTAGATAAAATGCCGGTAAT
This sequence comes from Heliamphora pulchella, assembly GCA_032270985.1. Lineage (NCBI taxonomy): Eukaryota > Viridiplantae > Streptophyta > Magnoliopsida > Ericales > Sarraceniaceae > Heliamphora > Heliamphora pulchella. The sequence goes on along the minus strand of JAULJZ010000020.1, from coordinate 1,138,943 downwards.
AACCAGCTAACCCCAAAAAGCTTCGTATCTCTGTCACGCTAGTTGACCTCTTCCAATTAACTACCTCTTCCACCTTTGTTGGGTCCACTTGAATTCCTTCTCCGGATATAACATGACCCAAAAACACCACTCGATCCAACTAAAACTCATACTTACCAAATTTTGCATACAACTTGTGTTTCCTTAGTGTCTGTAAAGAAATCTTCAAATGTTCCATGTGTTCCTCTTCACTTCGAGAATATATCAAAATGTCGTCTATGAACACAATTATGAATTAGTCTAGAAAGCTTCTAAACACCCGATTCATCATGTCCATGAACACAGCAGGTGCATTCGTTAACTCGAAAGGCATAACAACAAACGTGGAAGAGGTAGTTAATTGATGGTATCCTGACCTCAAGTCTATTTTTGAGATCAGGATACCATCAATTAACGGTAGTCTTGGAAGAGGTAGTTCTAAAGGCAGTCTTGGGTACATCCGATTCTCATACTTTCAATTGATGGTATCTTGACCTCAAGTCTATTTTTGAGAACACTCTGGCTCCTTGCAATTGGTTGAACAGGTCGTCTATCCAAGGCAAAGGATACTTGTTCTTAACTGTCACTCAATGCAATTATCAATAGTTAATACACATCCTCAGCATTCCAGCCTTCTTTTTAACGAACAAAATAGGTGCTCCCCATAGTGAGACACTATGTCTGATGAACCCTATGTCTAATAATTCCTACAATTATTCCTTCAACTCTAGTAACTCAGCAGGCGACATTCTATAGGGGGAATAGATATGGGCATTGTGCCCGAGTAGAGGTCGATCGTAAACTCTACTTCTCGGTCTGGGGGTAATCCTGGTAAATCCTCTAGAAAAACATCTAGAAACTCACAAACAACTGACACATCTGAAAGTTTCTTTTCTTCTACCTTGGTGTCCACTACATGTGCCAAAAATTCCTGGTAACCATTTTTTAGCATCTTTGAAGCCTTAATGGCTGACACGATACAAATGGGTGTTCTACCCTTGTCCCTTTGGAAAACGAATTCTTACTCCCCGGGTATCCTAAAGATTACTCTTCTCCTAAAATAATCTAGCGACGCATGGTAGGACAACAGCCAGTTCATCCTAAGAATCAAGTCGAAACCAGACATATTCAATGGCATCAAATCTACTAACATCTCCTTATCTCCTATCTTCAACACCTAATCCTTATACACACTTTTAATTACCACTTCTTCTCCTATAGGTGTAGATATGGCTATCATGCAGTCAAGTGGTTCTATCCTTACAACATCTACTTGTGTTATGAAAAAGGGTGATACAAACGAGTGTGTTGATTCAGGGTCTATTAAAATGTAAGCATCTTTATCAAAAGCGGTAAGTGTATCAGTTACCACGTCGGGCGTTGCCTGAGCATCTTGGCGTCTGATAGAAAAAACTCGTGCTGAATCCTTAGGGCCTCCATCAGTCCTTTTCCTTTGTCTTGCACACTCCCAGCTAGCCCATCCACTCTTCTGCTTCCTATAGATGATTGTGCCAGTAGCCCAGATTGTATGCATTGAGTAGCGATGTGCCCTGTTTCACCACAACAATAGAAAATGATTCCTTAGTTGATCCTCGGACAATCCTTCTTAAAGTGGTCAGGGGCTCTACATTTGAAGCAACCATTCGTCTTTGTCTCCTTCGCTCGTTCAGACGTTTCCTTCTTTGCTCGATCCCCTCTATGTTTGGAATTTCTTGCAGTTGACTGATAACTCTGGCTTTGAAAAGTCGGTGGCCTTTAGGTGCCACCCCTGGGGCCTTGTCCCCCTACCTTGCTTATCGCGATATTCACAAACTTGCGCTTCTTAAAGTCTTCTCATCTTCCTTTTCCCTCTTTCATATCTTTCTCGATCATCTTTGCCTTGTTCACCAGACTTGCATAGATGTTCATCTCGAGAATCGTCAACCTCGTCCTAATAGGAAAACTCAATCCCTTTTTAAATCTTCTACATCTTGTCTTCTCATTTGGTATAAGTTGGGTAGCATATCATGAGAACTCTATAAACTTCATCTCGTATTTTGCTATAGTCATCCTACTTTGTTCTAGATCAATGAATTCTTGCTCCTCGTATTTATAGGTTATGGACTTATACTGTTCGTCGAACATCCTCATGAAATGTTCCCAAAAAATCCTCTGGAGTACGGGAGGTTCAGCTCATGGCATTAGCATTTTTGGTAATCGCTCTGTGGCTTCCCACCAGTGGTACGCTTCTCCTCTAAATATAAAAGCTATGAGGTCAATCCTATCATCTGCATCAACCCCTAGCCTATCCAGAATACGCACGACATTCTTCAACCAGTTTTCTACTTCTGCGGGGCTAAGGGTTCCCATGAACTCCTTTGCACCCAGGTCCTTGAATTGCTTGATTAAGGAGTTACTGTTTCTTTCAGCTTACATTGCAATCCACCTCGCGTTCTGTTCTGTCAACCTTGCAATTGCCTCCAGCATCCTAGCGGTTGGGTCAGGTTCTGCCGGTCCCACTTGTGGAGATTCTTCTTGCTGTGCCTCATTATACTGATTAAGGTTGAGTGACGCTTTGTTCGAGTTTTCCATTCTTTTCCATATTGTAAAAAAGGTATGGATTAGGGTTCGACACTGGAGTCCATGTAACGCCCCACCACTTGGGTGACGTAAAATGCCCAAGAAACACTGTTTTGGGATACCACGATCCACAAAAACTAACCGTACACAAATATAAATCGAAACGTAAAAAAAAACCAAAACCTTTTGTAAAATGCACTACCGATGGTTTATTTAATGTAAAAGAGAAGCCCAAGAGACCAGGGTCACGGCCCTGAAAGCCAAGCCGATTGATAGACCGAGAGTATAAAAAGACTGCCCAATAGACCGATCGATCCGTCCTGCTCCAGGTTCTTTTTCAAGCTAAAAACCTAATTTTCAACAGTTAGAATATTTTTAAGCAAAGAAATAACTTTTAAAAGGGGCAAAGCCATTCCAAAATCTCCTTCGAAGCACAAGAGTTTGTATAATGCATAACCCAACCGGAAACCTTTTTGTAAAACATTGAACCAACCAACAAAAATCGTAATAATAAATTATGAAAAATAATAACCAACCCATGGTCTCTCTCATAAACATATATCATGCATACATCGGTCCCACGACCATAAGAATTACATTACACATGCTTTCAAATATAAAACAGGTTACATCAAACATGCTCCATATATAAAAAGTATAAACAACCTAATAAGGACAAAACAAAAAGAGTTTTGTCATCAACCACCTCCGGGCACCTCAAGATCGATCTATTAGACCACATTCACCTGAAAAAAGTTTTTAAATCCCACACGGTGAGCCGAAATGCAATAGAAAACAGACTAATATATAATAAAAACTAAGCATGCTGAAGCAAAATGAAATGGATATTTCGACTCACACGAGCCTCAAAAATAGTTTGATATATATATACACACACATGCAACACATGTATGTATCGACTCTCACGAGCCCCACATGCAATACATGTATGTATTGACTCTCATGTATGTATTGACTCTCACGAGCCCCACATGCAACAAATGTATGTATTGACTCTCACGAGCCCCGAAAATAGTTCTATAAAATCCACAATGATTTATACACAACACGTGCAACCCACACGACGCAACACATGCAACCCACACCACATAACACATGCAACTCTCACTATGTAACACGTGCTATCCACACAACGCAACACATACATCTTCTTAGGCTTTCACCGAAGGACCAATATACGCCCCAACTAATGTATTATTAACCAGAGTTAATATATATTGGATTACTTTCCATCCATCGTTAACCAGAGTTAACGCTTACCACCCACGCACCCACGCAACACATGCGACACACACATCTTCTCGGGTTTTCACCGTAGGACCAATATACGCCCCTCATTATGCATTTTTACAGGTTTTCACTGTAGGACCAATATCCGCCCCTCATTATGCATCTTCAAAACTAGAGTTTTAACGCAAAAAACCATGTATAACACCATGTTTCACATAACAATGCTCAACCCCAAGGGTTAACTCCAAACCTCCAAAGTTTAGTTTTCACAAACAAAAGCATGAATCTTTTCTCTTTTTTTTGAATACTCGCCTTTTTAAAAACCACGGACCCACGTACGTCCATCAACTAAGAAATAAACCATAAAACATTTTAAAGCCTTTTTATCCAACCAAGCATAAATTAAATACATAAATCAACTTTTCATACATTTTTAAACGGTAAAAATACATAAATTTTCACGTAGCACCCCTTTAAGATATGAGAGTCTAAGATCCTACCTCATAGATGTCCCACCATTAAGAATCAAACCTCGAACAAGCTCCAATCCACCAAAGCCTCAAATGCGCGACTACGGAGGAGCTTCCAACGAACACCTACGCTCTCCAATGGTAGCTCACTCAAGGAAACAGTAAGATCTCAACCCCCGTCGGATATGGAAAGCTCTAAGGCGATCCAAAATCAAAATCCTAGATGACCCCTTAGCTTTAGAGAGAGAGAGAAGAAAGGTGGAGAATGAGAAATCCAACCTAAAACCCGCAACTTATAGCTTTTGTCTGACATAGACCGCTCGATTCGTCAAAAGACTGCTTGAGTGGTCTCCACGACTGCACTGCTGTCCCAACTTCAAACGAGCATATCTCCCTCGTCCAAACTCCGAATAAGGTTATTGTTGTGCTCAAACTGAAGCCCCAGAAGTTTACTTTTCAATGGTTCAAACCTCACACCAGAATTTATTCTGTATTGAGAGTTATGACCCAAATAGTAAAGGTATGTCACTTTCTTTCACACACTTTTCACATATTTTTGTCTTAACATTCCTTAGAACCTCATATTCTTCCCAGAACATATCTTTCATGCGTATCTAAGCTCAAAATACTCACCTAAGATCAAGTTTTAATTCTTACTCCTATCAACACTTAATCATTTTAAAATAAAACGGGTCAGGGTCTCACAGCCCAACTTATAAACATAAAAATAAGAACAAACTGTTTAACGAAAGGTTTAACGATGCAAGGGCCATCTCCCTAAGTCTGATAACTTACTTAGACTTTCAATTAGGACCCTATGCCTATAGAATGTATTTTCCAAATGGACCTCAAAGGCAAAGGTATGACAACGCCAGGCCTAAACTGCTCTACTCGACAAATCGCGAGACGATACACTTAACCAATGGTCCACCATAGACTATACTCTAACAAGTCTACAGAACTTATAACCTAGAGCTCTGATACCAAGATTTCACGCCCAGCTCCCACAAGGTACTCAACCTGTACAACGGGCCGTGATCCCGCTACATGCCCGACGACTAAAGAGAAAGACAAAACTTAAACAATATTAAGAGACCAAACATGAGCTTTTAATCAAGCACAAGCCTTTAATTAAAAGGGGTAAACATAAGTCTTTAGGGATACACCATCCTAAAGGTACATACATCGCTTCCAAAATAATAAAAACCTTCAGATCATATACATGAAGCTTCACCAAGACTAAAAACCAAAAAAAAAAGAGAATTAGACTAAAACAATCGTCCGACATCAACTTCAACACTACTCAATGACGCCTGTGGTGGACCAACCCCTAGTCGTTCCTGTAATCTGCAATCACAGAGGTTACAGAAGAGTGCACTTAGCATTATCATAAACAGAAAAAGACAGTTACATAGTTAAACATAACTGAAAACACTTTCTGAAAACAGTTCATATATTTCCCACAAAACATAGAAACCGATGTATTTACTTGAACATAAAAATATCGCATATTATACAGAACTTTCTCAGTGTGGAAAAAGAATGTATCTTGGCTCAACTATCACAACTTAATAAATAACAACTTTTTCATAACTAAACCTAAACCCCAACAGTGTCCAAGTAGTCGTCAACCTCACGACCGGGAGTTTTGACGGTACCATAACATCAATTCTCAATGCACGGATAACAACGTGATGGAATGATGGCTACTCTCCACCAAGCACAAGTGATATGTGCTAAATTCTGGGACTCAGTCCAAAAACCTCAAAGGTAAATAACCCCCGCTTAACAGGAAACCTCTCTTATAGAGGCAAATAAAAAATACATAGCTAGGTAACCTCCCTCATAACGGGATATAAATAGTTAGAAACCCTTGTAACTTGGCACTTTGGAACAACCACACAACATTGATAGTACTTTTATAAAAATATCATACTTTTTTAAAAGATCATGGATAGCACATTTGAAGTAAAAATAGCATGGCATTGGAAACAATAGTTCATGCTTTCAAAACTTGTCATAATTCAAACCATGATGATCGAAGCATTTAAAAGCATCATTCACATAGATTCATGTTTAAGACAATGGCTAATTTTAGCTCAAGAGCTTTTTAATTTAATTTTGATGATTTTCATAATTCATTTTCTAAGAATAAATGATTTTAAATGGATAATATTTTATATTTTCAAAATGAA
>JAULJZ010000020.1:1091337-1101719 GCA_032270985.1 Heliamphora pulchella | reverse complement strand
TTCTGGATGAACAAGTACTTCAGACTTTTGTGGTCAGTGAAAAGCTTAAACTGTTCTCTGTAGAGATAATGCCTCCAAAGTTTCTTCAATTATAGATTGAGCGCACATTTCTTCTTCTCTTTTTATTAAAAATTTTATTTCTTCAGGGACATCCCTGTCAAATTCAAAATCATTAGAAAGCGTATGAAATAAAACAAACAAAACAGAGTAACCAAAAATCTTGTTCATTTCATTAAAAAGAGAAGGGATTTCAAGCTTAAAAGCAATAGCAGGGGAAGATGCACAAACAAATATGCTCTCCAACACAGACTCACATGACTGAGACTCGAGACATGCATTACAAGACTCTATGGACCAGTTTTTAACATCCTTTGCAGCCGCATCCACAATAAGCCTGGTGTAGTCAGTTGGTGTGTTGTAGCCCAACATTAAACAGTCCTGATCAGTTATGCACATCTGAGCCATCTTATCTCTAAATAAAACTCCTATGCCAATGCTGTCCAATTTATCCGCCCAGTCCTCTTCTTGAATCTTCTTTGTTACCTTTTCTTCCTCTGTATCCAATAACTTGTGGTTGAAGAAAATTTCTAACCTTGACAACCGTTGATTAGTTTCCTCATCGAACCATAGCTACGGGAAACCACAATACGAAAAATCTTCACCTTCCTTGACGAAGTAACAGTTCAACGTTCCCGAATACTTGACATTCTTTCCTTTCTGCCTTGTGTTTAACCCTTCTAAATCCTCGTCCGCCGGCTTGTACCCGAGGCCAAAACGTTGCAAGGTTGGCAACACTTGGATGGGCTCTGAAATTCTTTTTTGCTTGCGACCTAACCCCATTCCCAAAAAATAAGACATACGTCTCATCATTGTAACCGCATAGGGATTGATGTAGCTCTTTTTCTCCTTTAATAGCATCTAGACAGCCTGGGCCTCACGAACTGGAACCCACTCAGTGATGCATTCCCTTCCCCGTGCTGGACTTCTAAAAGAGTCGAGCTATCTTTTCTTGGGGGTTAAATATTATCTTCTCCATTGATGGTTAATACTGCCCCATTCTTAATCAATTTCAGCTTCTGGTGAAAAGTAGAGGGAACAGCTTGCTCCTCGGGGTTGTAGAGCCCAGGTCATCCCAACAACAAATTGAAAGATGTCGAGACATTCAGCACATGGAATTCCACCGAGGTTTCCAAAGGCCCAACCGATACTGCGAATGATACTAGTCCAAGTACACCCCTCATTGTATTATCATAAGCCTGAACTCCTTGATTACTGGGTGTGAAATGATACGGCTTCATTCCCAGGCAGACTGCAGTTCTGAGTGGGCAGACATTTAATGCTGAACTATTGTCGATAAGCGTTATCGGAACCCACTTCTCCAGACACTTGACGGTGATGTGCAACGGCTTATTGTGACTTCTCCCCTCTAATGATAAATTTTTATTGGAAAAAGAAATCACCTTAGGTTCTACAACTGGCAGTATCAACCTAATCAACTGCTCGAGAGTTGCGTTTATCAATACATTGGCCTTATTCAAAACCTTCAACACGGCTTGTCGGTACCAGTGTGAAGCTATCAGTAAACCCCAGATACTGATGTTAGCCTGAGTCTTTTTCAGCTGCTTCAGTACAACATCATCTTCTTCTTCTTGCTCTTTCTCCTTTCCTTTTTCACTTGCTTGCCCCTTTTCTAATTGAGGCAGCTTGAAATGCTGCCCACTCCTAGTCAAATGTTCTACCCCTTCTTCAGGATCCCATAATCCTGGCATTGCGTTCATGGATTGTCTAACCTCAACAACGTGCGAAGTGCTTTCAAATTCCCACATATCGTCCAGATTAACGCACTCTGATCTTTCCTTCTTTTCTTCTTCGTCTTCTATTGCCCATGTGTTGTCAATATCATCTAGCCCCCAAATATCTTCTCCGATGTAATCTACTTGCTGTTCTCGGACAGCCCAAAATTTAGTCCACTCATCTCTGTCTGACTTTAGCGCAATCCGAATCAGTCGGTAGGATTTCATTTCATCAACATAAATCTCCTCCTCAAAAAGTTGAGGAAGAGCAATGCCATCTAGCATATAGCCAAATCCATACGGCTATACTGGGTAATCTAACAGCCAATCATCTTCCTCATTATGCTCTTCTTGGTTGTTGGCTTGAATCACCATTTAATATTCCTCCCAAGCGTCGTCATTCCACTCTTCCATCATGTTCCAACCATTTCCAGCCATAATTAGCGAACAAGACGATTGATTCTTAATAGTTGAAACATATGGGCGCGGTAGATACGCTGAATAGATATATTGACTAGGATCTTCTTACTGCCCCAAATACGTACAATTCATTACAGCCTATTTAGCATGATTCGGCAGCAAATTAGTTGTAACGTTTGGTTTCTGAGCAGCAGACGGCGGTGGGATAACCTTATTGTCAATAAGATCCTGGATCTCATGACGTAATCTCATGCATTTGTTGGTCAAATGCCCATGACCTTGGTGATAAGCACAGTACAGGGAAGCATTATATCTCGGAGGTAGGGGATCAAGTATAGGCATAGGTTCCAAATGCTTGATTAGCCCCTTCTCGCCAAGTCAATTCAGGGTTGTGGATAACGGTATATTGAGAGGAGTAAAAACTCTCCTCGGCTTTTGAGACTGCTGGGTATTGCTTGAATATTGGGTGGAGGATGAGGGATTTAGTTATCCGGATTGGGGGTTCAGCAAGTTGACTTCATTGGAACGAGAAATGAAGTTAGTGGCGGGGGTGGATTGGTTCTGGTTATTTGTTGGGAAGGACCTCCTCAGTTTCTGATTGGGCTCAGACTTTTTGATGTCCCGGGATTGGATTGCATCTTCAATTTGAACCCCAGCATTGAACAGCTGTTTGAAAGTGGAGAACGGCTATGTGATCAGATAGCGCTTTAGAGGGGATTGCAAATTCTTTACTGCAATCCTTACCTGCTCCTTTTTCGTCAGTCGATTTGTCATCTTGGCCGCCTTTCCTCTTCATCGGGTCAGAAAATCCACAAACGACTCTTGACCTTCCTGTTGAGTAGTTTCAAGTTCCTGAGTCGTTACATCCAGCTGGACATTGTAGCTATACTAACTGACGAAGGCAATAGCAATGCCCTCCCATGTTCTGGTCTTAGCAACATTGAGAGAAATGAACCACTTATGGGTTACCCCTGACAAAGATCGGTAGAATAGTTGAGCCTTCAACTGGTCATCAATTCCCATGGGAGAGAAGGCACCAACGTACATTCTCAAATGAATCCGAGAATCGACGGTTTCATCGAACTTCTCCATTTCTGTCATTTTGAACTTCTCCAGCAGCTTAGCATCTGGAAACAAACATAATTTCCCCACATCTAGCATGTATTCTTCAACACCTTTTGCTTTCCTAAGGACTTTTTCTATTCAGTCAATTTTTTCCGTCAACGCGAACTCTCTAGATTGAGTGATATTTTCTTCTTCCACCGAAACCTATCGAGGGACCCAAGGTGGGAAAACAATTTATGGCCCATCATTACCTTTGTTGTCATCCCAAAAATCTTCTCCATTGCCATTCGGGTGATCCAATTGTTCATTCACCCTGGTAAACGGGCCTAAATTGCCCGAATCTGTGCTTGACACTGGTTATGAGCTTGTGTCTGCTGTTTAATGGTCTTTGTATTTCAGTGATTGCCCTCATCAAGGCTGTCAAATTTACCTCATTCTCTGCCATTTCAAATGATTCAACTGATTGTTCAGATACCTTGTAGAGTCTGCCTGTTACTGATCTAGCCTACACTCTACTGACTGTGACCTTTCCGACTCAATGGTCTAAACCCGAAGCAAAACCTAGATCCCAAAAGTAGAAACACCAGTATCAGACACTTCTCGAAAAGGGATTTTGATGGCAGGTAGCGAACATCTCAAATACCAAAAATAGCTGACCACAAGTAGACATAACTACTGAAACATAAACAATGCCCCTGTTGGGCCCATACTGGCAGCATAACAACTGAAAATCCAAAAACCAGGATAAGGGGGACCAACAAAACTCCAAATGGAAGGTTTTATCTAAAGAATCTAAAGGAAGAACGGAGAGCACTCCGGTAAGAAAAATAGCTCTAGGCCAAAGAGACCAGTTTAACCTAAAACAGGCAGCACACCAGTAGGCAAAACAGCTCTAACTCACACAAGTCCCTAAGAAAAGATCTTGGACAGGGGTTCAAGGAAAGCAAGCCTAAGCAAAACTGAGGGTATAAAACCGACAGCCCGAGAAGAACCTGAAAAAGGGAGGAAAGCTATCCTATATGCTTCGAACCAAAACACATACACGACCCCAAAAAGAAAACCAACAACATGAGAGCCGAACAAGGCAAATAAGAAAACCCGAGAAGAACCCAAAGGAAAAGCCAACTTAATCAATAAAGGATAACAGAAACCCGGGCCAAACCCGAAAAAAGAAAACTAGCCTAATCCGAACAAACACACACAAAAAATAAACCTAACAAATGCAAACAAAACATACAATTAACAAAACAAATAATCTTACTAGGTTAGCAGCACCTAATGGAGGGTTCTAAGCTACTATATACAGAAATTGCTGATTTTGGTCAACAATGGGGGTATCTTCTAAATAGAGCCGAGTATACACCTCACATGCCTGATGTGGTGCAAGACATGGTCAAACGGTACGCACGAACTCTTTTACCACACCTATGAAAGCGAGCAGTCAGTGAGACTTGCCCGTCTTCCCAACATAGCCCTGAGATAGTAAACTGATCGGGGTATCGGGTCGATCAGGTAGGGGGTTGAGAACAATGCAAATACGTGCGAGAATGCAAATGAAAAATTTTTATTAAGAACCAATGATGTTTTCAAGTCTAACCATCTTATTTGATTTAGTAAACCAGTCCCCAGCAGAGTTGTCAAAAAATACTGTGTTGTCGAAATTTGGGATTTTTGTTGTTCAAAAATAAGAAAATTCAAGAAATATTTAGAAATATTTTAACACTTTGAAAATAAAACTTTGAAAATCCATTTTATGTTGAAAATAAAGTCGCCATTTAATTTTTGAGAAAAATCAAGAAAAACAAAAATAGGCTAATGATCTTTAAAGCGTTAACTAGATAAAATAAGGGTCCGGGGACTAAGATACGAATCGAGGAAAGTGTTAGGCATCCCGTTCGCTCAACCGCGAGATTGGTCTCTACTAATCATCATTGGTTCTTAATTAGATTTTTCAAATGCATGCAAATATAAAAAATAAAGACAAAGAGAGAACATTCAAAATCTAATAAAGAAAATACATAATATATGTATATAGAATACCAAAATAAAGTAAATAAGAAAAGAAAATTCTAGGTCCTACGACATTCAATTTCTAACTAAAAGATATATGGAACAAACCCACATACAATATCGCCTAAATTAACATGATTCTAATAAAAAAAACAAAAATATGCTAAAACGTCACTAAATTCAAATTATGCTAAAAATAAACATGAATTTATTAACAATAAGATAACCTAAACTATTCTAAACATGATTTTAAATAAATTTTAAACAAAGCATACTTTATAATTATCATGCATATTACCAAATATACTACATTAACATGATTAACTTTTACTAAAAAGAAATACTAAACTAAAATTTTAAAATAAAGTATATGAAAATCCTATAAAGAAAACAATGAAACTAATATCAAGAATTTTATGTTTTTGTTTTTATCCATGTAAAAGAGTGTTTAAAGATTTTTCCAAAAGAAAAGAAAACAAAAAAAGATTTATAAAAGAAGATTAAACCAAAATTAAAAGATTTGTTAAAAAAGATAAAAGAAAAATCAAGGATTAGTAGTAAAAGAAAAAGAAAGAAACCTAACTATTATTAGGAATTTTATAGATTTTATATAAGAATTGGACAAAATAAAAAAAAGTAAAATAAATGCTATAAAAGGGGAAACAAAGCTAAAATTAAGAGATTTTGTGAATTTTAATGTTATGCAAAATAAAATAAAAAAAATAAAAAAAATGTAATTAGAAAAGATTTAAACAAAAGACAATGTATTAAAATAACAACTAAGCAACTATTTAATTAGAGAATATGGATGTAATATTGACGATTACAACCATATGAATGTAAGTGCATTGGTTATGACATTAACGACACTGTAAGTCGTAATTGCTAAATATGTTAGCACTACTTCGTTGGATCAATAAACTATATGTAAGTGTGCGATGTGAACAAAATAACAACTAAGAAATCAATGAGAAGTAATCAAATTATATTAAACAAACTTTACACATTAATCTCATGCTTACAATTTCACATATGAAATGAAAAACTAAATCAATTATACATATAAATAAAACATAAGAATTGAAATTGAAAGTATTCCGGCCACTCCAAAGGATAAATAGTGGAGAGAGAAAAGCTGGGGATCCAAACAAAATACCTGGATCGCAAGTGAATCTTTGAGTCAAGGAATGATGATCGACAGTCCAATTCCTCAAGCAGCGATCCAATCCAAGTGTAGGTGAGTCAGGGTTTCAGTATCGGTGGTCAGTTCCACGATGCTTCGGTAAGGTGTTGGAGTCGAGGTTCGTACTCTCCCGGCACTTTGGCAGGGTATCTCTCACTTTAAATTCCCTTCTGAAAAACGTACCAAGGGTACGGTATTTGTAGAAATTTTCAACCAATGAGATGCTGACACGTTTTGGGACACGTTAAGCCATTTGGAGTTGGCGATCGCCGGGTTTGGAGTGAGCGGTCGCCACAAAAAACATGTTTCCAGGGGTTTCTTATGACGGTCGCCACAATGAAGTTGGCGACCCCAAGGTTCATATGCGGCGGTCGCCACTTTGGCTAGGGTTTCCAAGAGGTTTTTGTGTTGGTTGCCACAATCAAAGTTGGTGGTCCCACAGTTCAAGTTGGCGATTCAAGGTGATTTCACTAATTTGAGGGTTTTAATCATTGAGTTCAAATCACTGAGCTTGGATCACTTCCCAAGGATTGTTTCAAGAGCACCATTCCACTTGTTTTCATTATTAGATTCACCTGGATCAACCTAAGATTAGCGGGGTCAAATTGGGGTGTCTACAGCTAGCAATCTTGTCAGCTCTCATGTATGGTTTGTTAGGAAGGAATCCGTCTCATCATTCATCGCTAACTCCCACTTTATCGAATACTAGGTCTGCATGGCTTCTGTATAACTCTCTGGCTCACCACTGTTAGTGAGCAGTATGTAGAACAGGGACGGTGAAAACGCTGTGGCGGTCTGATGCTCCTGAAAGACCTCTTGACTGTTGTCACTGGTGTACTGTGTTCCACTTGTGGGTTCACATTCTTCTTGTCTTCCTCATCCCCGTTCTGTTTGGCTCTCTCAGAAATGTCATCCAAGTCAATGAACTCAGACTTATTCGTCTCCAGCAACGCACTGTCTGTTTCAGCCTTTGACTTATCCTTGTACAACACATGTTCATTAAACACCACATTCCTACTTCTGATGATCTTTTGATTTTTGTTATTCCAAAATCAGTAGCCAAACTCGTCATCACCATATCCAATAAAATAACAGACTTTGGACTTTGGTTGCAATTTACATCTAGCATCAGAATCAATATGAACATATGACGTGCAATCAAAGAATTTCAGAAATGATAAGTTCACCTCTTTTCTGCTCCATACCTCCTCTGCAATTCTGAAACACAACGGTACTGACGGTCCCTGATTTAGAAGATAGGCTACTGTTTTCACTACATCAGCCCAAAAGGACTCGGGTAGCGCAAAATGCAGTTTCATGCTTCTGGCTCTCTCATTTAGCATCATGTTCATCCACTCAGCCATGCCATTCTGCTATGGTATCTCTAGAATTGTCTTCTCCCATCTGATTTCACTAGCTGCGCAGAACTCCTCGAATCTCCCGTTTATGTATTCACCCCCATTATCTGACATCAGACACTTCAACTTCAACCCAGTTTCAGTCTCTACTAATGCTTTTTACTTCTTGAAAATTTCAAACACATCATATTTATTTCTCAAAAAATAAACCCATACCTTCTTGCTGGAGTCATCAATGAATGTCACATAATACCACGAGCCTCCAAGAGATGTAACTGGGGAAGGACCCCATAGATCTGTGTGTACCAACTCTAGCCTATTTGGATTTGGTGTCCTGCCATCTTTCAGAAAGCTGACTTTCCTCTGCTTCCCGAAGATGCAACCCTCACACAAATCAAACTCTACAGACTTCAAACCTGGCAATTTACCATTTGATTATAGAATTTTCATCCCTTTCTCGCTCATGTATCATAGCATTTGATGCCACAAGCTTGTGTCTGGACCATTGTATGCTAGTGTCACTGTATCCCTTGTACTTGTGGTCATGTACAGGATACCCGTCTTTGTTCTCGAGCCACTACCATAACTCATTTGGTGACTTTTCACGTGTCACCAACAAAGGTCACTAAATGACCTTCAGCATCTAACTGTCCAATAGAAATCAAATTTCTTATTAATTTAGGTACATGTCGTACCTTATGTATCTTTCATACTGAACCATTTGGAACTCTGATTTTGACATCACCTGTACCCACGATGTCTAACGCCTCTCCGTCTGCCAAATATACTTTGTCGAAGTCACCGGCAACATAATTTTTCATGATCTCTCGGTGCGCCGTAGTATGAAAGGAGGCTCCTAAATCTAGTACCTAAGAATCAATAAGATTGTCCACTGGTAAGAGCAAAGCATCCTGAACGTTTTTTGTCACAACATTGGCTGACTCATCGTCAGCCTTCTTCTTCTACTCCTTACAGTTCTTCTTGATGTGGCCAGTCTTGCCACAACCCTAGCATTCAGGCTGCTGTCCTGATCTGAACTTGCATCTGCCTCTTTTGGACTTAGACCTGCCCATGTTCTGATTCCTGTCATTACCTCTGCCCCGTGCTTTAACATTCAAAGTTGTACCAGCATTTGACCCTGAATTTGATACCTCACCTGAATCCCTTCTGCGAACTCCTTCTCTCAAAATCAACTCCTTGACATCGTCATACTTCAGTTTATTTTTATCAGCACAGTTACTCACTGCCGTTCTCATAGCCTTCCAACTGTTTGGCAGCGAAGCCAATACAATCAAGGCCCTGACTTCATCGTCAAAATTAATCTATACTGAAGACAGCTGATGTGTAATGATAGTAAATTCGTTTCGATGTTGTGCAACGGGTGTACCTTCGACCATCTTAAGATTAAATAGTTTTTTCATAAGATGTACCTTATTGTTTGCCGACGGCGTTCCGTACATGCTTAAAAGTGCCACCAACATATCTGTTGTAGTCTTCTCCTTGATCACGTTGTGCGCCACTGACCAGGACAACGTCAATCGAATAACTCCTAGCACCTGCCTGTCAAGTAACGCCCAATTCTCATCCTTCATGCCCTCTGGTTTGGATCCAAAAGTAACAAGTGTAGCTTCTTCCCACACAAATAGTCTTTTATCTGCATCCTTTAATATCCGAAGTCCGAACCTTTGAACTTCTCGATTCTTGTCGATCTTCCTTCTTCTGCCATGTATATTCGTCAACCTCTAAACCAAGCTCTGATACCAGTTGTTGGGGATTAGGACGCTAATCCCGTCCAAGATCAATCACGAATGCACAAACTGCGGAATGATAACGAAGAAGAAAGAAAACAAGCAATCACACGACCACACACAAGATTTACGTGGTACGACAAGGCGTGCCTACGTCCACGGGACCACACTTCACTATATTGATTGGAGGATTACAAAGAGAGATGTTGTTTTTAACTTTTTCACAGTCTTTCTAGGTTAAAAAGTACAATACATACACAAAGAACAAGCCTCTATAGTTAAAACATAACCCTAGCCGCCACACTTAAAAACTGTTCCGCGACGGGTCTGCTCGAGCAGACCCCTGACTGCTCGAGGGGCACTAGCCCGAGACTTCTTGCACACAAGCCCACTTGAGCGGACGACTGATCGCTCAAGCTCTCCCTACCCTAAGACTACCACCGTGATAACCCGCTCAAGCGGACCCATGACCGCTTGAGCGGTCAACTCAAAATTGTAGTTTTTCTTCACCGCTCAACATTCAGAATGGAGGCGATTGTAATGGTGGCAGTACATAGGTGGCTATAGAGTTAAACATAATCTATTGATATCTATCTTATGACTTTCAAAATAAATCAAGTATCCGTGTCAGACATTTGATGTTTGGATAAATATGTAAAATACATGTCTAGTACTTCTTGTAAAACATTTGTTGTATAACTGCAATTGCATTAAACACTCATTATATATATTTTTTGGTACACGACTGAAATAAAATGAGTAAAGTATCTTTTTAACATAATGTTACAACACCATTTTGTCCCAA
>JAULJZ010000020.1:1043279-1062613 GCA_032270985.1 Heliamphora pulchella | reverse complement strand
ATTGAATGGCCAATTCAATTGTAATTGATCCAGCTATTGAAATCTGAATTTCAATGGCCAATGAAATTCACAGATTCTAACAAAATGTAGGATATCAAGTTCTTTAGCATAGAACTCTCATCAATTCTGAAGGTTTGCACACCCTAAGCCAAAACTTCAGGTTTTCTCACAACTTATCAGGACATGATCTTATGAAGCATGAGTTCAAATGTTTCAAATTGTTTCTAATGGCCCACAACTCATCCTATAGATCTGGTAGAGACTCAAGAATAGGGTTTAATATAGGGAAGTCATGAACTAACTCAAGAACAGGGTTTAAGAGAAGGGAAGTCATGAACTCACATACAAATATAGAGATTCTCATCTTAATCAAGCTTTTGTCAAGCGAGAACAAGAAGTCTTGAGGGCATAAGGCCTTTTCTCGGTTCTTTTGTTGCAACCATCCCTATTCTCTCTCTCTCTCTCTCTCTCTCTCTCTGAAAGTACGCACCAGAATTGAGATCTTGGAGTTCTCTCCCCTTTTCATGCAAAACAAGCATGCGGTGGCAAAGGGAGCGATGTGTCTTACGACTAAAGCCCCTTTAACTTGATGTGGAAAGCCCTAAGTCAAACTACTGAGTTAGCTTAATCTTGGTTAATTGAGGAATTACTTGGTTAATTTTAGTAATCACGTCTCTACACAAACAAGATTCAGTTGGGAATCTCCTTTCCATGCACAATTTATTTCTCAGAAATTCAAGTCTTCCGAATAAGGCCTTAAATTAAGTAAATTTGGTGATGAAAACAAACTATGTAGTTAAGAAACAGAGCCTGGGATGCTCCACTTTATTCTTAAACTGTACAAAAAATTATATATGATACAAACCATTTAAACTAGTTCTTGACAAGATAACTAGGTTTGAAATGTTTGTAAGAGTTAAAGAGGGAGTTTGGCAGGTTGGCAAAATTAGAGATCACTGGAAGGTAGAAATCTCGAGTATTCTAGTTGAAGGCCGGAGATAAAAATACACAGTTCTTTATAGGATGGCCAATGCTCCCAAACAATCCAATTTGATTCGGAGAGTTCATGTGTACGGAGTCCTTCAGACAGAGGAGGGCATTAGGGTATTGTAGAGTTTTACCATACATTGTTTTAGGAGGAGGGTGGGTGGAGGTCGTGACTTAATGGGCTTCAATTCGATTTCATTGCTGTTGAGGATGCCGAGTGGATGAAGCTTCTTTTCTTTGAGAAAGAGGTTAGAGCTTTTAGGGAGTTGAATGGGACAAGAACTCCTGAATGGTTTCACAATGCCCTTTTTCCAGCATTGCGGGGTACGGTTATGGAGGATGTTATGGGTTTGTTTCATTCTTTTTTATCTCGGGGTTGTTTGAGAGTAGTCTCAATGCCTCTTTCGTTACCTTTGTTCCTAAGAAGGGTGGGGCGAAAGATATTAGGGACTTTATGCTTATTAGCTTGTTGTTAGGTTTAGTTTATAAGGCTAAGGTTTTGGCTTCCAGGCTTAAAAGAGAGTTTCACCTAGCGATTTCAAAGGCACAAAACTCTTTTGTCGGAGCTAGACAGATTCTAAATGTTGTGCTGGTGGCTAATGAGTGTGTTGATTCCTGTGTGAGAAGTAGGAATTGAAGGCATGTGACCACGTGAATTGAGAGTTTCTTCTCTATCTTCTATATTGAGTAGGCTTTTAAGGAGAGGTGGAGATCTTGGATCGCTTCTGTATCTCGTCAGTGTCCCTTTTGGTCCTTATGAACGGGGTGCTGGCTGGTTTCTTCCAAGCATCAAGGGGGCTAAGGCAGAGGGATCTTCTGTTCCTTTTGTAGTGCTAGAGGCCTTTTAGCCGCCTAATCTGGGGTGCAGTGTGGGTGATCTACAGAGGTTTGATGTTGGTTTGGCACACGGTAGTCTGGCGACTGTATCACATCTTTTATACACTGATGACATGATGATTTTTGCGAGTGTAGAGCCGACTGAGCTAGGGTATCTTCGTTCAGTTCTCCAGCATTTCGAGGCAGTATCGAGTCTCCGATTGAATTTAATCATGTCAGAGATCATTCCGATTGGCGAGGTGCAGGACGCAGAGAGACTGGATTGTAATCTATGGGCACTTTTAGTCACCTACTTAGGCCTTCCGTTAGGGACATCATTCTAGGAGAAAGCGGTCTGGGATGGAGTATTGGAGAAGTTATAGAGAATGCTAACCGGGTAGAACTGCTAATATTTTTCTAAGGGTAGTCGTTTTCCTCTTATCAAGAGTACCATTTTTAGCATCATGACTTACTTTACGTTGGTTTACACTATTCCGATATCAGTAGCTAGGAAATTAGAGAAGTTGCAGAGGGATTTTCTTTAGGGGGTTTGGATGATGTTTCTAGATGCTATTTGGTGGAGGCTATAGGTCCTTAATAGGTCCTTTCTTGGGAAGAGGTTATGGAGATGTGCTACTGAGAAGTATAATTTTTTAAGGAGGGTCATCTAGTCCGATTATGGATCTTTTTCGGTAGATTCGGCGACCACCCTTGTGATCATTGTGTATTGTAGATGTTTTTGGATGGGAATTAGTGAAGTTACAATGTCTTCTTTAAGTATATCTTCTTTGAGGTTGGTGTTGGAGATCTGGTTCACTTTTGGCTTGATATCTGGTGTGGAGATGAGGCATTTTGTATAGTTTATTATCCTATTCTTTTGCCCTAGGTAGGGATAGATTGGCTACAATTTCTGATTATGCTCTGAGGGACCCAAATTAATGCTTTTGGGATATTTGGTTGAGGATGAAGGTTTGGTTGGGGATGAATGTTCAAGATTTAGAGTTGAAACAGTTGCTGAACCTTTTTGGTGTCTTATATGAATATAGAGGCATCGGTGGAGGAGTATTTGGAAGGTGAGAGATCCGTCGAAGGTGGCTTTCTTTGTTTGTTCTGTTGCATAGTATAAGTTTCTCAATATTGGTAATTTGATGCAAAGAGGCCAGGCTTTGACTAGTTGGTGTTCCATGTGTAAGAAGGAAGGTGAGTCGGTTTCTTAACTCCCGATTCATTGTGATTTTGCAAGGGAGTTTTGAGGTTTTGTTTTATCGTTTTTTGGTGTTGACTTGAGTTTTGGAAATATTTTTGACGTCTTATCGGGTTGGAATGGTGGCAAAGTGCCGAGAAGTAGGACAAAGGTTTGGCTTCTAGTTTTGATATGTATGATGTGGTTGATTTGGTTAAAGTAGAATATGAGACTTTTGAAGGGGTTGAGTGTTAGTTTATAGATTGAAGGTTTTTTTTTGTTAATCTGTATAGTTGGATATCGGAATGAGGAGCACCGTTGATGGATGATATGATAGGTTTTTTGGAATCTTTGTCTTTATATTGATTTATGAAGCATGGATATTTCAAAAATGTTGCTATACACGTACCGAGTACGTACCGGGTACGAGTACGGGTCTGGTATGCCAAAATACATTTGGGTATGACACCAGTACGCGAATGGGTACGTTTTGGGTGTGCGAACGGGCAAGTTGGGACTTATACAAAGTTTTCGAAAACTAAAAGAGTACTAAAGTAAATAATATGTTGACTTTTGTAATATAAAGACGAATTTAAATATTAAAAGGCATAATTTAGATTCTTTAATTTATTAATAATGCTAAAAACCTAAATTTGTATAAGAAAAAACATCTTCAAATGCTTTCTCTTAGGGTTTGTGACTTCTGAAAACAACTTTCAACCAATATGATTCCATAGCAATTGTTGTCCAGCACATAGGGATCGCCATTTACTGCCCTAACTAGCAATTGCTGAAAACACAATGTTGGAAAGACAAATCTAATATTTTTTTATGATATAACACCCATTCTTTTTCCCCTTATGTAATTTGGCATATAGCATATATAATATAAAATGCTCCAAAAATAGGAAAAAAAAACAAATAAATTTGCTCTCGTATCAGAATTGTTCCCACACCTTATTTTTTAAGTTTCAGCATACCGGCGTATCCGTATCGTACCGTACCCATACAGCGTACTCGCTCCCATGCTTCATAGGTATTATTTTTTTGCGGAGCTTTTTGTTGTTTTCCTCCTTTTAGGGGAGCTTCTCTGTATCTTTTTGTAAAGGGTTCTCTCTTTTTTTGGTTGGCAACCTCTTAATGTCTCTTTATAAATTTTTGCTTACTTATCAAATATATATATATATATATATATATATAGTGATTTGACGGTTCAATTTTATACTCTTCTTCCTTGTCCAGTGCCTTGGGAACTTTAGTCCTCTATCCTCTCTTGGTTTAGGCTTAGTTTGGGATGTCTAACACAATCAGCCTTTTTTGCAGAATCTTTTTGTGTTCAGAGAACTTTTTTCGTTTTTAATCAAAATTAACTTTTTTGGTTTCTCTTCACTTGAGGAAACTGAATTGTTTTTTCTTTAAAAAAAAAACATTGATCAAATTTAAAGAAAGTCCACTAAAAAAGCCAGAAAATTGGCTTGGTTTTGTTTTTAGTGGACTTTTTCCCCCCAAATTTGATAAAAAAAACTTTACCTTGTAAGAGCATCAAGCCTAGGAGCATTTTAAAAGTGAAAAGATAGACCAAATTAGAAAAGAGTCCAATAAAGACAAAAAAATTCCAAACATAGCTAGCTTTTTGGAGATACCAAACAGTGCCTTGGTATGGGTTGGGTGTTCCCAGCAGGTGTGATAGAGCTTCTTCATTGTCAGTGAAGTGCTACGATGGGAAGGAGGAGGAGTAAGATTTGAGTGATGGTACCCCTTTGTTTGTTGTGGCTCAGTTGGAGGGACAAGAATCACGTACATTTTGATGGTGAAGAGTCCTTTGTGCAAGCTAACGAGTTCCTCTACTGATCTTTTGTATGGTTGTGAGTTGGGAGTCGTGGGAGAGAAATCCCCCTCTCAATCAATTCTTGCATTTTGTAGGTTTTAATGGTGTAGAGAGTCCTTTGTGTAATAAGAATTGCTCTACTAATCTTTTGTATGGTTGTGAGTCGTGGGAAAGAATTCCCCTCTCAATCAATTCTTGCATTTTGTAGAGTTTTTTGGTACGTATGAAGGTGTATAGGCCTTTTTTGATTTTGTGCACCTTTATATTTTTTTATAAGCAAATTGCATGCTTTTATATATATGCAGGCATATATATATATACACATGTATATACACGTGTGTGTATGTATAGTGTCATACCGATCTCTGTCCATGACTTCATTTGCAGCTGAAGAAGCCTTCCCATCCTAGTCGTGGCATCCCAACAGCCATCAATTGCCTGGCGACATTATTGAAGGAACCTGTGGTGAGGTCATTATTTGTTCAAGGAGATGGAGTGAAGTTGCTCATTCCTCTGATTTCTCCAGCATCCACTCAGCAGTCCATCCAGGTGACTTTACCTTTCTGGATTGGTAGAAGTATTAACCAATCACCCCATGCCTAAGTTGGCACTGCCAAATTTGGGGGGTTGGGTGAGTGTGTCACTGTGCATCTGATTCTACACACACTTCGGGCTTTTGATTCTGGGTCAATGAGAATTTTCCCCCCTTTTGTTTCGCCATCCTATGTAGACTTCTGATGATTAACTTATTTTCTTTGAAACAGCTCCTTTACGAAACATGCTTCTGTGTTTGGCTCTTATCTTATTATGACCTTGCAATTGAGTATTTGGCTACTTCTAGAGCTCTTCCACGATTAATAGATGTTGTGAAGGGTTCGACAAAGGAGAAGGTGAGTTCTTGGAATCTTTG
Source organism: Heliamphora pulchella (assembly GCA_032270985.1). Taxonomy (NCBI): domain Eukaryota; kingdom Viridiplantae; phylum Streptophyta; class Magnoliopsida; order Ericales; family Sarraceniaceae; genus Heliamphora; species Heliamphora pulchella. The sequence continues at coordinate 1,056,889 of JAULJZ010000020.1, read as the reverse complement.
CGAGTTGAGTTCATCAGCAATTTTATTCCACTATCGGAGTATAGTATATTTGTAACTGTAGCTATTGCCGGAGCAAGGAGTGCATAGCCAGAGAGCAGTTAATTTACTTCATTTTTTTCTTCTTTGAATCTATGGGATTGCTTTTTTCTGTTCTTCTTTATGTTCATAACCTACTCTTCTCAGCATACACTGCAGCACTGATTTTGTTCATTTTAATTGTCAAAGCAACTGTGTCTTTATCTACTTCAGAAAATATGTATGCTGTATTTCCAACTGAATAGATGAAATTTGTTGCATGAACGTCTGTTAGGTTGTCAGGGTGGTGGTTTTAACCATTCGGAACTTGCTTCCCAAAGGCACTTTTGGTGCTCAGATGGTAGATGTTGGGCTGCCACAAATCGTTCAAAGTTTGAAAGCACAGGCATGGAGTGATGAGGTGAGAAATCTATGAAATTTTGTTATTTTTATCCTCTATAGCAATTAATTATTCATATACTAATGAGTTTTGGTGGAAGCAATGTGTGCATTCTTCCATATGCTGAACAATAACTTGCAGCTGCAAATTTGTATATCGCCCAATGTGCGGGTGCACGTAGGGTTCAAGGCGGTTAGCTGAATTATATGTGGTCATGTGCTTGTATACGTGCACCTGCATGCTTGTGATTTCATGAATGTATAGCCACGCGTTGCAGACATATTTTTTGATCGGCAAATACACGCAGCGAACTCCCACACCTTTCACTTGACAAGGTTTGAAACCTTCAAACCCCATTTGGGAGAGTGATACCCATACGATTGGGCACATGTTGCAGACATGCAGCTGCACGTTAGAGGAACGCGCGGCCGCATGTTGATCAGCTATTTGAAACTTGATTTCTGGTCTTTTTAACTGGTATTAGTTTTTTAGATGCTTAATTCAACAAGTTTTTAAGTTCTAATCATTTTGGGTTGGCTATGTTAACCTTTTTTTGTGTGGATAATGATTATCATAATAAGTTTACTGGTTGCTTCATGGCTGTATCTACTGGCACATTCTTATATATGACCCATTTTATTGTTTGTGAAATAGTGGCAATAGTATTACTTTAGATGTTGCACTGATAGATAGGCATTCTAATGATGAGGATAGCTTTCTCAATCTTGGAGGTTATTGCTACATTTTCCGAAAGCTTCCTGTTAAATCTATTTCCTATAGCCTTTCAGACTGGAAGGGGATTAATATCATCTTTTGGCTGAACTTTGTAGAAACTATATCTTAAGGACATGTTTGCACTACCATTTTTATCTATTTTGGGTTTTCCATAGGACCTGTTGGAGGCTTTAAATCAACTGGAAGAGGGGATGAAAGATAACATTAAGAAAATGAGTTCTTTTGACAAGTACAAGCAGGAAGTCCTGCTTGGCCATCTTGACTGGTCCCCCATGCACAAAGATCCTATGTTCTGGCGTGAAAACATTACAAAGTTTGAAGAAAATGATTTCCAGGTATTGCTCGTCCCCTGGCAATTGGTGTATTCTCTGCTTCTCTTTCAAAAGATATTATATGAAGTAATGATATTTGAGCTGTATATAGCTATTAAGAGTGTATAATTATTCTGATACATTTAATGGTAAGAGGAAGCCTGAGTGTTCATTTTGTTCACTCGCAAATCTGTGGTGTTATGTCCATGCATATAAGGCTCTTCTTTGGACCAGTTTTTGTTCGAACCCTTATTAGAACTCTTTCACAAAAGCATTTTAATATCATTTATGTCAATAAAGAATTGAGGTTGGTGTTATCATTTTGTCACCTATCCAGTTCTTCATGTGATGTATACTAGTAAAATCATTTTGTTTTTTGGCTACCTCTAGTTCGTGCATGTAGTTTTCTGTCCTTTACCGTAACCATGTGAACTGCAGTAAGGAACAGTGGAATTTTTTTACAGGGAGAAGTGTCTGAAAATTATTGGCACCATTACATTAGGACTTGATGGTATGTTGGGCCATGAGGTGTTACAAATAATGGCTCTTTATGGATGAGTTTGCAACTTCTGCTGTTTTCCTTCTCCTGTTCTGGTAAAGATAAATAGAATGGTCAACTTGTATGGGCATTTAGCATTTAAGAACATACAAACTGTGTAATACCACAAATTCCTTTTAGAGCACTGTGAAATAGATTACTAGGGGGACAGCTTGACCATATGCCCATCTGGAAATCTTTAGCACATACTGTATAAAAGGGAAAAAGTAAGTAATATTGATGTTTAATAATAATTCCTTGTAGGAATCACAGTAGCAGAATATGAGCATTAGTTCTTCTCATTGCTGATTATCTGAAATGGGGTGGAGGTTGTGATCTAAGTATTTTTTTTTTGATAAGATCGATTCTATAACAAGGTTATGAGGTAATGCTACTCTATAAGAGGGCATGAATCCTTTACAAAAGAGGGAGAAGGACAAAAAGGTACTCCTTTACAAAGTTAAGTAAAACAACAAAAAACTTGTACAAAAATAGGATTATCACACAGATACTATAAAGTCAACCATCTCATCCACCGACGGTGCTCCTCATTCAAAATGCCAACTATACAAATTAATGAGAACTTAGAAGAACACCCTTTAATTTATACACCAAAACAGCCACATCAAACACAGAGGAACTAAAGCCTTCTGTTACGCTCCAACCAAATCAGCCACATCAAACATAGAGGAACCAAAGCCACATTCTTCTCCTAACCTTGCCACACTAACCCCCTCATCCCGAAAAAATATCGAACACCTCCTTCTCAAAAACCCAATCAACGCCAAAATGTGCAAGAATAAAACTCCACAATTCCATACCAAAATCACAATGAATAAGTAGGTGAGAAACAAACTCCCCTCATTTTTAATTATAACACCAATTAGTCAACACCTGACGTTGAATTGAGTTATCGTAAGAATGTTTCCATGCACAGCAAATCTATCAAAGAATGCCATCTTTGAAGGGTCAACCTTCCAAACACTTCTCCATAGGAAAAAAGCCCTCTTACTACCAACATGCATAAGGTAGGGTTAGGTTGGGTTGGGTTGGGTTGGGTTGGACTCTCAAGTTGAAGTAAAGAAAGCGGCAGTTGGGCGTGGTAATAATCAATCGGCATAAGCAAAGGCTAATTACTATCCTTACTAGACTAATTAAGTCCTGAAAATACCATAACTAACATAAGGAGAAGAAGTTGGCAAGTTTTATGCTTTTCGATGGTTGTCGCAGAATTTTTGTAATCGGGCCCACTCTGATAAGGAACGAAACAAAAAAGAAATCAATGGTGATGTTAGAATTTGCGTCTTTTTGTATCTCTTTAGGGACCAGTTAAAAGAAAAGAAATCTTTCGCTTCATTTAGTGACTGCGCAAATAAAGAGAAATGGTGTTCAAAGGTTGGGTTGGGGTTTCCAAGATAATAGGGACCAAAATGACAGAGCAGAGTATGCAACTAAAGTATCTCTATCCCTTGTGAAGGAAAAAATATTAGGGAATACCCTATATAGGGCCTCATCACCACACCAAATATCATATCAAAAGGTAACACGGTTCCCATTACCAATCTCAAAGTAGATATGCTTAGAGAACTAATCCCAAATTTCGCAACTAATCTTCCATAAACTTCTACCATCCGAGAAAGACACTTGATGAATTTCTCAATCTCCCCTTAAGGTTCTGTACTTCCAATGAATCACATTCCTCCAAAAACTGGCCCTTTTGAAAGATATCTTCACACACTTTCCCAAAAGGAATTTATTAAAGGTGACCAGCTTTCTAATGTCAAAACCTCCTTCATAGGAGAACATACAGTATTCCAATCCGCCACATGATATTTGAATGCATCACTAGCTATAAGTAGTCTTTTTGCAATTTATGTAACTTTCTAGCGACTAATCTCGGAATGGTATGTACTAATAAAAAATAAGTTAAAAGACTCAATAAGGCACTCCTAAACAGGGTAATCTACCCCTCTTGAAAAGATAGTGACGCTTTCATGTAGTCCGTCTTCTTTGAATCCTTTTCAAAACTCCATTTTAAGCATTTTTTGCCTCAAAGGATGCCCCTATTAGAAGGTCCAAATAAGTAACTAGAAAAGCCCTAAGCTTTCAACCAATAATACCAGCCAATCTCCCAACATTCGGAATGTTACCAATCGAAATAATCTCTGACTACGCTGACACTCGAAAGTGTGACAATCTCAAAGCAAATAAAGATGCATTGGGGATACCCTAACTGGCAGCACTTAGTTTCTGCAAAGAACATCATATAATCAACGTAGAGGAGATGGGAGACAAACAACGATTGATCATGCACAGTGCTAACGTCAAAACCTTTCAACAAACTGCCGTGAACTACTTTTCAGATTTTTGGCTAAATGCCTATATCACAAGTATGAACAACAGTAGAGAGAGGGGATCTTTGTGCCTCAACCCCCTCAAAATTTTGGGGAAAACATGTAGGAGTCACATTTAGTAACATTGATAGAGACATTGACGGGATACAAGAGTAGGTTCACGACCGCCATTTCTCTCTAAAGCCCAACCTCTATAAAAGATAGAGAAGGAACTCTCAATTCACATGATCATACACTTTCTCAATATCCGGCATACAAATAACCCCGAGATCCTACATCTAAGCCTTGAGTTAACGCATTCATTGGACACCAACGCAACATCTAAAATTTGTGTCACCCATGAAAAAATTTTGCAAGTTAGAAATCACCAGGTGTAACACTTTCTTAAGCTTGAATGTCATAACCTTAGCTAGAAGCTTACAAATCGAGCCTATCAAACTGATATGTCTAAAACTTCGCATATGCTCCGCTCCATCCTTCTTATGAACAAGAGCAACAAAAGAGGCATTAAGACTCCTAACATCCCCATGGCCTCTACCTTGACCATTTTCCTACAATGTTAGGAGAAAGCCGTTGTAAAACCATCTGGCCTTGGGGCTTTATCTCCATCCAGCTCGCCAAGACCTTAGCAACGTCTATTTAGAAAAAAGTTGCTCCAACTACCCTGCTTTCTCTTCAAAAATAGCATCAAACTCTACCATATCAAGACGCGGGCTCCACCCACCCTCCCCCTGGAACAACCTGCGATAAAACACAAAAATATGCACCCCCCCAATATCCTCCTCCCGAGATATAAGAACCCCATCAACACTACTTTTATTATTTTCTTTTGAAGGAAGGGAAGTCATAGGTGTCAGGTTTGAATCAAACCTTGCCATATTTGTTATATAAAGTCTGCTGAATGTGTGATGTTCCCTTATTGGGCATTGAACGCTTTTGGTAAGGATAGGGGGATGTATCTGATATATCTAGTTCTTTATGCATCCAATAAACATTTCTAACAATGCACAAAACCTCTATATTATGCGTACAATGCTCTATTTTACTTTGCAAAAATCATTTTTACATTAAAAAATTAACAAAAAATATTTTGAAATATAATCAACAGCAGTGTCATGGTGTCATTAAACATAGGAATTAGAAGAGTCGAACAATTAGGTTCTTATTCACACTTGACACTTGTACTCGAGTCCATGTAGCATAGCTTGCCATAATAAATCCCATAAACAAAAGTGACTCTAGTATGAGGCTTCTAATCGAAAGGAAGTCATATCCCAAGCGAAATAGTTGAACTGAATGGCAAGTCCATGTTCATTTGATATCCAATAGATCGTGTGGGATATTAAAAACCTTGTTGGTAGAGGATCTTTATTGGGTAGTTTGGTCTTGCGCTTAGATTCAAAACTGATTTCTTATTGTTAAGGTCAGGGATTGTGGAAGGGGAAATTCTATACGAATAGGGGGGGGGGGGCATACAAAAGATTTTTATAGAATGAAGTGATTGATGCCTAAAAAGCCAGGTTTTTTACAATCTTTTCGTCTTCAGTGACCTTTTCAAATTTGATTCAAATGTTTTACCCTTTAGACTCCTCTTAACTAGAGGAATTAGAAAAGTAAATTAAAAAAATTGACTATACAATAAAAAAAGTTTAGAAAAGACGAAAAAGAACTATGTTTTTTGGCAAAAATGTGGCTTTTTTAATCTTTAGTGAAGCCGGATCCAAAAAAAAAAAAAAAAGAAGGTATCTACAGATCACTATGCATTTTCATATTTTGTGACTTAGGTGAAAACTAATATTTGATATGCTACTGCAGACCCTAAGGGTCCTAATTACGATTCTGGATACATCTGGGGATCCGAGGGCACTGGCTGTTGCTTGCTTTGATCTGTCACAGTTTATTCAGCATCATCCGGCTGGTCGGGTCATTGTCACCGACCTGAAAGCAAAGGAGCGGGTGATGAGGTTGATGAACCATGAGAATGCAGAGGTCACCAAAAGCGCCTTACTCTGTATCCAAAGGCTTTTCCTGGGTGCCAAGTACGCGAGCTTCTTGCAGGCTTAAGTATTTTCAATGCAACCTTTTTCTACAAGAATTTGCTTGATAATGGCTTCTTCAATGAGCAAATGCACGAGTCAGCTGCACAGTAGAATGGTTTTATTAGTCGGAACTCGCACATGATGTGTCGTCTAGGGCTCTCTTGTGTCTAGTATTTGTCGCAGATGAGTGTAGAATCATTATTTGTTTCTATCAAATTGTAGTTAAAACCGTTTAATTTGTTGGAACTCGAGCGATTTGTCGGCTCGGGATATCTTATGTTGTGCCGATGAGTTGAGAATAATTATTTGTTTCTATCAAGTTGTGGAATGGAATAAATGTTTGTATTTTTTGTGCTTGATCAAATGTTTGTTCAAAAATTTCAGGACTATATTTTGCTTCTTTTTGCCTTTTAATGTGGCAGCATGAAAGACCTGTAACTTGTAACATGCATTTGTTGCTTCTTTCTTCTTCCATACTTGCAACATAAGCCTCCGTTTGGATTGAGGGGAGAGAAAGTGAAGGAAAATGCTATGAGGGAGAGAGAGTGAATGAAAATGTTATGAGGGCGAAGAAAGGGAAGGAAAGTGAAAGAAGGGGAAGTATCTTTGTTATGTTAATCAATAATCATAACAGGAATAAGATGTGCTAGTTTATATATAAATTTTATACAAAAATGTGAAGGGTATATTACGTATTAAAATATATTTTCATGACAAATACTTTACATTCTTTTCATTTCTTTCCAAATTTGAAGTTAAAGAAAAGGATTTAGAACGTTCTTGCTCTTTTTTTCTCATAACTCTTTCATACTTTTCGTTTTTTCATAAAATGTCATCCAAACAAAATATAATTAATTTTTCATAAATTAGTCAAAATGCGCGTAAACTAGTTTGAATATCTTGAGATATAAAAAAATAAAATAAAATAGAAAATACCACGTATATGAACAGTTTCTCTCATTTATTCCTATAAAATTATATTAATTTACCTCCTAAATAACTTAAGGTGCTAGTATTTTTAATTTTCTTTTTTGGGAAGTATATTTTCTAATTTTCTAAAAGTAATTGCAACATTCTCCTTTAAATCTTCTAAAATTATCAAGTATATATTTCACCTTTCACTTTACATTTGGTGCTCATTGTTATAAACTTGAATATTTATATACATTGAAAACATTTCTCCTTCAGTAATAAATGTTCAAGATTTCTTTTTTGTTGATTATGAAGAAAAAAAAAATCAAGGTTGTGATTAAGTGGTGCTCTTTTTATATAAAATCTCCACTTCACATATTCAAAATCTCTCTTCCTACTAAAATAAATAAGAATATATATATATATATATATATAATAACATATAATCTTCAAAATAGGCTAAACAACTTCACCTAATTTTCTTCTTGATTTCATGGAAAATTAGCTTATTTACCCCTTTGTCCTAAAGTATAAATAAAATATAATTTAAGCATCTTTGAGTAGTTTTGGCTATTACTCAAGTTTATACCTATGAGATTTAGACTTCGTATGGATTAAAGATAGGAGAAGTGAAAGGAATTGTGAGTTATGAGAGAAAGAGAATAGAGAAGAAAGAAATTGAAATTGTTTTCATTCTCTTGTTTGTTTTGATAATAAGTAATAAAAAAAAAGAAGTATTTAAAATTTATTTATTTTTACAATCTTTTTATACATGCTAACTTGAATCAATTACCTCCAATTTAAAAAACTTCAAATTAATATTACAAAAGTAATATTAATTATCAAATTACTTTCCCTTGGTGTTTCTTGGATTTTGATGAAAAAGAAAATTTCTCAAAAGCGTATTTTCTCTGGCTCATAACCCCTCTATTAATTTTTTCCTCCCTTCAACTCTAACCACTAAGGGACAACGATAGAGAAGAGTTTTCAAATGAGATTGGCTTCTCTTCAGCTCCTTTTTGGTCTAAAATGAACCTAATTGATGATTTAAATCGTTTATTTTATTGTTCATAGTATATATATTATTGCTGTAAAAAATTAAGTTGATCGAATATCGTTAACTGCCTTAACAAATCATATTTATGTTAATAAAAACTAAACTGTGATATCTATTTTTTTATTTATTTTATTAACACAAATATAATTTGTTAAGACGATTAACGATATTCGATTAATTTAATTTTTTATAATAATAATATATACATTATGAATAATATAATAAACAATTTAAATTACCAAATTAGATCTATTTTAGTACAAAAAGTGATCAAATTGAATCGGTCCAATCCTATAAAAGACTAAAGAGAAGTTAGGCTCTCTCAAATACTATTGACTCTAACCTATATGACGATACCGATCAATAGCAACACTCCTTCAAGTGAGAACACATTACTTGCTCTTTTTAGTTCACATTGCCAAAGGAATTCCTAACTTAGGCTCTGTTTGCTTTAGCATTTTTAGTGGTTTTTTTGTAATTTTTTTTTCTTATATGAACTTTTTCAATTTTTTGGACTAATTTTTTTAGTTTCTTAATTTATCATGATAAAACAAATCTAAAAGTATAATTATTTAAAAAAAATGTACAAAAGTTCAGTAAAGACAAAAAAAAAGCTACATAAAAGCCTTAAAGTGTTTTTTTGTCTTATTTGAATTTATTTTTTATTTTTTGGTCAAATTTTTATTTTTTGTTGGTTTCTTATAACGAGAGAAATCTAAGAAGTATCATTATTTGTACTAACATAATTTTTTTTTACTAAACAAAAATCATATAAAAATGCTATCCCACACGATGCCGTAGAAGTCACGTAATAGACAAAATATCATTGTTTTTTTAAAAAAATTGAATAGAAAAGGTGAAATAACATCTTAGGTTTTTTTTTATATATTCGGTAAGATTGAATTAATATAAGAATTTAATTCACATGATTGATTTGACTTAAATTAGATAATTGACTAAATCATATCTTGTTTAATTTATATATAGGATTGGATTAAATTTAGTTATTTGTCAATTATTTTGTGATGTAGATAGAATCTCCCGTATCTACTTGTCATGAGAAATGGTTCTGAGAAAGGGTTCAAATTAAAAAGCTTAGGATTGGCAAGAATCATAATCTACAATGATATACCCACTAGTCATGTTTGAAGTTTGGGATTAGGGGATCAGATTGGATTTAATAGTCCAAAAATAATTATTATTCCATGTTTGTTTGCCTTTTTTGTGTTTGGCTTAAATTACTAATAGTTCGGATTGAATTTCTAGTCCCTTGTACGAGGAATAAATAGTAAAAAGCAGTTGGATGGGATAAATAGTTCACAATTAGAGAGAATAATGGATTAGCTATAAAATAATAATTTTGTCATTCAATCTTATTATTGTAATAGTTTGTAAAAAAAAATTAATTGACCTTTTTTATATATTTATTTATATTTTATTAGTGTTTTTGAGATAGTTATTAGTGTCATTTTTGTTGTTTTTTTCTGTTTATTTTTTGTTCTATTTTTTACTTTTTATTTTTTAAAATTTAAAATTTTACTTTTTTTACTGTTTTTTTGTTTTATTTTATTTTATTATATTAAACTAATAAATAATTGAATTAGATTAGACCGAATGATTTGCACTTTTTTGAATTTGTTTTATTTTGTTTTAATATATGAAACTAATAGAAGATTGGATTAAGTTGGATCAGATAATGTTTTTTATTTCAAGAGTATACAATTAATAAAATTAGATTAAATTAGGGACATTCAATCCAATGAATTTGATGTCCATGAGTAATAAAAACGTTGTTATTTGCTTTGATTTTAATTAGGAGTTCGTTGTTATTTGCTTTGATTTTAATTAGGAGTACAATCGAACCGAGTTACTTATAAACAATTCGAGTTCGATTTGATTAAGGCACATTCGAGTTTAGTAAGTTTAATATAAAACCTATTTATGAAGTCAAATTTGTTAAACGATAGGGAGTTATAGGTTCGACTTGGCTCAATTAAATTTATAAATAGTTCTTATTTAATAAATCAAATTAATTCGATACAAGCTTACCGACCTCGTTTAAGGGAACCAATAAATACCCTTATAAAAATCTAGAGCTTCTATCAATGTTGGTTTCTCTTAGAAAAAAAAAAACCTTAAATATAAGCTCGAAGTGAAGCATTAGCTTGAGCTCAAATTATTTATCTATGTTATTTAAGCCGAGCTCGGGTATGGTCATTTTTAAACGAGCCGACCTTAAACAAGAGTAATCATCCTTATTTGAGCTCGAGTTGAGCTCTGTCACGCCCCCAAAATCGGAGTACGTAAACCGCCCACAATAATACGCCAAAAGATTATCTTGCCATAACCACCATTTCATAAAACCCGAGTTTAGAACCTTTTTTTTCCAAGGAAAGCATTTTAAATCGGATGATTTAGGAGAGGAGAGTTAAACGATTTGAAAGGAGGCTCCAGGGACTCCAAGTTTACCAAAAATGGGCTTCCGAAAAGCAACCCGAGCAAAGAGATACTTTTTGATTTAGAGCACAAAAACCACCGTCCAACCCAGGTGAGCCCGCTTGAGTGACCACTTGGCCAAGGCAAAAACAAAACGCACTGCCACTTTCCCGTTGGAGCGGACTAACCACCGCTCGAACGACTATCTAGCCGAGGCAAAAGCCAAAACACACTGCTACTTCACCACTCAAGCGGATTAACCACCACTCGAGTGATCCCCTACCCAAGTCCAACTCTAAGGACCCTATTTTGGAACCAAAAGATCAACCAACACTTAGACCTAGAAAATAGGTTTTAATGCAAGAAACCTGATAAAAACCAACTTTAAAACAAGAAAATTTAATCAAATTACATCCCGAGAACCTCTCTTGAAGATCTAAGCAAAATCTCAACAACCCCGAACATAATCTCCAACATACAAACTCATAAATAACTTGGACTCTCATGCAAATATGTAATTCATATATTAGATGGAACCATGGTTTTAAGCCTTACAATACTTGAATGCTTATACCCAAAAAACATCATTCATCACCTATTCCATACAAAAATACCCCACCCTTGAATATGTTTAATTACAAGAATATACAAAACGAATTACATGTTCCAAAATTAGGTTACAACTTCTACATCTCAATTTTACATAGTTAAAAAAATAAGTACAATGCTGCTCATGGTAGTTCACATACTCCAAAAATCCAAATACACTTCCTTTTCATTATCAACCCAAGGGGGCGTTACTACCACCTGAAAATAGTTTTGTTCAAACAACGTGAGTCGAGACCGAATAGGAGTAGACTAACAATATAAATGTATGACATGTAATTAACAATTATATGAATAACACCACTACACATAGGTTATTAAATCGATTTATCCACCAAAATCCAGAGTATTCATACAATCCTCGTAATAGTTTGAAAATCATAACGTCGAGTGATCTATCAACTATCATCAAACAACCACAAATGATTTAACTATCTACCGACCTTGTCTCTCCCTGGGATTCAGTTGACAACTATAGACTCTTGTTCTATTGGTCTAGATTTGGGCTACATCGGGACTCACTAATCAATCACAAATTTTATAATATGCCACAACAACAAACACCCATCCAGAGCAACCACTTCATTTACGGGGCTAACTCGGAGGAACGAAGCACTTATTTACGTAAAATTTTTAAACTTTCACCGTAGAGCAATGTAAGCCCAAATGAACCACATTGTTTTGGCACATTTAATAAATCATTCAAACGAGAATTTACTACACCCACACGAGTACAATCCAAAATTCAATGGATTAAAGATACAACATTTTTACAATGTTACACAATTTCAAACTCAAACTTGAAATCAAAACCTCAACCCTCAGGGTTAACTTAAAATCAACAAAATTCAACTTTTTATGGTATCAACATGGATTCTTAGTTATTTTCAAAGATTGTATGAAAATCAAACATTCAATCTCATGAGTTCAACTAAACATAACCCAACATCTCATAAATCCACCCAAACCCATATAAGATTTCCCCAAATTCAACAAATTAGGGTTCCAAGTATATAATCATCATCCAAAGTGTTTTAATCATCCAAAAATGCATTTAATTACATAATTCAAACATTTAAACCGTGACAGTCTAGAATCCTACCATTTGGATTAAAAATTCGAAGTTTTTAACTTCCCGTGGATATCCCGAAAGCGTCGAAACCAAGTTCCGTTCAAATGGATGCGAAACTCTCGTCGAGTAGATCACTTTTCGTCTTATAGCACCACCAAAATCAGGGCCGAAGACAAGGAAAATGAAGAGAGAAGACCTAAGTTTTGTTTATCTCCATGGACGAAGCCTGGAAGGGAAGAGAAGCATGGAAGGGAGAGAAAGACACGTGAGAGTGAAAAAGAGATGCGGGTAAGAGATGTCCTCATATGGAAGATAAGTGTGTGGGGCCCACCTTCATTCACAAACAGCCCAATATCAAATTTTAATGTTTTTTAAATTTTGTGATATATTTTTAATCCATATAGATTTATTGATAACATTAAAATTAATATTTTAAAATTTTTATTAACTCAAAATTAATTTTTCATTAATTATTAAATTTTAAAATTATTTTTGATTCAAAATTGTGGGTCTCTACGTACATTAGCAGATTCACTCAAAATTCAAACGAGAGTTACTAGGCTCATTGACCACCACCCATATAATAATCTAGCAGATTCACTCAAAATTCAAACGAGAGTTACTAGGCTCATTGACCACCACCCATATAATAATCTACATATGCTTAGCAATTTATATCCAACCAAGTCAATTAATAAATATCTCATATTAATTAACATAAATAAAAAAAATATGTCTTACAAGCTCAAACATCATAGTTTTTTTAGTAATTCTACTATCCCCGAATAGGATCTCCGAAATTTACCCCGAATGATTAGGTGGCATCTGCCTTGTTATGAAGACTCTCTTTCAAAACTATTAAATACTAATACTCTTTATCTTGCATATTTAATTTTACTTTCTTCGTCCTCCCACTAGATAACTAAATCATCTTACATTTACTTTTACTTTATTTTTAATTAATATTACATTATTGTCAAAAGTTTTTAATATTAAATTTATATCATTTTTAAATTATCTTATTATCAGTAATTCTACTATCTCTGAATAGGATACCCGAAATTTACTTCGAATATTTAGGTGGCATCCATCTCATTATGAAGGCTCTCTTTCAAAATTATTAAATTTTTATACT
>JAULJZ010000020.1:958141-978472 GCA_032270985.1 Heliamphora pulchella | reverse complement strand
TGTCCCTCCCAACAAATGCTATGATAAGGGACTACAAATGCTATGATAAGGGACTAGAAGGAGGAGGCCAGTACACTCTAGTAAGTGATTACAGTGACCAATGACTTATACTATCTAGGAGCGCTAGAAAGATTACTCATGTTCTATGATGCAAAATTAAAATAATAAGATGCATGCCATGCACAACAGATATTTTCCTTCTGACCTCTTAAGTATCGTGCTCTAAAAGCAAGTACACTGGTTTTCTTTTGACAAATGGCTGAATAGGGAAATAACTTCGAATTCTCAAACTGTATACAACATAAAACTTCAAAATAAAGAGTCCTTCCCGAGATAGGATTAAGTTTAATTGAGTGGTGTGGATTTACATATAGCAAAACTTGGGTTTTGGGATTGAACTGTAATGGGACTTTGGTAGTATATCATGATTTGTGAGCAGTGTTTTCAATTGAGATTTTAGTCAATAACTTCTACATTTGTGGCATTACTCCTATGTTTGCATCGATACACCTACATTTGTGGTTTGATTTCACTATCCGTCCAAGCAGTAGTGTGTAAAATAAATAAATAGACAAAGAAATACATGAATTCTCCAAAGACCTCAAAGCCAGGACTATGTATTGGAAAAACCTAGGTTAGGAACTTCAGTTTCTAATTTGGTCAAAACCTAGCAAGTAGGACTAATGAGATCATAGCTATCCAAATTCTTGATAAAACTTGCCTCATTACTCATAATAGTAACAAAATTAAAACTGAAATTCTTGAGAGGGATAGATTTTAGATGGTTGGACTATATAAATTCAGTCCTAAATCTAGAGTAGCCCCTTACTAAATCTAGACTATCTAAATTCAGTCCTAAATCCAAAATTAAAACTGAGATTCTTGAAATTCAATCCTAAATCTAGAGTAGCCCCTTACTAGGAGCTCAATTAGTAAAAAGTCGGTACAACTTGCTTGATTTTCCCAAGGCCTAGTTTGATTGACCGGTTTACTAATGAAGAGATATATAATTCCACATAATTAGTACTTCCATGAGACTATTAGTGAGCGAATTATTAATACTATGTTCTCATACTGTATATCCTAGATTTTGCGGGATAATGTATCCATAATGTCGAATTTAACTGAAGTTCAAGAATGAATACTAGTTGCTTGCTAACAAAATATACTAGCTAATACACATGCACAAAATGCTGAAAGAGAAACACATACCATTGAATTCCTGAACTTGTTCTGCAGGAAATTTGTGATCAAGACCAAGGGAACCTGATGCAAGAAACAAAAATCTACCCATAAAACTCTTGCCTGCTATCAATTTATGCTAAAGTGATGCAAGTCTGAGTATTACTGCCATAAAGACTCTCACCCTCAGGTGGAACTAAGATCCGGCTATTTCGTAAGAATGGGAGGGTCATACAGCTCATACATAACAGTTCCATTTTCCTTCATCAGAGATGTCTTGAACAAAAGCAATAACATGAAAATAATATGTTGATGCAAGAAAATTCTAAATAACGATACCTGTAACATAATTCCAATAAAAGCCCAGAACTTGAATATGTGGCAGGGAACAGCAATGCATATCTACAAAAGTATGAAACAAAATTGCAGGGCAACACCAAGTCATCAATGTGTTTGAAAGTATGAAAAAACAAAGTATAAATGTGAAATATGAAAGTCATCAAAGGATAGGCTAGGTATAACTAAAAAGATCTTTCACTATATAACTTCAATCTTCTTTTCTCATACAGGTCTTATCGAAAGAGATGGAGCAACAGAGTTAAGATATGATGAGTTTAAGCCATTATTCATTTTCTTTGGATTTTTCGATTTGGAAGGGTAACAGGGATAGAATCAACACTAACAGCAGTCATTGATCCATTCCTTTTGAAAATATATTTATTCAAAAGTTCCTAATCAAAATTCTCAAATTAAAACAAAAAGGCTCTATAGTGACGTCAAAGAATTTAAACAACGCTGCAATGTACTGTTGCAGTACGCAAGTACCGTTTAACTTGGTTTCTCATCTATGACAGTATCCTTTACCAATGTTTTGCAACTTGAAACTCCTATTTGTATATGAATTGCATGCTGCTATTGAAATCACATAATTCATTTACCGAACATTGTTATTGTGTTGTTCTTATCTATGGTTTTAGTATCTAATGAAGATGGGTTAAACATTGGGGGAAGCTCTCCTCCATGCCCAGTGTTGCACAGATGATTCAGTTATCCTATAAGTACCCGTGTCAACGTGACACCACATGGGGGCGAACCAACTAGCGAATCATGCTGTCCTTACTTTCCAATATTTGATGGATGAATGGAAGAAAGCCCATCCGTAGTTGGGCCGGAGCAGGTGGCAAATATGAATATGATGTGACTGTTTTGAAATAAATACTTCTGATATTTTTTTCTTTTACTTTTTTAGGAAAAATAACTCTTTGAGAAATCATTGCCAAATGCCAAAACTTTGAAGTTGTAGTAAAATCATTGTATTCTATGTTTTGCATTGCTAATATATTAAAATCATGGTATATCTAAAAAATTATCATTTTTCCAATTAGATGATGTATCTTCGTACTTGTATCTAATTATTTTATCATTTTTTGCCGAGTCCACATATATTGAAGTTTGAAATTTGATCTGTTCGACCCCTAACTATACACACCCATCTGACACCCGCATTGGAATTCATGTAAATCCACTTCCAATCTCAACACAAAAGAAAAGAACAAAAGAACAAATGAAAAGCAAGACTCAGTGTATTGGCCCGCCCCCATATATTGTCCGCTTTGCTCACCAACTTGCAAATACGCACCCATACACACGCTCAAGTAGGAAGCCAAAACGCAATTTTGTTTTCTTTGAGTTTCCACAGAAGAAAAAACTCTTACAATGAAGGTTCATAGTGTTTACTTAAATAGTACGTAATATTGACTCAAACTCACCCTACGCGATATGGGATTGGTGGAGATGATTATCACAATTCACCACCTTAAGAACACATTCTCACGTGTGCCCCACATTTCTGGCTGGGTAAAGACTTTGATAGTATTTGTAACGACGACAATAGTCGTGCATTCATTTAGTACATATTACAAAAAACTTAACTCACGTACAAAACTTGTTAACTCAATAATAAAATAGTTTCTTTTAAATAATTATTATAATTCAATATTGCTATAAATATATCTTTCACCTGCAATGGATTATGGTAAACTAATTGTTAGTTACATAGTATAGCATCCTAGAAATAGTAGTACATCGAAGCTTATGAAGAAAAACTAAAGCGAAAGCAATATGGCTTGTAATAATACGCTGAGCATTACCGTCACATTCAAAATCTCAACTCAGATTATTGAATGTATTTGAATTCCCTTTTTCTGGAAAGTAATCAAATTTAAATTAAAGGTGGTGCCAAGGGGGCACCACTCGAGTACAAAAGAAAAAGAAAAAATAAAGGCCAACATTGGCTCACGCTCCCAAGAAGACCGAAAAGACCATAAAAAGCGACGAAAAGAAGCTTGCCTGACCAAGATTCCAATAAAAAACCTACCTCCCTCCGCTCCAGCCCAGCCCTGTTAATCCTACCATCATAATTGATGCCAAAAACCAATTTTTTTACATCTAGTTTTTCTTCCCCCCAATTCCTTGCAGTTGCAGCCATACCATCCATATTTGGCCCTTTTCTGTTTCAACTGCCATTAACATACTCCAATGCATCATTTTTTGTTATCCACTTTGATACCTTAGTCTCTGCATACCACTCGAGTCGCACGATGTTAGATTCATCCCCATCTTCTATCTCTTCCTCCACTTGTCTGTGTCGTTCACTTCCTAAAGCACCATTCCCCTTATCTATATTATTTGCCTCAAGTCCCCTAGCACTATGACTGCCAAAAGAGGGCAGGCATCAGGGGACAAAGACCTCTCTCTACTTCTGCCCCCATCCCCCTTTAAGCCACCGAACCCAAAACATCCTCACTGTCCCTTACCATCAGAGCCATTGATTTAATCTGACATTCTCCCCTATGTTGATCATACCTCCCCATGGCAGCCCAAATTGCTCCATGTCTTATCCACCCCACCAGTGTGTACCTAATTACTATCCCCAACCAGGTGCTTCCTCCTCCCTCCATTTGGAGCAAATATTTTCCCCCGTCTTATCACCCTGGGCCCTCTATATAGTTGTTATACCCACAAACTCTCTCATGCCATCCTTTCCCCCGTTTTTTCCCAAGCTTCCCTGCACCATTCACCTTATGACTTCATTTACAAACCTGAGATGGGGTTGCTACAGATAACTTATGCTCGTCATTGTCCTTTACCTTCTCAGAATCAAGCAAAAAACCCACCTCCTTATCTTCCTGTTAAGTGTAAATCAACTCCCATCCACTAAACTAGAATGTTGATCAACTCCCAAGTTCCCCCTCTTTACTTTTCCTTGGACCAATCCACTTTCAACTCTTTTTACCTTGGGGACTTTGGCCCCTCTCCATGAACACAAATGTCTACTTCTATTAAAATGCCAGCCCTGGCTCTCACCAATGACTAACTTTGATGCTTATTTAAAACCAGTACAGTTCCTCCTTTTCCCTTACTTTCTCCCGGCCCACTACTGCTGATAAAATTCCAAGTCTGAGTCAGTTCCCCTTCAGAGTACAGCAATTAACCAGTCAGTGTGTGTATGGTTTGGAAATGCTTTTCTATACACTGAATCACTGATCCAGCTTATGATTCCAGTTTTGATTTTGTCCTCAAGTTCAATACATCCCGACCTATATGTTACAAAGAAATTTCTCTTTGAGATTGATGACTGCGATAAACAGAAGGTACAAAAGTTTTTCAGCTATAAACAGAAGCTTTCCTGAATATCATGACCTTGATGTATTTGAGAAAAAGAAAGATATAATAACAATGCACATAACTGGAAAATAAATAGCAAAGGATCAATCTTCAAAATTCTTAAACGGGAACTGAAAAAGTTACAACAATTAACATAATATAAGTTTTCATAAAAATTATCATAACACAAAAACAAAAACAAATACAAATAATTAGATTTTTGAAAAGATATTTGGACAACTATATTTGAATATTTATAAATGTAACCATATACTTGAAGACATCGACGGTTTGTACAATGTTAGTGTTGAACTTAGCATGTTTTGATCCACCAACATTTGAAGCTTTTGAACAGTGGATGTTGTACGATCAACTGATAGCTAAGCTAATGAAATGGGGTCACTGAAGCTTGTATTCAATTAACAACAAGTGAGGCAAAGAAAGAAAAGTGACACAATGGTCAAAATATATCACATAATATGAGTTTTGTTAAAGAAATAAAAATTAGAGAGCATTTTACCTCATGGAAAATGGCAGATACAATGAAGGCAATCAATAAAGCAACTGCCTGAAATATCAAAGAACAAATTTAAGTGAAAATCTTATGATAATTGCAAACTAGACCCAAGTATTGACTATTGAGTGCACACTGAGCTCAAGTCATAATACAACCTAGTAGTTTAGAAAACACACTTGAGTATGAGTTACATTGCTATACAACCACATGATTGGAAAAGACGAGCATGACCACATTCCTTCCTCTCAAGGTAAATTACATATGTAGAACAGGCACTTTTACGTTTCACTTTTTCTTTTTCTTTCTTTTTTTTTGTGGGGGGTGGGAGGAGTAAGTTGAAGAAAGAAATAAATAAACTCAACAAGTTGCTTCCATGGTCAAAGTTATAAAACTACATGTACAAGGGCAAGGGGTGACACCTGCCTAGTGCCACGGAAGTTCGTGACCTGGTGACAGGACAGCCAGTGGCCAAATCTCATTAAATGGAGACTGTTGAAAATAATATTATTCTAAAATATTAGGATCTCGTTAATTATGGTTTGATTATTAAAATCAATATATTATGAAGTATAAATTTTATTAATTGTAATTTGATTTGCAAGTTATTTTCTTTATTTTCTGTAATCCTTCTTTATCATTATAAAAAGATAATTATATATCTTTGAAGATAAGCCAAAATTATTAAATTCTGTTATTCTACTTGGTATCAAAGCTAAAATATGAAGAAGAAAAGAAAAAGAAAAACTGTCCAGAAACCCTAGCCATCGTTTCCTTCTCTTCCTCACCGTTGTGGGTTGCAAGTTCTAGATCATTGTGCTTTCTTGATATTGGTGTATCATTAAAGACTCAATATATTATATTGCTAGCTTTGATAGTGCACTTTTTAGAGAATTATTACTCTTTTATTCTTACTCTTGATTTTGGAGGCTACCAATGTTGTTTCGGTAGCATTGTTCTTATTTTTGGAAGCTACCGATGTTGTTTCGGTATCATTATTCTTATTTTTGGGGCTATCGATGTTCCAATAGCATTGTTTTTGTTTTTGGTAGCTACCGATATTTCGGTAACATTTTTCTTGTTTTTGGTAGCTACCGTTATTCTGGTAGTATTGTTCTTATTTTTGGGAGCTACTGATGTTGTTCCGGTAGCGTTATTATAAAATTTAACTGTATTTTAGAAACTGAGAAGCCACCTCCGGAGATCGATCCTAAGCATGTCCGGTGGAATCATCTCTGCTCAAGTCTCCATTTGTCAAGCTGGGTTTGATTGATATTTTTGTCTCAACTTGAGGGGGAGTGTTAGAAATAATATATTCTTAGATATTAGGATCTCGTTAATTATGGTTTGATTATTGAAATCAATATGTTAGGAAGTTTAGATTTTATTGGTTGTAATTTAATTTACAAGTTATTTTCTTTCTTTTCTGTAATCCTTCATTATCATTATAAATAAATAGTTATACCCCTTTGAAGGTAAGCTGGGTTTGATTGATATATTTGTCTCAACTTGAGGGGAAGTGTTGGAAATAATATATTCTAAGATATTAGGATCTCGTTAATTATGGTTTGATTATTGAAATCAATATATTAGGAAGTTTAGATTTTATTGGTTGTAATTTAATTTACAAGTTATTTTTTTCATTTTCTGTAATCATTCTTTATCATTATAAATAGATAGCTATACCTCTTTGAAGGTAAGCCAAAATTATTAAATTTTGTTATTCTACTAAGACCAAAACTTCTTCACTTAGATATCTACCCATTGAATTTCAATACACCGATAAGGTAAATATGAAAATAATGTGATGGCAACATATGAGGATTTAAAGACTAAATAAATCAAGTAGCTTGGATTAAAAAGCACCAGAATAAGAACAATATTACAAACTCCACTACACTCCAAAACAAGTACAAAAATCTAGATAACTACGCTTTTCAATTAGAAGAAAAGGAGCCCTGTTAAACTAAAGCGCTTGGAAGAAATCCATTAATTAATAGCATTTACGAAATTATTACTGTTACCAGCTGTCATAACCTCAAGCTGAATTTCTGTCTTTTGGACCATCGATTTACAATGCTTGTGAAGTTATGGACCAACAAGTGGAGGCATGGACCTCAGCTTAAAGGCCAGTCTACTTTTACTATTTTGAAGTAGAACAGAAGACAAGTAATACAAATATTAATGTATATCTAAATATAACTTGCAATCAAAGCAAGCAATGATACATTCACATAGATTAACCTTGCCAAATATTGAGAAGTGGATGACGTTTCTTCATCCAGATTAAATAAGGAAGATTAGCAACACCACACATGGTAAATGTGGCAACAGAAGTGAGGCTATGGAGTTGGTGTTTATTTGAAAAACTCAAATTAAATTACTACAACTTATCTTGACATTTTGTGGTACCCTAAAACCATTAGTCTGTGTTACTCAACCTCATCTTCACCTATCTACCTTGTTAGCCCTTTTTCTTTTTTTTTATATTTTAATCAAATTGTTTCGAGGTCCCCCCCCCCCCCACCCCCCCCAAAAAAAAAAAAACCTCCACCATCCCCCACTCCCCGAAAAAAACACACAAAGTAGAAAGAACAGAACTATCAACTTCAAAAAACTCTGTCAATTCACTTAGCACTCCTTTTAATCAACTAAAGAAACAATCAAACAATCAAATCTAAGAAGTTCCCAAGTATGTAATTCTCACTGTGTTAGGCAATTGAATTGGAAAAAAATAGCAATAAAGTCCGAAGCATATCATGGGGTCATGGACCTATAAATTTATGACAGCAATAGATAAATTTGCAACTGTTTTTTGAATGTATGATTAATTTCTTGCCACAGTATGGCCGATAAAATAAATACAAAAGACTCCAGCAAAAATAGTGGCTATTTTGTGACCCTCAAGTAACAAGTATAAAACCAACAGAAGCACGCACATGTATTCAAGCGAAAAGGAATGTGAAGTCCACCAATAACATTGTGCATCCTTCGCCCATTAACCAAAAAGGATGAAAACACCAAAAAGGAAAGAGAATCAAATGAAAAATAATAAAGGAAGCCAAACAAAGCATAAAAGACAAATAGACAAATAATACAGTAAGCTACTTGAAACTTGAGAATGCCAATTACCTTAGGTATTCCATTCCGTAAGCATGGAAAATAAACATGGCGGACCATCCATTTATGAACGGGCTGTAATGAGTAACAAATTCCAATAAGACACTCAACAAATAAGAAACCATATTTGAATATAATTTTGGTACAACAAATTTCTAATTAGCCAAATCCTACCATCCTTGAGTCAAATTGAGCCTAATGATATACAAGAAATGGATATTGAAACCCAGAGGTCAATATGTCACAGTATCACTTTCTTGACTAAAACAGTTAAAAAGGTTATATATAATTATACATTGAGTACCTTCGCTATATTTCATACTTAAGATTAATTGGTTTTACACTATGCTGACCACATCCCATAACAGAATTCTAGCATAACGAAGGCGAATTCTTGCAAGTGCAACAAAATATCTATAATCAGCTACTGCAACATCATGGCCACCATTTTCCATATTTTAATTTATCAGTACTGAAGAACATGGTTTCTTAACATCTTGTTATGCCTTTTGAATCGCTATAGCAGCTCTAGCCCTTGTGTCGCATTAATGCCTTATGATGTTGTGCACTCATCGTGAGAAAGGGGATTGATCATCTTACAGGAGCATGAATGATCCCATATCTCTGTCCAAGTATACTCACTTTCAGACATCAAGACATCAAAAATGTGCGGTACTTGGTATGGAATGCATACCAAATACCACACACCTAGCCACGAAAAGATAGTATATTCAAAATAGCTAACTGCTCATTACTCCATTAGTATATATATCCATTTGGCAGTTCCTGATTAAATGTAAAATTCAATGAATGTTGTCATTAAGTTCCTCAGGTACCCTTGGGTAACTTTATACATTATATGCTCTTCCTAAAACTAAATGAACCTTGTTTTGGAGCAGAGTAAGTAAAAATAATCTGTAAGTTCCCCGGTTTTCAAAAATAAGTTTCTCACCGGTTTCCATAAACTTGGACCAACACGATAAAGATTAAAGACTCCATACTCTGGAAAGGCATTTGCGCCTCTTAAGATTGATCGAATTACAATTCTATAGAATATCATTTACTTATTGGGATTTTTTTTTATTTTATGAAATACAATTTTAAGAGACTTTTTTTTCTTCATGTACCCCCATTGTCCCCCACAACGAGGGGTAAGAAAATTATTTTCAGTAATGGTTTATAGAGATGAAAGACCATATACAGCCAATGGATCCAAGCATAAGCAACAACCAACTAGTCCAAACTTTAGATAGAAAACGGTAGCAATATGAAACATATGAAAGTTAAATTTAGAAACCTGTCCGGCTGAACAAAATAAAGCTATAGAAGAATATGAATGTACATGAACAATGACAAGGCTGCAAGACCAGTTTATATGAAACATAAAGTTGCACAAAGGGAAAACAAATTTGGGTACAGGAACATACCATATTCCACATTCTCCAATACTGATGACAGAAGCCAAACCCAAAAATGAATTCAGAAAACATAATAAATTCAAAGTCAATTCGACAATAGATGGTTGAAAACAAAAACACCTTCAACATGTCAAATAACATAAGATCTACCTCTTCCACTGTTTTAGCATTCCACCAATCTTTGTAGAATTCACGATCACCAAAACGGAGAAGCTCAGCAAGTATGTTTAACCTATATTTGTAACAGTGCATATGAGTACGCTGTACGACTACAATAGGGGTTAAACGAGTATAAGCTAGAGTTGTTGGCAAACCTTGATTGTGTTTTCACAGCTAAGCTAGAGACAGATAGCAAAGTTTTGAGAACATTTTGAACTTGAGAAGCAAATTTTGCAGCAAGTTTTAAATCCGTTTTCCACAAAACAACAATGCATAAAAGTGAAGGAAAAATAATGTGGACTCATCAAAGCCTTTTTTCCAACTTAGTGTGTGTGACCAGATGAGATTGTTTCATGTTTTTGCTCAATCTAGGGCCAAAATTGACAGATGGTAACAATGCTTCTTTTTCTTTTTTGCCTAGAGCCTAGTTTCCTTTCAGGGTGGAATATGCCAAGAGAACTCTACTTACCATAGCGCACATCATCTTGGGTCTTAGGTTTTCTCTTAAACTCAAGGGTACCGTCCATGTACGACATCTTGTTTCCAATGTGAAATTTTAAGTTTGCAAAATGAATAACCAATCCATGTTGATCCATACATTCTCACTGATAAACAATAATACATTATCAGCAATGGACGGTTTGATTTTATTTGGCTACTCTAAACTAAACCTTGTAGAAAAAAACTTAGATAAAGAAATTAAAACATTAGAAAATAAATCAAATCTAATTTTTGTTGATTAAGTAGCCAACAAAATAGGAAACTTATTAATTTTAAGCTATACTAAATTATAAGATAATTTATTACTAATAATTGACGTCACGCCGTGGTAATTCTGCATACCACGTCACTATATGACCTTTGTTCTTTCGAGTTGCTAGAGCTTGATGAAATTTCCTTGATTTAATTTATCCACATGAATACCCACTTAGCTCAATTAGTAGCAATCGTTTTGATATCCTTCGTTAATTCCAGCTGAAAAAGTATTTACAACAAAGTAAATAAATACAAGCTATCAAGTAGCCTTGGCACTTGCATTAGCAAGTGAAACGTTCGCATTACTGCAACCCACTACCTTTCATCATTTAACTCTTCTCCACTCAACAAGAGAGAACGACAATAGACGTTCTAGAACAATTGACCTCTCCTAAAGAGAAAATGATAACATAATTGCTTGCTTCTTATTCTTCTCTAATCTGTCTCTCATCATTCAACTCTTCTCCCCTAAACAAGAGAGAACGACAATAGACATCCTAGAACAGTTGGCCTCTCCTAGAGAGAAAATGATAACATAATTGCTTGCTTCTTGCTCTTCCCTAATCTACCTCCTCGTTATCTTATGCTTTCTATTCATCATTTTTCTGTCCTCATGAGTCGTGACATTATTATTCTATGCAACAAAGCTGATTTTCTATTTTGAACTCAGATCATGGTTTAAATTGGTCATAACATCGAATATTGTCCCTAGAATCTTTTCTACAATTGATACCAATAAGTAAACTAACCTAGTGCAACGATAACCCCAAATTCACAAATACAGATAAATTTTCTAAAACGGTTGCAAAAATTCTCGATTACAGTAGGACTACACCAAGGATCGGTTTTGAGTTCTTATCCCTTCGCTTAGTTATGAATAAGCTAACTAGACATATTCAGGATGTTGTTTGTAGATGATATTGTATTAGTAGATGAAACTAAGAGTGGAGCTAACGTTAAGTAAGAAATGTGAAAAGAATCTTTGGAGTCAAAAGAGTTTCGAGTAAGTAGGAACAAAACTGAATAGATGGAATACAATTTTCGCAATAATATGAGTATTAATAGTGAAAAAATAAAAATTCAAAACTAAGTGATACCTAATAGTGAATATTTTTGTTATCTAGGTTTGATTATTAATAAAGATGGAGAGATTGCAAATAATGAAACCCACGGAATCAAAGTTGGTTGGCTCAAGTGGAGGGGTGTGTCCAGCGTTCTATGTGATCGACGGATACCTACAAGATGAAACAAAAATTTTATAAGGCAGCTATTAGACCAGTGATTCTATGTGAAAAAAAATGTTCGGCTAGTAAGAAAAATCACATAAATAAAAAGAGAATTGCTAAAATGAGAATGTTAAAATTGATGTGTGATAAGGGCTAGAAAAGATAAAATTAGAAATGAAAATATTCGTGGAATGGTAGGGGTCGTACCAATTGAGGATAAGTTGAGAGAAAATAGATTAAGATGATTTGGACACACACAACATAAAGCAATTGATGCAGTAGTAAAGAAAAGCGATAAGATCACCGATAATGGAAACACTAGAGAGAAGGATAAACATAAATTGACATAAGATGATGTATTAAGAAAATATATGAACTTACTGAATTTAACTGAAGATATGGATGTTCAAAATAATCTACCCTATCCCTTGAATTAGACAATTCTTAAGAAAAGTATATTCATC
Source organism: Heliamphora pulchella (assembly GCA_032270985.1). Classification (NCBI taxonomy): domain Eukaryota; kingdom Viridiplantae; phylum Streptophyta; class Magnoliopsida; order Ericales; family Sarraceniaceae; genus Heliamphora; species Heliamphora pulchella. The sequence continues at coordinate 965,967 of JAULJZ010000020.1, read as the reverse complement.
AATTCCACGAGGAAGAGGTCCGCCCTCGCAAAATGGATTTAGATTGAGTGCTTTTGTTTCCTTATCCCATGGGACTCCTTTCTTCCAGTCAACAAGTCAAGAAGTAGGATATTCTTAAATGTAAGGGTGTAATAAAAACCAAGTTGACCGAATTAACTAGCCGAACCGAATCGAACCGATCGATTTTCATCAATTTTTTAATTGTCATCTGCATGTTCGGTTTGCCGCACTTCTAAATTCGGGAATCGATTTGGAAGCGGTATTTTGAATCCAATACCCCGACCAACAAAAACCAACCGAAAATGTACAGAGTACTTGTTATGCAAAGTAACAACTTTATTCCTCATTTGGCGTGGCTCCGTGTCTCCTTTTACCTCTCTCTCTCTCTCTCTCTCTGCTCTTTTACAATAATAAGTTATTTTTTAAACTTAATTAATAAAATAGGAATTTTTAAACTTTATTCCCAACTTACATAAAAGCGTGTTTAGCAACCACGCTTTAATAGAAAATGTTTTTGCTAAACACGCTTTAAGTCTAGTCTCCACACAACCTTGGAGAATAAAAATAACAAAATAAAAACGTTTTTAACAAACACGTTTCCTGGTTTAATACATAAAACGTTTTTAGCAAACACGTTTTTAATTAGTTTCAAATAAAGCGTTTTTGTTAAACACGTTTTTAAAATTTTCATTTAAATAAAAATGTTATTAGCAATCACGCTTTTTGTATTAACTAGAAAACGTGTTTGATAAACACGTTTTCTTCATGGTTGAGAACTACTGTTTTCTTCATGGTTAGTATTAGTATGAGATGATTTCATATTTTTTTAAAAAGTTCATCTCAAAGAGTTAAACTTTGTGCATATTTTTTATTTAATTTCTTTTTTTTTTTATGATCGGATCCGTTTATTACGTAAAATTCGAGGAGTTTGTTATCTATATAAAATTTAAAGTTGACCCGTTACCTGCAACTAAGTGTTCGCACAATATTCTTTTATAAATAATATAAATAAAAGTTATAATTTAAAAAAAAAACTTTTAAACAAATGTTATTCAATCACTTAGTTACAGGTATCAAATCAATCTAATTTTTTTTGGAAATAAAAAACTCGATGAGTTCTACGTAATAAATGGATTCGATTATAAAAATATATTCAAAAACTAAATAAAAATAAATACGCTATATTTTTCATTTGATAGAGATAAAAATAAAGCATACGTTTTCCAAACAAAGGGCGGAAGGACTCTCAAAGAAAACGTTTTTACAAAACACATTTTTCACTTAAATACATAAAAACATTGTTACTAACAACGTTTTATTTGTAAATTTTTTTTTCCAAACATAAAGATTTTGTGAAACGCATTTGTAAAGAAAACGTGTTTGTTAAACACGCTTTTATATAAAATGGGAATAAAATTTTAAAACTCCTATTTCGTTAATAAAATTTGAAATTACGTTTATTAGGGTAAAACAGCCCTCTCTCTCTCTCTCTATATGTATATAAAATGGGAATAAAGTTTTAAAACTCCTATTTCGTTAATAAAATTTGAAATTACGCTTATTAGGGTAAAACAGCCCTCTCTCTCTCTCTCTATATATATATATATACATATATATAAACATAAACAAGAACACACCCTTTCACTCAATCTGCTACTTACAATATTTGATGTTCCAAAGGCAGAAAAATTGTTGAAGGACGCAAAAAAATTGTGGATCAACTGATCTGTAAGAATTAAAAGGTGAGAAATAACGCAAATTATCTAAGGATTGATACCCCATAATCTTACCCCTTTTAAATCTTTCTGTGTTAGGGGTTTTACAATTTGAATTTTTTGTTTCTAACATTCTACGATTTTTTGTTATGCTTGTCATTTTAATGTTCTCCTCCTTTTAATATTCTCCTCCTTTTCCATGCTAAGTGACCCGTTGAGTCATCAAGTTTTTTCCTTTCCTCTATTTGGCAAGTGAGAAAAACTAGGAGGAACGAAATGTTTACTCCAACCCGATTAAACCAAACAAATTGAACCGACCAATTCATATCGGTTTGATACGATTATATGCCATGTTCGGTCAATTTTGGTGCTTCTATATACAAAATCGAGAGGTTCGGTTCGGTGGGATTCTCGCTCTATACCCCGACCGAACCGGACCGATTACACCACTACTTAAATGTAGCTGCTAGATGCCTAAGTGAGTTGGCTTCGCCTTTCCTCGCCTATTACTGGCATCTCTTTATACACAAGCAACTAACTTTGTAAGAGAATGGTTCAAAAAAATTCATGTAGCCGACCCCAATTGATTGGGACAATAAATTAACATAATTTAATAATTTTGGCTTACCTTCAAAGAGGTATAGTTATCTATTTATAATGATAAAGAATGATTACAGAAAAAGAATAAAATAACTTGCAAATCAAATCAGAATCAATAAAATCCTAACTTCCTAATATGATTTCAGTAATCAAATCATAATTGACAAGATCCTAATTTCTTAAAACATATTATTTTCAATACTCCCCTTCAAGTTGGGACAAAGATGTCAATCAAATCCAACTTAACAATTGAAAACTTGTGCAAAAATTGTTCCACTAAACATGCTTAGGATTGATCTCCGGACGTGGCTTCTCAATTTTCAAAAACCACCTAGATTTTATAACACTACTAAAACAACATTAGCCGCAAAAAACAAGAATAATGTTACTGAAACATCGGTAGCCCCTAAATACAAGAACAATGCTACTGGAACAACATTGATAGTCCCCCAAAACAAGAACAATGCTACCGAAACATTGGTAGCCACCAAAAACAAGAACAATGCTACTGGAACATCGGTAGCTCCCAAAAACAAAAACAATACTACCGGAACATCGGTAACCCCCAAAAACAAAAACAATGATACCGGAACATCAATAGCCCCCAAAACCAAGAATAAGAACAAAAGAGTAATAATTCTCCAAAAAATGCACTGTCAAAACTAACAATATAATATATTAAAATTTTAATGATATACCAATACCAAGGAAGCGTAGTGATCTGGAACTCGTAAACCACAACAGTGGGAAAGAGAAGAATCAACAACGACTGTAAAGAAAAGGAAAAAAAAAAGATTAGCGGAGCTGCGGAGGTGAACAAAAACCAGCGGCAATGGTTGTGGTGGTGAGGGCAAATCAACAACGAGGGCAAAAACTTCGATGATGAAGGAATACCAGCAACAAATTCGTGATACCAATGAAAAAATACCGACGACAAAGGTGAGGGAAAGCAGTGACGACGGCTAGGATTTCTGGATAGTTTTTTTTTTTCCTTTTTTTCTTCATATTTTAGCTTTGATACCAAATAGAATAACAAGATTCAATAATTTTGGCTTACCTTCAAAGAGGTATAGCTATCTATTTATAATGATAAAAAAAGATTACAGAAAATGAAGAAAATAACTTGTAAATCAAATTACAATCAATAAAATCATAACTTCTTAATATGTTGATTTCAGTAATCAAACCATAATTAACAAGATCTTAATTTCTTAAAAAATATTATTTTCAACAGGGACAAGGCTTAGTTTTGCTTGGTTTGGTTGCAAAAATTTGCTAACAAGAAAACAGTTTTGCTCTAATCTAGCCTCAAGTGTCATGTTGTTTGACTTGTTTCCCTTTGATGCTAACTCAAACATCCAAAGAATGCATTCATTTTTATTTTGTTCTTCTTACTAGTCTCAGAAAAGATCAGTTTGAATAAAAAAAATGATTTAGAAAGTATAAATGAACTTAACAAGAAGGGTAAAAATATAGTTAGAAATGCGGAGTTAAAAAGTCTACAATGATTCCAATGCTCTATATTAGACTCTAAACACACAAAAAAATGAATATTTATAAATTTGCTTAGTTTAAGGGAAAGAAAAACAGAAACTTCAATCCGGTTAAATGCAGAAAAAGTGAGAATTTTGGGTTGGTATTAAAAGACAGTAGATCAAGGAATGATGGTAAGTTTATTTCGAGATGACAATTCCACTCAAGATGATGAAATAGTATGTCCTATTAAAGCATGGAAATGCTTAGGTGGATGGGACTTCTTAGTTGAAAAAATTGTTTAATAGGATAACAATGACTGGCAAAATGCCTGAGAATGGATGAAAAGTACCTTAGTATCTGTATATTTTTTTAATAAGTATTTTAGTATTTGTATATAAAAACAACGAAAATATCCAATGTTGCAACAATTATAATAGGAATGACTTGCAAAATGCGTGAAAATGGGTGAAAAATATTTTAGTACCTGCATATAAAACAAAAAAAATAACCAAAACTATAATTAACAAGTTATTAATTGAGATCGCTCAACAGTGGTAAAAACAATAATAAAGAACTACTGTAGATTTGTGTTTGGTACATCAACTATGGAAACAATTTTCTTACTAAGGCAATAATAAAATAGAACAAAGAGACTAAGAGAAATCTTTATATAGTTTTTATAGATTTTGAAAAAACTTAAAACAAGTGCTTCAAGATATATTGCGGTGGGTATTAGAGAAAATGGAGTAACAAAGGAATATATTGATGTGATAAATTACCTATACAATGAGGCCACAACCACAATTCGATCACTTGCAAAAGTAACAAACGAATTTCCAATCACTATAAGATTAAATCGGGGGTTGGTTCAACGTTGAATCCTTACCCATTTACCTTAGTTGTGAATAAATTGATGAATGATGTATGTTATTTGCTACTGATATTATCTTAGTGAATGAAACTCAAAAAGGGCTTAACACCACATTAAAGATTTAGAGAGAGGCAATAGAGTCAAAAGGATTTAAAACAAGTAAAACATAAAATAAATATATGGCATATAATGTTAAATCGAAAAAGTAGAAGAGAAGTGAAACTTGAAAATCAAGAAATACCAAAAAATGAACACTTATGTTATCTAAGCTCAGTAATTAATAAGGATAGATAGAATGAAGATTATATGATTCATACAATCATAGTAGGTTCGCTAAGTGGAGGAGTAATAACCATTGTGAAGCTTCTTTTAGATAAAAAAAAAAAAAAAAGAAGCAGGATTGTGGTGCAAAGCCGTAGCTACATTTTGATTCATGATCATTGATGGCCCTCCACGGATGCAAAGAACACCACATTTAACACATTCACTACATATAGCATGCATTTTTAACAGATATGCATTGACCCATGCCATGTATAATTTATATATTATAGCCTTTATAAGAAAAAAGTCCTATGGACATTGTAATGTAATACAACGTGTCAAAGACAATCTATATATAATGGAACAACTCCACCATGTAATAAGTATAACACCTTAAAAAGCTTTTATCAAACTTAATGTGCTATTCACAATCTCAAAATTATTGTATATAAATTATAAAGTCATTCCAAAATTATATATGCTTTCTATGTGGGATAGATTGACATGCCTTTGATCCACAAGCACCTCAACTAACATGATCGTTTCACTCTTTTCCAGAACATCTAAGAGTGAATTTATTGTTGAAAGGCCTCAAATGGCAGTATATTGGAGTCATTGAACTGTTGGTCTTTCTAGCAATTATAAAGCCTAAATGACCATCTTTTAAGGTATTATGTATAAAGAGATGCTTTACAAGATAGGATGTTGGAACTGTTTAAATTAAACTAATTTTTAATTGAATAAAAATATTCTAAGTATGATAATAATGACCAATGTTCATCATCCAATAAGAGACGGAAATAATTAGTTAGTGTCTATCACTTTTTTTCATTTGTCATAAACACATCAGTGTACTTTTTCCGATCAGGACACAGGGTATTTCAATGATGTCTAATAGTTTCTTGATGGTTTGAGTGAAAGACAAACTGTCAAATTTGTTTTTTTAACTAAACATTAACACATTGATAAAAAAAAAAAAATCGAAGTTGGGATGAAGATGCTTAAATGCATGTATGGTAATACTTTAAGAGAGAATTAGAGATGAAACAATTCGCGAATTAGTAAGAGAAGTACTAAATGAAAATAAGTTGAGACATAATAGATTAAGATAGTTTGATCGTATACAACAAATGCAATGGTGAAAATGGTGATAGGGTCACTATTTAAAGAACTAGTGGGAGAGGAGCAAAAATAAATTGGCATGAAATGTAGTGGTAAAAAATATATGAATTTGTTGAATCTAATCGACATATAACCCTTAACATAATGGAATGGTAAAAAGACCCATTTAACCAACCCCAATTGATTGGGACATGATGCTTAGTTTGGTTTGGTAACTTTAAACTCGCAACCATGAAATGAAAATTATGGATACAACACAATTTACAGCAAACAGTAATACGCAGCAGACTGAATCACAACAATTGACAATGTTAGTGTCAAACAAATTTCAAATTACCCAGAGAAATCAGTACTTTCCTGAAGCAAAAAGAGAGGAGTAGAGGACGTACCAAACATGGAAAAAGCAGTAGAACATGCAGAGCCACACATATAAATTTGGAACTGAAAGTTTCAACACCCTCTCTACGGCATATAAAAGGTTTCCTTTTAGGGGATGTTGCGAATTCTTAACAATTGGATTGATGTACTGCATGATGGTGTAAACTAAACATTGTTAGAAGTCATGACAGTGGCAAAATAGGGGAAAACAATTGACTTGGCTAGGTAAAATTAAATATTCAAAGAAACTTACCTGTTCTATGATAAATCCCATGAGTCCTGTAAATATAACCAACTTGATGACTTGGCGGACCACCCAACCCTTTCGAATGCATGCAGTGCGGGGATAACTTGTCTACAAACAAAATTCCTTCTTGTAAAGACAACAGTGCAAAAGCCCTAACTAGTAAATAATTGCTACAGAAGTACAACAATTTAACCAGTTGTCAATAAATTCACATTAAAGCAAAAGTGCTGAAACAAAAATCACATAATACAATCAATTGATAACCTACTAATGTAGGATGAATGCAGGTACACACTCCTACAAGTAGTGAGCCCAACTTAGATATGGTGCAGCAGAATTGTAAGCTGTGGTTGCAGATATTAATTGGTTAATGGCCAAAAGGTGGCAAAGTATAAAGGCTTTGAGCGCTCATACATAACAACAAAAGGGCAAGAAATTGAGAATAAACCCACTAACGGGTTGGCTGAGGTAGCTAGAGCTGTACCATAGCTTCTAAAGAACCAATTGAAGCCTCAACAGTGTCTGGACTCTACTCAAGACGATAGGGACATAGAGACACAAGAGTGACAGAGAACCGGTATTATATGGGCATTGCTCCTGCACAAAGGCGTGCAACTTGGTAAGAATTTTCAGGCAGTTTTAGAAAGGGCAAGAGAACCATTATCCTACATGTATAATTGAAGCCCAACTCGTAAATAACTATAATGGACTCCAATCTTCAGTGAAGTAGCTACATGACCCCTTCCAAAAAAAAAACATGCCTAGGCAAACAACCAAAGAATCCCACAACCTTGTCCCCAATCGAACCGTGGTAAGTTTCTCCACTAGATCTTTTTTCCTGATTGGCAAACACACACGCACCCACTCCCACACTTTGCTCTTGGCAAGACTTGAACCCCTCACCTCTCATTTAGGAGTGTGAGGGCGATACCATTCTGCCAAAGGCCTCTTGGTAAATTCTGCACTTGATCTTAAATGAACACCAGAGTCATATAACTCATAAACAAAGTTTCTTTTTGTCACTTAACAAGCAAAGATAGCTCACACAACACGTGAACACAGTCAGGTAAACAAATTCTACCAGTAAAAATGCAGTCAGGCATATCAGTATATATGGATGAAAAGTTTGTGCGCCTAATTGTAGAAGGCTTGA
>JAULJZ010000020.1:946491-958041 GCA_032270985.1 Heliamphora pulchella | reverse complement strand
TCGACCCCCCCACCGCCGCCACCCGCCACCCCGACACCGCTGGCCCCGACAGCGAGAGAGCGACGGCAGAGAGAGAGAGAGAGAGAGAGAGAGAGAGAGAAAGAGAGGGCTGAGAGAGAGAGAGAGAGAGATGGTAGAGAGCAGAGAAAGAGGGACGGAGAGAGGAGAGCGTGCGACAGCGGCAGTGGCGTGCGACGGCGGCAATGGCCGTGGCGTGCGAGGTGGACCGGCAGTGGCGTGGGGTTTTAGGGGTGGTTTTGAGGGGTGGGTTTGGTTTTGGGGGATGGTTTTGTTTTTAGGGTGGTTTTGGTTTTGGGGTGGGTTTTGGGGGATGATTTTGGGGTGGCTGGGTGGTTTCTGTTAATTACGTAACGAAAATTTAATTTTTGAACTATTTTGATTCAAAAATTAAATCTGAAGGGAGGTTAATGACATTTTCGAAACTACATTAGAGGTAGTTGATATTTTGGTAAATCTCGAGAGAGGACAATATAAATTACCCTATTATTTATAAAGAAATGGGTGTAAAGTGATGTTTAGGGAGGTATTTAGATTCACTGGCTTTTAGGGCTTTGTTTTGTTTTATATTTACAAAATTAACACTATTAACCCCAATATTTTTTGGGAAATTATTTTATTGATAAAAAATACCATGTTAATATCTTATTGTGGTGTATTTATTTGATACGTATGTGGGATGTGTTCCTCTAATATAAAATAATGCTGATGTATTATAGAGTAATTATTGGGATCAGAGAATATCATACGACATTACTTACGTGGTGCTCCCATTTAAGAACGTAGTGAAAAACATTTTTGGTGGAACAATACGGGTCTACCTTTGTCGAGTAAGTAGAAAACAAAGCTAACCCACTTGATGTGCATCGGGTATTTTTATTTGTCAGAAACACCACGTGCCATTGCCTACCTGGTCCTCCGGGAATATTTAATAATTTGCCTGTTTTATAACTACTGCCTTTAATGCAAAACTATTTTCTAAAATTATGAATGCATGACGTCCATGTATTGTTTAAACACACCGCATCAACATATTGACCTAATGTTTTCTAACTTGAATTGTTTCTCATAATTTTTTACTACTATTGAAGTTTCTTAAAATTTTGAATTAATATACATATGACTTGTTTGGATCGTCGAATTCGGGAGGAACCAGATAGGATTAAAAACACATGTGGGATCTACAAATCAAATATTGTCTCATAAGATAATTAATCCCACGTTTGTATCGCGGGAGTTGAGATTAATAATTTGACAAATAAAGAATTAGTAATATCTCATTCATGATATTAATAATACTATCTCTCCCTTGGTATTATTCATACCAGACTCTATATTATCTTTTTTACTTATCTAACGGTTAAATATAATTCTAAAACTCTTATCCCATTCTTTATCTCGCCTTAATCAAATATGAACTAAGTTTATTACTATATACATAATTCATTCTATAATTCTCGAATATTAAAAAAAATAGGTGAGACTCACAGTATTATTTATTCCTCCTATTCTATCTAATATCATCTGGCATACCAAACTAGCCCATAAGTTATTAAGGGCCTGTTTGAGTTGTCAAAAAAAATTAAACTTTAAGATGTTTAGTTTTTTTTTTTTAGAAAAAAGAGGAATAAAAAAGTTTGAGTGTTTGAGATAATTTTTATATTAGCTATTTGCTTTTTTGTTTTTTTATTAAAATATTTAATATATCTTTACTTTTTTTTTTAAGTTGTAGTGTTTAGAATATTGAGACGATTTTTTTTTAATTTTTATAAAAAAAATTGACTTTTTTAATTGAGAGTATTATAGTAATTTTAATTTGAAAAAAGTTAAATTGCTTAGTATGTTGGTAGATGAATTTTAGCGTTTTAAATATTAAGAATTATTTTGATAACTTAAATGCGGAAAAAAATTGTAATAGGACAATTAATTTGGTGTGTGTATATTTAGAATCCCACCTAAACACTAGAATCAGATCTTGGTTTGCATATTTAACACGTATCTATGACATGTCATTTTATTGTGGGGGTTATATTAATGTATTATAATAATTCCTTTTAGGTTTTGTTTGATAAAAGGCTTAAATTTAATTTTTTTTTTAATTTAAAGTTAAAAAAATTAAAAAGTCTCATTTAAAAATTCAATGACTTTTAACCTTTTAGCTCATTTGATTTTTTTTACATAAAATAATTGTATATATTTTTTTAAAATATCATAAATTTTATAATATACATTTGTTTTTTTTTTATAAAATTTATATTTTAAAAACCAACTCATCAAAATATATCTAACAAGATCCATATTAAATATAAAATTATATAAAAATAAAATTTTAAAAATTATAATAACTTTTTTCTAACCTAAAACTCTTTTAGTTTAAAGTCATTTTAAGCCATATTTTTGATTTATTGCATTTTGTTTTAAAATCATCCTTATGGTTCACAAATTTTTTGTTTATTTAAAATAATTTTAAACAAAAAGTGTTACTTAAAACTATGCTGTCAAATGAGACCTTAATATAAGACTATTTTTAAGAATTATCACATCTATATGCTGCCATGTTCCCAATCCACCGAATAACATCTCGAACTTGATACTTGAAGTCGCCTCAAACAGTTCAACGTTCCCCTCTCTCTCTCTCTCTCTCTCTCTGCATTCTCGGACTGTTATATGTAATTCTCATCAAGAGCGTCGACGTCGACTCTGCTCCCCCGGCGATGATGACCGTGGCAGTGGCCGTAAAGGGCGATGGCGGCGGCATGGGAGGGAAAGGAAGCCGTCGAGCGGTCCGGTGGGCGGTGGAGAATCTCATGCCTAGCGCAGATCGTTTCGTCCTAATTCATGTCATGCCTTCCATCACTTCAATCCCAACTCCTTGTAATCATCCTCTTTTCTCTGAATATTTCAAAGACATATATTTGTAGGAATCCCTAATAAGGGTTTTTGGTGAGAGATTTTGCAAATTTTCGCGTTCCATTAGAGTCTTCGCATGCTAAACTGCCGAGTGATGCTGAATTGTGGAAGTTTTTGTAGGGAAAGTGATAAGAAAGTGACTACCTGAAGTACAATTACAATTCCTCATTTTCTAGCAACTGAAAAATCACTATAAAGTGAAGAATTATGATTTTCTCTTGGTAGTTTAATGCAAGAAGAACCTTTTTAGTTGTGTTTTAGTGTAGTCTTTAGGTAAAGTTTGGTTCAATTGAATGATTTTTTCCTTTTGGGCAAATGTTTAATGCTTAAAAGCGTCTTAAAAGAGGTTAGGTAAATGGTGATTCGATGCCTTTGGCTTTAATTCTTCGTCCCCTGCCTTTGTATTGGCTCCTTAATGCTTCGATGCCTCCACCTGGAGCAACTATTGATTCAGAGATAGGGGCTCCGTAGGAAGAGGATTGTACCATGAGAGGAGCAAGGTTGTAGAGGAATGAAAACCATTCCTGTTGTATCTGCTGTTTGAATTCTCATTTCATTAAATGGAGAAATAGTGATTATTGTTAAATTTGACATTCCATCATTTTTTTTTGACCAACCAAACATTGGAATGCATTTTTTGACGGAATCATCATTCCATTCTACTATCACTCCAGTAAACCAAACATAGCCTTAAGAGTCTTTGAACTTCAGAATCTGGAAACCTATTTGTCAACATGCCAACAAGCCCAACACCTAGTCCACAAATTTCAGTGCGACTAAACAGTGCACTTTTCATGTCCTCATGTGGGCATTGATATATTCTGCAGCTGGAGACAGTATCCCCATTGAGGAACTGGACGCAAGTGTGGTTGAAATGTATGTGCAGGACACTAAACTAAAGTTTCAAGAGATTTTTATTCCATTCAAGAAACTATGCAAAACAAAGAAGGTGAGTTTATTTTGTCTTTGGCTATCTGCTGCTCAAATTGTGTGTTTGTTGAAAACTTGAAGTATTATTTTCATTACAACTTTTTCTAGATTGAGACTTTGCTGCTGGAAGGTGACAATCCTGCATCAGCACTTCTTAAATATATTACTGAGTCTGGTGTGGGAAGTTTAGTCTTGGGCTCTTGCACATCCAGTTGCATCGCGAGGTATGTCAAAATAGACAACAAGTTGTTCATTTCATGACTATTTCTCCTCCTACTAGTTGTTGGCCAATTTTTTAGTACTATATTCTATCTCATCTAGTAATTGTATTTCTTTGTTTTTTGGACCATACTCATAAAGGGTTTATTGCTTGGAATTGAATGGGTTTGATAATGTTCTTATTATCTTCTGTTGCATTGCGTGTATGATTATACTAATAGTTTAGGCTTTTGGTTCAAGTGCCATCCTATTCTCCAATGATTTTGGTCTCTTAGCCTTGACACGGCCTCTTATGATGTATTTAAGGTTTTTATACATGTTGAACTTTTTGTCTTGATATCTCTACTTAATTTTATGGTGACCCGATTTTAGGAAGCTAAAAAGCTCCGGCGTACCATCAGTAGTTCTCAAACAAGCTCCTGATGTTTGCAATATTAATATTGTGTCAAGGCATAGACTCACAACAAATTCAGCCTCCCCCTTGTCAACTAGTGGTATGTTGAAAAGACCTGCTTTTCATTGTTGACAACCTCCATGTCTTTAATTGTTTCTTTAACCTTTACATATTACTTTTACTACCTTTATTTTACAGAGAGCAGCTCTAGACACTGGTTATTTACTCGAAGAGAGAGTGGTTCTCTTAGCGTTAATAAATTGAAACCTGGCCTCTATTCTTCCTCAGTGGATTGTAAAGTTAATGACGCATTTGGAGCATCATCAGTATCTGATCTAATTCACCTGAATTCTACAGCAAGTGCACAAGAGAGCAATCCTAATGGTACTAGTGCAATTCAAGAAAGAAATCAACAAAACTTGGGAAATAGTACCCTTGAAATTCAGAAAGTAGAGGAATGCTCTTCTATGGTCTCTACGGACACAAAGCAGGTGAATTTGCTAAAGTGCTTCTGCTGCGGTTACACATGTTCATTTGCTTGATTTGTACACATTGTTATGACAATGAATAGTCAGTGCTTACCTCTAGGGATGCGTATTTTTCTGCAGCCAGACGTGGAGGCTGAGGTAGAACAACTACGGCTAGAATTAGTGAACACTGTTGCCATGTACAAACGAGCTTGTGATGACCTTGCCCATACTCAAAACAAGGTGAACATTTGATTAATTAATGAGGTCCATTGATTTTGATGCATTTTATGGTTTTACTTTATTAGTATTCACCAACTTATTTCACATTTCAAAAAAAGTAAATACAGTATATTTGATCGACTAATATCTGAAAAAGAAATACAAAATTTCATGCTTTCTTACCTCAAACAGCTTCATGGTAGATTCAAAGATTGACTTCAAGATACAGAATTCCACTCCTTCATGCAGGGATTTTATGAATGCTCTTTTAACCTTGAATATGAAGCAAGAACATTAATGGCTCTATCCACAAGAGAAAAACTTAGATGCTCTCGTGTTCTATAACATGTCTTATACCAACTGCCTAGACCTTCAATATTGTCGCAACATCGCACAGGTTCGCTTGCTTTCCTCTGAATGCGTTGAAGAAGCAAGACAAGTAAATGCTGCCCTGAAAAGAGAAGAAGTTTACAGAAAAATTGCTGCAGAACAGAAAAGGAAGCAGTTGGAAGCTGTGAAGGAGATTGAGATGGCAAGAAACCTGCTTGCTAAAGAGACTTATGAAAGACAGATAGCAGAATTGAATGCCCTCAAAGAATCCATCGAGAAAAAGAGAATTGTTGATGCTCTCTTCTCAAATGATAGAAGGTACAAAAGGTACACAAGGGATGAAATTGAGATAGCTACTGATTTCTTTTCTGAAAGGAAAATCATCGGTGAAGGAGCATATGCGAAAGTTTACAGATGTAACCTGGATAAAATCCCAGTGGCTGTCAAAGTTCTTCGGTCTAATGCATTGGACAAGAAAGAGGAGTTCCTGAGAGAGGTTTTTTCTGTCCTTATTTTCTTTTCTTTTCTCATTCAAGTTCCATACCTGATTGAGCCTTTTCTGGTCTATTAGCACGATCATTTGACAAACTTTGTGAACCTTTCAGAAGTTCTGAATGTTGAGGAAGTTTTAATTGTGCAGCTAACCTTTTTTTTTTCCCGTCACATGAGATTCAATAGTAAGGAAATCTTTCATTACTGGCGTGAATGCTGTAAGAAGCTTCCGATTTACTTAGTATTCACAAAATATTCTGTTGTGCATGATTGTGTCAACACACAAAAACACAACGTTGATTTGTCTTATCCTAGTGGAGGTTTTCTAAAATGCCAGTGTTTGCAAACTTCCTTTAGATTTTAGCGTAACCTGCGGCTTATTTATTTATTTATTTATATTATTATTATTATTATTATTATTATTATTATGTCTATCTTCTAATACATAATACTCAAAATTCTGCACTATTTTCACATATTTCCTAGTCGGTTTAGTTGCTTAACTGTGATGGCAATGGTTCTTGCTGTCCTCTTTCAATTATTTGCAGGTTGAAGTTCTTAGCAAATTACACCACCCACACATTGTTTTACTGCTTGGGGCCTGTCCCGAGATTGGCTGCTTGGTATATGAATATATGGAAAATGGAAGCCTAGAGGATCATATTTTCCACAGAAATGGCAGGAATCCTCTTCCTTGGTTCGTTCGATTCCGGATAGCATTTGAAGTAGCTTGTGGACTTGCATTCTTACACAACTCAAAACCAGAGCCTATTATTCATCGAGATCTAAAACCGGGGAATATCTTTTTAGACAGAAAGTATGCGAGCAAGATTGGAGATGTGGGGTTGGCTAAATTCGTTTCAGACGTCGTGCCTGACAACATCACAGAATACACGGACTCCGTTGTCGCCGGTACTCTCTACTACATGGATCCAGAGTATCAAAGAACTGGCACCGTCCGACCCAAATCAGATCTATATGCTTTTGGAATCATTGCCCTCCAATTGCTAGCTGCGCACCATCCAAATGGGCTGTTACTGAAAGTTGAAAATGCAATTACTAATGGTTCTTTCTCTGACATACTGGACAAGTCTATACCAGATTGGCCACTTGCCGAAGCAGAGGAACTTGCTCAGATGGCCCTCAAGTGCTCCAGACTTCGATGTAGAGAGAGGCCAGATCTTGAAACTGAAGTTCTGCCGCTTCTGAAAAAACTTGCTGATATTGCAGATGCTAATTTAAGGGTAGGAAGGCACAGTATTCATGCACCCAGCCACTACTTCTGCCCAATCCTTCAGGTGAATAGTTTGATCTCGTTAACGCTCCATTTGTTTTGACGGAAACGTTTTTTGGAAAATTTTTTTTTTGTATTTTCTGGTGTTTGGCATGATAGAAATTAAAAATCAAGGGAAAATAATTTTCTTGGTTAGTGGAAAACTTTTTTCATTTTTTGATGGCAGAAACCATTTTCCAGTTTCCACCATTACTATCCTACTACAGCCACTGCCATTACTGACCACACCACCACCACCACCACCACCACCACCACCACTCTCTCTTACAAATGCCGCCACCACTGCCACCAATATTAACACTACCACAACCATTAGCACTACTATTTTCAAAAGTTGCAACCAAATGCATGAAAATGCCCTAATGCAAATAGTTTCCACCGAAATAGATAAGAGCATAAGATTTTGGGATTCAAATTGTTTGAGTCTTTATGTGGACTGCACCTCATATTCTCCCTTTCTTGGTCCGTTATGCCATGGCTAATGCAGGAAATAATGGACGATCCACACATTGCCGCTGATGGTTTTACATACGAGCGTAGAGCAATCGCAGCATGGCTTCAAAAACATTATGTATCACCGGTAACAAAGCTTAGGCTGAAGCATACCGTGCTTATTCCAAACCATACATTACGATCTGCCATACAGGACTGGAGATTGCGCGTAACTTCTTTGTCTGAGTAGTACTACACGGTTGCTGTATATAAATTGAAGCAAGTGTTTTAGTTCACAAACCAAGGTTCAAGCGTGGACTTCCAATCATGTCAGTATAATTTCAACCTAACTTATTGTACTCTCATCTATTTGTAAGTGTATGTTTCTAATTTTAGCTTTATTCGAGAAATGTAAATATCTTATTATCATGCACTGTCTGCACAAGAAATAATTTGAGTTAAAAATTGTTTGGAAGATGAAAGTTTGTTTTATCATTTGTCCTGGCTGCAACTTTTTCAATTGGGAGTGACCTGTTGATTTGTTATGTGTTTGCTAGCAACTTTTCTCGGGTTATTAGGATTTGTTTAGTGTAATTGAAAGGATGAACTTGTAAATTATATCTAAAAGATGTGATGATTACTTTAAATAGAAGTTATTGCTTACAGAGTTACAGTTGTAAATTATATCTTCAAATAATAGAATTTGTGTTTATTGATTTAGAATTTTAATCTACAACTAAAATTTTAAGTTTTTGTTGGGTGGTAAGCTAGAAGGTGAAAAATAATTTCTAACAAATGCCCTCTAAAAGTGGAACTAGCTTTGTGTAAACTTTACCAAGGAAATGGCTGAAGAGCTAGGCAGGAAATAGCTTTGTGGTGTGGGATTGCATTGGTGGTTGCTAATCAATTATTCAGGAATGTTTTTATTTTTATTTTTAACTATAAAAATGCATTTGACAAGTATTTTTGTTTTTTGTTTTTGTTTTTAAAAAAATATAACAATTTTTTTTTCAAATTTACTACATTCTAGTAAATATTTTTATTTTTGTAAGCAATTTTTCATTAATTTCTTTCACCACCTCTGATTATTTTTATCTCTTACTACGATCACCGACAAACATCGTCAGTCACCGCTCACCAGCTGCTGCCTCTGCCACCACCTACCAACCAGCCACACCTTTGACCACCCATTGGCTGCCACCCAATGGCCACCACATTCCCCCACCATCTTTGGCCACCCACGAGTCCCTAAAGTTGATTGTCAACAACCATCTTTCACAGCTCCCTCCACTTTTGGGTGTCCTAACATCCACCTCTATCGCTTGCCAACGGTGCTTTTAGTCCCCTCACACTTGTTTTAAAAAAATAGAATTTTATAAAAATATGTATGCACCAAATATGTTTTTTATTTTTATTTTTTTATCAAAATAAACAAAATTATGTTTCTAATTCTATTGTAAATTAAAAGTGCCATTCCTAGAGTGACATAATAGTACAACAGAGTTTGTACAACTCACATACAGAATAATTGAGATATAACAGAGTTTGTGCAACATAATAATTCTGGATGCCGCGGTGCCTTCTCTTCATGATTAATTTCAGATGGTAGGTGTAATTTGAGGGAGAAATTGCATTTAAGACTGAAATTAAGGCTTTAGAGCCAGATGGCATCTCTACTAA
Source organism: Heliamphora pulchella (assembly GCA_032270985.1). Classification (NCBI taxonomy): domain Eukaryota; kingdom Viridiplantae; phylum Streptophyta; class Magnoliopsida; order Ericales; family Sarraceniaceae; genus Heliamphora; species Heliamphora pulchella. The sequence goes on along the minus strand of JAULJZ010000020.1, from coordinate 948,653 downwards.
AGTATAAAAAATGCTTAGGTGAGACGGAATGTCTTGATTATCAAATTTATTTAACAAGACTATATAAAATACTTGAAGAGTTGAAAATTTTATTTCAGTGCCTATATAATTTTGAAGAAGATATTTAAAATTCCAACAAGTATAAAAGCATTATACATATACATTCTTTAAATTTAAATGAACAAGTAGTTCTTGACAGAACAAAATTGGGAAAAAGAACTCAAATAACTAATCCCAATTGATTGGGCAACACAACATAGTTTTGTTTGGTTTAGATTACACTTTACATCATTTTATGTCTCAGGAAATACAGAAACATCGATACATTTATGCTATATACATGTTCGACGTGTCAGCCGTCAACTTGAGCAAATTCTAATGCATTGGCGTCTGGATCTCGTGTGAAGATGGCTGGCCTCCCAGAGCGGCTTAGTGTGTAGGGAATGCCTATAACAGAAACAAACCTGCTCAACTAGAAATCAGAAATCCCTAGTAGAAACAACAAAACCATATAAAAAGCTCGAAGGATTTTGAAGCTCTTTTGGCGTATTATTACCAGCTTTATCAAGGATTGCTTTCAGCTTAGACACATCCCGAATCGCAAGACAAGTGTGACGATCCCTGCCCCCATGCTCAGGTCGACCGGTTAAGGGGTCAGGATTTGGAAGCTCCATGAGATGAATCATTTCAGAGCCTACCCAGAGCCAAGCACCCCGATATGGGAGCTTATCATCTGGCCTTGCCTCATTTATCTTCAATCCTGACATTAAATCGAATTTAGATCTCTATTTTATATATATATACATATATAAGGATTAATCAGTAACTACAGAGCAGATAAGTTACCCAACACATTCTGGTAAAAGTCAAGTGACCTTTCAAGGTTTTCGCATAGTATTCCCACATGGTGCATGCCAACAGCTCCATAATCTGCATAGATATATATCAGGGAAAAAAATCTTTAAATAACTACATTCTGTATTCAAATTAAGCCAAAAAGCCTTTTGGTCTTTAGCTTAATCTCCACTATATTCAAAAACGTTTAAACGATCTCTCAAAATTAAAGATAAAGAAGGAAATGCGAATAAAACTTGGATACAGACAAAATTGAAACTATATAATGCGGATAGCAGCTTTTAAATTCTCTCCTATATCGTTCTCTCGTATATCTTAGGATACATACTAATTTGTTGTTTCACATCAAAGATTCAGGTACAGAGAGTTTTAACAGTCTATCATGCTAAATCTGTTTGACACTGAACAAAAAATAACTAACAAGTGGAAAATGAGGTAGAAGAATTACCATTTGCATCATCAACAGATTCAACAATGATAGAATCTTTTGCAAGTACATCTGCTTCTACAGAAACCTTAGCTTTAGTCAGCCAACGATACCCCTGACTCCTACTATTTCTCATAATATGCTGGAAATTTCTGCTCGACAGTGTATTCATAGCTATTGCACTGACACTATAAGGATTTACCTAAAAAAAAGTCCAACGATCATCTTGGGAAACACATATAGACAGAACTAGTAATGAAGGAGACTGAAAACCAAATTACAAGGATTTTGAATTCACATAAGATCAAAGTACTTAGAGAATAGGAAATTAGAGAAACTTGCCATCACATTGACCTATCATAATCTTTATCTCAAAACACCCCGCCATGTAATCCTCTAGAATTGAAGTTCCATTGCTTTTCTTTCTTTCTCCTTTTTCTTTTTCTTATTAGGTTAACAGTGTTGGTTTTGTAGATCCTATCAATCCATGATCACACAACTTTTGATTTGTAAGTAGAGCCAGAAGGTCCTCAAAGGTTGCAATGGAGGAGTGACCATAAATGAATCACATCAAAGCCAAATGCGAGTTATCATCGGAAGATTAAGAAGCTGTAATGTCCTCCTCCAAGGTAAAGTTATTACACATGGTTTGCACATTGAAAAATGGAGAATACAAGTATACCATTTAACAGTATCCTTCAGGACACATTTTTTACTATCTAGTTTCCACATTGAAAGATGAGTGAAATAAATATTCCACTTATTATAGTATCATTTTTTGGATACTGTTGGGAACAGAATTCTACTAAAGGTCGTACCCCCCCCCCCCCCCCCCAAAAAAAATAAAAAAAGAAAAGAAAAATAATAACAACAACTACTT
>JAULJZ010000020.1:917614-933147 GCA_032270985.1 Heliamphora pulchella | reverse complement strand
TATAAATAACAAGGAATAGGGTGGAAACCCTAAGTTTTGTGCTCTCATTCATTGTTCTTCTCATTCTCTCTCTTCCTTCTTTTCTCTCCCACACTTTTCAATAATTTGAACACTATTCCTCTCTCTCTATTTCTTTCTCATCCGTATTTCAAAAAATTTTACTAATTGGATTTCTATTAGTAGCCTTACCAATTATTGAACTGCTTAATACTTAGTAGTTTTTTTTTTTTTCCTGCACGCACTGTCATTCAGGAATTGAGGATAAGGAGAACAATTGCATTGGTAGAAAGCACATGTTGTCTGCTTTTTTTTTTTTTAATTTTAATTTTTTTTTGCATCTTCTTCTTCATCATTAACATTTGGTCTAGCTTTACTCGTAAAAAAAAAAAGGGTCAAGCTTTACAGGTCATCTCTTCATGTCTTGATTAGGTGGCATCGATGTTTAAGGAATCCATGTTTTTGTTGTTTTAGAAAAATTTGGTACTGGCATTTACGACATGCCAGACCCATCTAAATTAAGGATGATAAAAAAACACCACCACGTAGACATGTGAATATATATTATGAAGTGGTGGTGGTGCTCTTCTGATGGTAGCAGTGACAAGGGGAGGTGTGTTGCTTGAAAGAGGCTGACTTCAGTGTTGTCCTATGTTGCAGTACCACTCAAAATATTGCTTTCTCCTTGTTATTTCTACTGTAATATTCTTAAGGCAACATGCATGTGACCAATTTTTGTGTAAGTTCGCCGCCATAAAGGCTATTGGATTGAATGTATAACTAGCTACTCTCAAATATGCTATTATTTGATGATTTGTTGCTAGGCTATAGTCATTCGCTGATACAATTGCTTCAAAACCAATATTGGTGACTTTGTTGACGATACTTCTAAATCTGTATTTTAATTGTTTGTTTCTTGTTCCAGGCATTTTCGACGGTGGGAACACCAGATTATATTGCTCCAGAAGTGTTATTGAAGAAAGGATATGGCAAAGAGTGTGATTGGTTAGTAAATTTTGAATTTTGATTGATTACTGGTTTTATGTAGAAATTTAGACAATACATATCTTCTTTATTGTAGATCCACTGGATTTTTCTATCCTACCATTTTTTAATTAGTATTGAGTTATTTTGTATCTGTCACTGTTGTGCAGAGTTTTGACTAGTAAATATTGCGCTGTCAGCTTTTCAAAGAATGTAAAGAATAAATAGATTATTCTATGTTTTATGAACTTCGATAATAATTATTCTAGAGAGGCCATAATAAATGTCACCAAGGCAAACTTGTGTTAGATATACAAGTTGTATAACTGTTTATGAATATGGTGGTGGTGAAGAAAAGGATCTCTATTTATGTTAATCTTGCAATGGAAGCATTGTGTTTGAAGTCTCTAAATTGAATTTGTAAAGAACACTTGATTGCCACAAAGTTTAGTGAGTGGGATTCCATGTCATTTTAGCTTGACTTTTTGCTTCTTTTTTTTTTAAACGGCTACAAAAAGAGATTTTATTAATAAGAAAGTAAACAGGTCCTGGAAAAATGAAAACAACCAGCCCACCAACGAAAATACAAGAAATAAAACAACCAACTTCTCAGTCTACAATTCACAAACTGCCTCCAATCTCTAGAAATAAGAAAAAGGAACCCCCTTATAAGGAAGAGAAATTGAAGCCCAAAAAGACTACAAAATGACACCCACTATCCCTATAATGACTTAATGCCCTCAAACTTATCCTAAAAAACTCTTACATTACTCTCCAACGAAATTAATGCTCCAACTAATAACCTTATAAAGAGCGAATGAAACACAATTCCACAACACTTTCAGAAGCGTCACGTGGAGTGAAGAGAAAGGGGAAGAAAGGTAATGCAAAAATGGTCACAACCTCTTACAAGGCCACACCCTAAACTCAAATTTTCATTAATCAAATATAATGTTTTCAAGTGGCTTAAAGTTAGAAGTGCTCTGTATATGAGCAATGAGCATATATGTAGGAAGACATAGGGAGAGAAAGAGCAGAATATATAGAATGGGGTGAGAAGAGTGGCTTCTTGCAGAAGACTAGTATCTTAAATACTATCCAAAAAAGTACGACTGCTCGACCAATGACCCCGAATTTTAAAAGATTATAATGCAGCAACCGCTCTTTTGGAGTCAACTCCACTAAGTCCTAGGGGCTTAAATAATATCGGTAACACCCAACAATTATAAATAAGTAAATATCATGAAACTAACAAAATAAAGTAAATTAATTACAAGTGGGTCTAGGTCTCTATTACAAATTGAAATGATCAAAAAGGAAATATGAGTTCCTAAACATGTTAAATTGCTGATTTGTTAACTTTAGAAACACATAAAAATATACTTAGTTCATTTTTTTAAATGTTTACTAATATTTCTAATTTTTTACTTCGATTCCATCATATTTTCGTAACGTTTTTGAAGTGTTTCTATTTTCAAGGTAACCTAAACGATCCACTAAAATGAGATTTTGATCCTTAACGCTTTATCCTTGGAGTCCCTCATCTTTTCTCTATTCGGGTTTTCTCTGAACATCTAATGACCATTGCAAATAATATAATGATTTCAAGGTGGTTGTGTAGGGTTGGCCGAAGCATAAATATTTGATGCGTTACATCTTTTTGTTGTTTTTGAACATTAATGTTGACTAACATGCTTAGTGAAATGAAATGGTTAAATAATTGAAAAATTAGGTTGTTTAGAAATAAACATGGAATGATGCAGTCATGTATGGAACTTTTGGTTGTAGATCCGTAACTAAACAATGATTTGTGATTAAATATTAAGATATTCAGTTTGATTCACAAGACCATAACTTCAAGATGGGTCTCCAATTGTTTATTGCCTTGTAGTTTACTTGTGAACATATTTGTACCTTAAAATTGAAATCTTCTCATTCTTGCCATCTATGAAACATGAATACGGACATGAACACGGATATGAACACAAGACACGATAATTTTAAAAAGATTAGGACACGGACACAATGGAGATACAACCATTTTTTTTCTTTTTTTATATATTTACCCCATATTTAAGGATTGAACAACAATCGATATATTTAGGGATTGAACAGTAATTGATATATTTAGGGCTTTATTTTGCTTTTTTCAATTTTAGTCAATGTGTTTCAAATAATTATTATTAGACCTCCAAAAATAATTCTTAAAACTTCACTAGATCCCCGACCGTGTCTTGCGGCGTATCCATTATTGGGCACGTGTGTATGATGTTGCGTCTTGCATAAAAGAATTAATAAAAAAATTAGGACACGCGGTGTGGCATATTTGACATGTGTTCTGGTTTGTGTGACACTGCTACGATAGCTATTTTGGCGTGTTTGTGCTTCTTATCTTGCCATCTATGAACCATGGACACCGAGACGCAGCCATTTTAAAAAAATCAAAACACGAACACGGATAAGGCGAAGATACGAGTATACGACCAAAATATATATGTTTTTATTTATTTATTTAACCCATGTTTAGGGCTTGAGCAACAATCAGTATATTTAGGGTTAGAACAACAATTGATATTTTTAGGGTTTTCTTTTGTTTTTTCAGTTTCAGCCAATATGTTTCAAATAATAATTATTAGACCCCCGAAAATTCTTTTTAGAATTTCACTAGAGGTCCATCCGTGTCCTACGATGCGTCCATTATTGGATACATGTGTCTTACGTGTATCTCGTGTCGTGTAAAAATTAGGACATGCCATGTGGCGTGTTCGAAACATGTGCAAGCCATGTCTGACACGGCTACGGCACCTATTTTGGCATGTTCATATTTCCTTGCTTGCCATTATAGTTAGCAAGTGACACAATTTTTCTGAATTGTTTCTGTGATAGGGAGTGAAACAATATTATAAGAAATGCTGAACTTGAACTCCACCTAAATACATATTATTGCAGCATGCTGTTTGTCTCCATTAGGTAGTTATTAACAGTTACATAAGAACTTCTTTATTGATTACGGGTTCAGTTGGAGAGTTTTACAATGTAGTTTTGTGCTATTACAACATGGTGACATTGGCAACACATTGATGTGGTGGATGACGTGCAGTTTTTTTTACTATCATTCATTATTCATATATTCTTACTAGTATCCTTCTTGCAGGTGGTCGCTTGGTGCTATAATGTATGAGATGCTTGTTGGTTACCCCCCATTCTACTCCGACGATCCTATCACAACATGTAGAAAGGTAAACAGACTATGTACTTTAAATTAACGACGAGCTGTTCTAAATCTATCATTGAAGTGAGATGAATAGAGAGAACCCTAATTTTCGATTCACTCATTGCTTAATTGTGCATTGTTTCTCTCTTTTTCTCTCTTCTTTATTCTTCCTCTTCTGTGTTTTTTTCAAAGCTATAATGCTATTCTCGACTCTTTCTTCTTTATTCTTCCTCTTCAGTATTAATTTTAAAAAAAGGTACACTACTATGATCATCTAAGATTTTAGAGCCCCCTTGTAATTTTCCCTTTTTTTGAGTCGATTTGAGTTGCTTTTCTATTTTCCTCTGATTTTTGGAAAATGTCCTATTTTTCAAAAACTGTCAATCAGGCCTTGTTTAGAGAGCAGATGGTCGCTTGGATTTCTCCAAGGGTGCTAACGAGAGGTTTGGAAGTGCTACTAAGCTTCCCCCTTCACATGTTGATTTTTTGCCCCCCAAACCACTTAGACTCAGCTAGGGTTTCTAAACGGCAAACAATGAGTTTTCTAATTTTTTTTCATCCTTTATTGTTGTTTTTTGAGTTAGTTTGGTATGCGGCCTCTTACTTTTGAGTAAGCTCTGCTTGGCAGTACTCCTGTGAGGTTTCCTTGTTTTTTCGGTTGGTTCGTGAGCCTAAATTGTATTGTTATATTCCTTCCATTTAGTGGACTTGTTGGAAGGTAGTATGACTTTCATGGACAACAATTGGAGTGGGGTTGAGTCATGTTGGGACGTGTGGTGATAGCCCATCTCTTTATTTTAATCCTGTTGAGTTGGATGGCATCAACTCTTTATTGCGGTTATGTTGTTGTAGTTTGGCTATTGTGCTCGTAGCCTAACTAGTTATATCACGGGAGGAGCTCGAGAACAATCAAGGAGTTAACGATTGATGGAGAAGTTGTAATATAGGACTTCTTAGAATACCCAATCATTTCTTGGTCATTGGATTGATTAAATTGATGTAGCCTATCACCAGTCATAGTTTTTTCTCACTGGATGCATGCCATAAGATCTAGTTTGTAGTGGCTCAGATTTACTCTCAAAAGCGTGACGATGCACATGTTTATGAATTGTGGAACAAGATTTGCCGATTGGATATAATATCATCCCACATCGAGTGGGATGAAAAATTAGAATAATATATAATAAAGCACATGTTGCGACTAAAATAACCTAAGCTAAAGTTTTTGGGTCAAGTTGTTAGACTTATTTTTACAGGTACTAGGCGATAAGATGGTGGGCCACTACAAGTGGTATAAGAGCCAATCCTCGTCATGCGATGGGCTCTGTAGTGGTGTGGTGGAGGAGTAGAGGTTTTGGAGAGGCGTAGAGGGCTAGAGGCCCTTGGAGAGTATACCTTGTGTCTGCATATAGGTTGTTTTGTGGTTGCATATGACCTGAACCCACATATGTCAGTCAGGCAAAGTCATTGGGACATGAGGTGCAACAATAGCATTGCATAAAATGTATTATCTACTCCACATCGAGTGGGGATGAAAAATTATAATAATATATGATGAACACTAGCTGCCACTTTCACTGGTAAATGTACCAAAAGATGATGGGTCGTTACATTTGATCACTAGGATATGTTTCTTACTGAGTACTACGTAGAATTTAATAGTTTGTGATAAGAGTTCTCAGTATGCTTGTTCTGAGGATGTTGGTTTGTTTTAGCATATGGTGGAGAAAGAGCGAGTATATGAGTTCCTTGTTGGCCTCCTCAATATGGGGTATGATCAGAATCCAGGTCATGTCTTAGGCCAAGATTCCCACCTTGAGAGAGGCATGTGCATATCCAACAAGGGGAGGGTAGGCGCTATGGTGCATACTAGACTGTTGCTTTAGCAATTACATCTATTCCATGGGATGGCAAACCATGTCAGTTAAAGTCTAAAGTGCTCATATGTATTGGCTTTCAATGATTAACAATGCCAATATAGTTTGGCTTTATCTTACTTTACATTAGCTCGTATATCAGATATAGGTTGGCTCATTTTGGATGTTGTATTCAGAAAATTTAAACTGAAGCTCTTTAGCTTATGCCCTTTACTACCACAGAGGATAGGGACTCTTCACGTTCGGATGTTCAGCTACTTAAGTACTTCTCAATACTAAAGTCAAGGCTAACCATTAATTTTATCTTTTATTATGAATAGTGAAGATGAAGAGTAATAACGGAAGATATGGTGACGTCTTTATGTATTTGGGTTAATGTCTGCATATTTGCTATTTTCTACGAGTTTGATCTGTACTTATGATCAGCGTACACAATGCGCACCAATAACTAAAACAAAATTAGCATTTCTAGACAGATTGATCTGACTTAACAACGATGACTGTACTTAAAGAAATTTGACCTCTTAGCTCTTTTCTTTTTGTCGTTCAATGTGTTACACTTCATCCTTTAAGTGGAAGGCTTTTTTAGTTAGTTCTGTTAGAGGATAATCTCTTTGCGAGTGCCAAGAGACATGAATAACATGCTTTGAAGCCTGAATCTACAGCAAGGACAGGACCAAAATATGAGATGAATGTTTGTGGTCATCCATTTGACTGAATCTCTCTCTCTCTCTCTCTCTCTCTATGTATATATACGTATATATATGTATATAGATGAGACACACACAAGTGCACACAACACAGAAATTAAGGAGAGCTGAATAGAAAACAAATACAAATTGTCCTAAACTTGGTTAGATTCTCTGTGAGGCATCTAGCATGGCCATTGTGAAGTTATACGCCTCCCCTGCAGCTGGAAAAATCAGAACCCAACCTGTCAGTTCACCTTGAATACATGAGTTATAAGTTGGCTATTACCAGAGTATATAGGTTATATTATGATTAATGAGATGAATATTGAGCTCAGAAAAAAAAAATGTTGAACATTGAGGATTCCAACTTAAAGACCCAATTACCTGCTTAGTTACTATTTAAAAATGTTTCAGACAGCCCTTATTCAATAAAATCTGGCTGACCCAAACTTCTTTAAACTTTTATTCAATAGTCTGAATTTTCCCAACCACCCATCCAATACCCAATATATTACAGCATGATCTCACTCTAGAGCTGGTTGTGCTTTGATTTGATTGGATCGACCGCTTTACCCTCAAAGCATGATGCAAGAGGTCAATGGGAGTGTGGTGCCTCACTTTCTATCACCTTCTCCCATCATTTCAATTGGAACTCCCGTTGAAGCAGACAAATTTAGGCAAATCTGTGCAGTTAACTGCCACGAGTGAGTTATAATATGGTTTAATGTATACAGTATATGACTGCATTTTTACCTCTCATATTATCCACGTTTCTTCCATTAAAAATAGTTTTATTTTCAATAAGTAAAGAAAGTTATATTAAAGAAAAGCATCAAAAGGGGATGCTATGGCTACCTGTGTACTAGAAGCCTAGAAGGTCAAACTATGATATCTTCACCCTAAAAGATGCCTATACATTCAAGAAATTTTTACAGGTAAAGAATATCTTACTGATTGACAATAGAAAGGCTTTTCTAGACTACCAACTATACAAATGTAGTAAAAAAAGAGACTCATAACCCTATACAAAGTTTCCTCTACACCTTGAAAAGTCCTCAGAATGCTGATGGGGATGCCCTTGATGGATTCCATCTTCTTACCAATGAGCCGACAGCTGATGACTTATTCAAACCCCTCCATAAAAGCCACATCAAATCAAACACAAGGGAGCCAAACGTCCTGTCTTCTACCTATGCTTTCCCACCCTTCCTCCCCGCCAACCAATCATAACCCTCAGCACATCTCTCATGGACCATCCACTCCATCCCACACAAAGCCAAAGTCAGCGTCCCACAAATCCCTAGCAACATTACAATGGATAAGCAGATGAGAAACTGGTTCACCATCACACTTGTTAGTTGAAAGAGAAGAATGAGAAACCTTACCCAACTGGATAGGCACACACTTTATTTATAATCAAAGTAGGGAACACCATTATAATCATAAACATGCACACACCAGATAAAATAAATATAATAATAATAGGCAAACACTAACACTAACACCCCCCTCAAACTGGAGCATATGTATCAATCATGCCCAACTTGTTACACATATATGAAGCACGCGGACCCGGTAATGTTTTGGTGAAAATGTCTGCCACTTGCTCCCCTGTAGGAATGAACCCAAATGTGACGACTCATTTTTGATATTCCTTACAAACAAAATAACAGTCAACCTCAATATGCTTCGTCCTCTCATGGAATACTAGATTTGTTGCGATATAAATCGTCGAGGTATTATCAACTCAGAGTCTGGCAGAACCTCTAAGAGGAAAGCGTAACTCTGCCAAAATCTGCTGAAGCCACATAATCTCAGCAGTGGCTAATGCCATAACTCGGTACTATGCCTCAGCGCTAGATCTGGATACAACACCTTGTTTCTTACTCTTCCAGAAAACTAAGTTCCCACCAATAAATACAGAGTAACTAGACGTGGATCTCCTGTCAAATGTGCATCCGGCTTAATTAGTATCAGAGTACCATTTCATTCCCATATGCTCATGATTAGAAAACTGGAGCCCCTTACCTGGATTCTTGTGCAAATACCTGAGAATGCGTAACACCGCTCTCCAATGGGGAACACGGGGATCAGACATAAACTGACTTATTACGGTCACTGGATAAGCAATATCTGGACGAGTTATGGTAGTAAGATAATTAAGCTGCCCAACTGTACGCCGATACTGCTCAAGGTTTGAAAGAATCTCTCATTCTTTCGGCTCTAGCTTGACGTTAGAATCCATAGGTGAGTCTACTACTTTGGCATTCATATACCTTGCTCGCTCCAGAATGTCAAGAACATACTTCATCTGAGAAATGAACACCCCTTTCTTATTCCTGATTATTTCAATATCAAGAAAGTATTGAAATTCACCAAGGTCTTTCGTCTGAAACTTAGTGTCCAAGAACGACTTAAGCTCAGCAATTCCTCCACTATTACTATCAGTGATAACAATGCCATCTACATTTACAACAAATAAGATGCAGCCGGCTGAAGTATGCCGAAAGAATACAGTGTGATTCTTCGCTGACTGTCGAAGGCCAAGCTCCAGTACTACTGAGCTAAAAAGACCAAACTAGGCTCTAGGAGATTGCTTCAAACCATACAATGAACACCGCAAACGACATATATAAGACGCCCTCAGCAACAAAGCCTGGCGGTTGCTCCATATAAACCCCTTCCTCCAAATCACCATGAAGAAATGCATTTTTCACATTGAATTGATTCAAAGGCCACTGATGTGATGCAGCCAAAGATAAGAATAATCGAACGGAGGCCATCTTGGCAACAAGCGAGAAGGTATCGAAGTAGTCAAGCTCATATATCTAAGTATAGCCTTTGGCCACGAGACGAGCTTTCAAACGTTCGAGAGTGCTTTCAGAATGAAACTTGACAGCATATACCAACTTACACCCAATAGCAGTCTTCCCAGGAGGAAGACTTACCAAGTCCAACGTATGAATAACCTCAAGAGCATTCATTTCCTCAATCATAACCTTACGCTAACCTAGATGAGAAAGAGCATCTACAACAGAGCAAGGTAAAGAATGCTGATCAAGTGTAGTGATACCCTTCTGAACAGTGGCTGGGAAACCACGATATGATGTAGTATACAAGGGATGATCTCTGCAACTACGATAAGACTTGCGTAAAGTAATAAAAGAATCACTTACCTGATCAGGGGCCGGATCCAGCTGAGGATATACTGCCTCAAGCAGAGGAGAGGTGGTGGGGCCTGGTGAAGAGGATGACTCTGATGATGATATCATAGGTGAAGCTGGGGCAGCAGGAGAAGATTCTCCTGGAACCTCAACTGGAGAACTGGTAGCTGGAGAAGGTACCATGAGTAAATCAGTGAAGTAATGATACATCAGAGTACTGTTTACATCATTATCAATAGTGGAGGAAGGTGTAGTCTCTGACCCATAGAACAAAGCAGACTCAACAAACACCACATCTCGAGATACTATAAACTGTCGCAACTCAGGACTGTAACAACAATATCTTTTCTGTGTCTTAGGATATCCCATGAAAGCACACTTCAGTGCTTGAGCATCTAGCTCTGTCACACTCTGCCTGGTATCTCTAATATAGCACACACATCAAAAAATCTTATGTGGCAACGAAAAAAGAACTTGCTGAGGAACTAAAACTGACAAGGGTGTAGCTCCTTGTAAGACTGAGGATGGCAATCTGTTAATAGGGTAGCATGCTGTCAACACAGCTTTACTCCAGAAGATTTTGGAAACTTTCATTTGGAACATCAGGGCACGTGCAGTTTCCAAAAGATGTCTATTATTCCTTTTAGCTATGCCGTTTTGCCGTGGTGTGTCGGGGCAGAATGTCTGGTGAAAAATTCGGTGTACTCAGGTATGTACCCAACACTCCACCAATGTACTCATTCCTATTATCACTACGTAGTATCTGAATAGTTTTGCCAAACTGAGTTTGGACTTCATTACAAAAGGAAGTGAAAACAGTAGGTAATTCAGAACGCTTCTTCATAAGATAAAAATAGGTAACCCGAGAGTAATCATCAACAAAAGTTACGAAATACCTAAATCCAAACGAATACGTGACAGGACACGGATCTCAGATAATTGAATGAACTAAAGAAAAAGGACTCATTGTCTTATTATTATTCCTCAACACATATTGCAGGCACAGGTGCTTAGTAAAACGACATGACTCACGCTCTAAATGTGTAACCTGACTCAAATTGGGACATAACTTCTTCAAACTTGCCAATAAGGGATGGCCCAACTGGCAATGTTTATCCAGAGTCTGAGATGATTTTCCGGAACATACAACAGCCAAAGTCTCATCCATTACATATAGGCCACCTACTACCCGTCCTCTACTGATAGTATTCCTTGAAGTTAAATCTTGAAACACACAACGATCAGGAAAGAATGTTACTGAGCAGTTCTAATCCTTTGTAATACGACCCACAGATAGTAGGTTAAATGGATTAGCAAGAGTATGTAAAACATCAGAAAGTGTAACCGATGGAGATAAAGCAGCTACTCTTTATCCCTTTACCTCCAAGGTTCCTCTATTGGCGACAATAACCCCACCATGTCCAGGGGTCAACTGATAAGATGAAAATGTACCTGTGGAGTGTGTCATATGTGCATATACACCCGAGTTTATCACCCAAGATTTGGGAGTAGCCATACACGCAGCTGGGTTACCTGCAACTGTGGCTGAAGGAGCATCTGTTGTGCTTGCAATCCTCATTTGTATGAACTGATCATATTTCTTCTGGGTCATATCTATAGTCCTCCTCTCGAAAGAAGAGAAAGAAGTATCATAATCAACCACTGCACTGGCCACAGAAGATGTAGGACGCTCATGTAGCTTTCAACACGAGCTCTGTTAATGTCACTGTTCTCCACAATAGTAGCAGGATCTGGTATCATGTCCACCACGACCTTTACCTTGCCCTTCATCATGGCCTCTACCTTGGCCTTCATAACCACGACCCCCATCATGGCTTCTACCACGAAATCCACCTCTACCTCCTTCACAAAATACACCCAGGGCTGTATGATCACCCTGGTCAGCCGTTGTTCCTCGAGGCTCTTCTTTACTAATCGCTCTGCTCATCCTTCTGAAGACCTCAGATAAAGATGGAATATCAAATCTAGCCAAGATCTGAGAACGTGCTGAGTCAAGCTGCTGGTTCACTCCAGCTAGAAAACAAACAACCAATAATTGCATCCTCTGCTCTCAAACCTTGTATGGATTGATAAAAGGTGCCAAACGATCATACTTGTCTGGCAACACCTTGAACTCCGTGAAGTAATCTGGAAAAGACCGCTCTTCCTGATGTATTATGAAGATATTCCGCATCACATCATATCATATAACCTGGACAAGTCATTAGTCGAGGCAAATGCCTTCTCGAATATGGTCCACACCTCTCGAACAGTCGTGGCATTAGCTACCAAAATCTCAACAGAGGACTCCATTGAATTCAACATCTTACTAAGCAATCTTGCGTCATCTCGTTTCCATCTATTATACTCATCAAATCCCTTCTCAGGAGGATTTTCGAACAAATGGTCCTCCTTTTACATACCTTCAATTGTCAGTAATACCTTATTTTCCCATAAAACGTATGTTTGTGGTCCAGCCAATTTTGAACCCATTAATCGTGTGAATGACGAAAACACATCTGTGGTTCCTTGTTTTATCAGTTCCTTGCCTATTAGTACTCATTTGGGAGTCCTCAACTCTCATAGAACTCTCCATCGACATCACGATCTATCAATCTCAAGAAACCACGAGTAATCACACCAACAAACAATAGAATCTAACGACCACTTTAATCAATCATAAATGGACAATTGAACTTACCTGCGAGCTATCTCTATTGAATCAAGCACACTGCGGTAGCCCCTATACTCTCAAAACAGCAGCTAGGGTACTCCTTTGGGACTGTCGGAACTAGTAGAAGACGAAACAGAGAGTCGGGGGAGATTTACACCAGTCGGCTAGCCAAGAGAGGGTTACCGAGAGAGACTAGGGTTTCCAGGGCTGCAGCCGAAAGGAGGAAAAGCTGAGAGGAGGGGTTGTCGGTGAGGGAGAAGAGAGGAGGGGCTATCGGTGCTGGAGGAGGACAGAGGAGGAGCTGTCGGCGCTGGAGGAGGGGAGAGGAAGGGCTGGCGGCTAGGGTTACAAGCCAGGGGAGGCTGTCAGCTAGGGTTTCATGGAGGAGGCTGTCGGCTAGGATTCTATGGTGGCTCTGATACCATATTAGTTGAAAGAGAAGAATGAGAAGCCTTACCCAATTAGATAGGCATACACTTTATTTATAATAAAAGTAGGGAACACCATTACAACCATACACATGCACACACCAGATAAAATAGCATAATAATAATAATAGGCTAACACTAACAACACTTGCGAAGGCAACAGCAACTGGACTTAATTTAGATCTCTGATTCTCATTGGTTGTTGTTACTTCTACATAGTAGCAGACTGTATAGTACCTTTAATCTTTTCAATTACGTGTTTATTGATGTGTTGATTAATACTTTCAGATAGTGCATTGGAGAAATCACTTAAAGTTTCCTGAGGAAGCAAGGTTGACTCCTGCAGCAAAAGATCTGATTTGTAGTTTGCTTTGTGATGTCGAGCATAGGCTAGGTACTCAAGGGGCACACCAAATAAAAGTATGTTTTTTATTGTCAACTACAGCGTTCTCTTCTCTTTTAATCTTATGTTCCTAATGCTCAACTTTCTTTGTCTTGTATAAGGCTCATCCCTGGTTCAAAGATATTGTTTGGGACAAACTCTATGAAATGGAAGCAGCATTCAAACCAGAAGTCAATGGAGAACTTGATACTCAGAATTTCATGAAATTTGATGAGGTAAGTTGTCACGAGTACTGATTCTTTATTAATCCTCTGGTAACAAGCCATAAGATCTTTTCTTTTTTCATATCGTTTATCCTTGTAATTATTGCAATCTTTCTGTGGCTTTTCTGACCTGCATGGAAAAATCTGCATGTCAAGGGTGCTTAGTAATAACACAAAATCAATGTATATCTTGACTGACATCACGCTCCCTATTTGGGTGGCAGAATCTTCTCCAAGTAGAATTTAGAAAGCATTTGACAAGACAAGAAGGGGACTCAATCTTTGACACCAAGGGATAAAAGGCATACCTATTGAAAGATAGGCCCAAATTGTCACTAAAAATATATTAAAGGGGGGGACTAGGAAAGAGAGAGAGCATAAGTGTAAAAGACAAAAATTACAATACAATTTCTAAATATGAGGTATAGTTTCATGGGTCATGTTACTTTCAGATTCTAAGGCCCATGTTGAATTGTGCCATCCAGGGATGCTCATGTTTAGGGATGGCATGTTGGATAAGTTTACTTCACTTAATCATTAGTTTGCGAGGGAAGCCTTATTGTTGGAGGTGAAGAAAATCCTTTTTCGGGATAGACCGATCAATCGGTGGTGAAAACCGATTGATCGGTCAAGTGTAGTTCTCTGTATCTTTGTCTGTCTGCAACAGGAACTGAGGGTCAGGACCGATCAATCGGTCTATGCAGAAACTGTATTTTAATTGATGCGTAGGGTTTGCGCAGTGTGTTAAGCCTTGTTTTTGCATTCTAAAGTTCTCTCTAAAGCCTCTAAACACTTGTAACCCCATTCTATTGATTAATAGTGAAAGTGTGAGCCCGTGGACGTAGGTACTATTGCCGAACCACGTAAAACTTGTGTGTGTGCATCTTAGTTGATTGATTATTCTTGTTCTTGCTTGTGATCCGTTTGCGGCTTAATTACGTTCTTCAATGACGTGACTTGTAGATTGGATTTAGTCGAGTCTTGACTTAAAATCCACAACAACTGGTATCAGAGCAAGGTTCGGAGGTTGAAGATCACGACATGGCAAACGACAGGAAGATCAAGATCGAGAAGTTCAATGGTTCGAACTTCGCCCTTTGGAGGATGCAGATCGAGGACATTCTGTATCAGAAGGATATGTTTGAACCTTTGATTAGGGAGAAACTGGAAAAGATGACACAGACCGAGTGGGAGATATTGGATCGAATGGCTTTGGGGATCGTGCGACTGAGTCCTGCACCGTCGGTGATCTCCAATATCGCAAAAGAGAAGACGACGGCTAGATTATTGGCGGCGTTGGAAAAGATGTACGATCAACCCTCTGCATCAAATAAGCTATACTTGATGAAGAGGCTATTCAATCTGAGGATGGCGGATGACGCTATTATAACAGAGCATCTCAACGAGTTTAACTCTTTTGTAAACCAGTTGGAGTCAGTTGGGATCAACTTTGATGATGAGGTCAGTGCCTTAGCTCTCTTGTCCAGTTTACCTGAAAGCTGGAGTGGCTTGGTTGTCGCAGTTAGTAACTCCTCATTTAAGTTGAAGTTAGAGGAGGTTACCGGTTTCATCTTTGGAGAGGAATCACGCCGCATAACAGCAGGTGAAGGATCAACATCGGGTTAGTGTTGAACGTCGAAGGTAGAAGAAAAAAGACAGATAGGAAGAATCAAAAGGGCCAGAGAAACGACAGATCCAAATCACAGGGCAAATCGCAGACTCGGGAGAAGTTGGTTGGATGTTGGAACTGTGGACAGAAAGGTCATCTCAAAAAGGTTTGCAAAGCTCCAAAGAAACAGCGTGACGACACAAATCAAAGCGGTAAGGCTACTGTTAATGTTTCTGATGAGGAAAATACAGATGCTTTGATTTGTGCATTAGACTGTAGAACTGAGTC
>JAULJZ010000020.1:892431-905339 GCA_032270985.1 Heliamphora pulchella | reverse complement strand
ACTCAAAAATAATTAAAATAAAATAAAAACTCTACAAAAGAATTAAGTGCAAAATAGAAAGGGTTCCCTCAACCAAAAATGGAAGGGTTCAAGTTGTCTTCCCTGTAGGCATAATAAAGGGCTGTGCTTATTCTGAAAAGGTCTTTAGTTTGTTTCTTGGACATCCTTTAGTGCATAAAGTAAGGGGATCCTTAATCATATGAGTCACCACCCACATAACACCAAAAATATAAAAACAAGGTGCCATAGCTCTTTTGCCATTGAACAACTCAGTAAAAGATGGTTGGTGTCTTTTATTTTCTTGCACATTTACACATGCAACGTCCTTCTGCTAACACTTCCCCCATTGTCAGATGCTATCTAAGGCATAAAATGGACTCCTTAGTGACTCTCCCCAGAAATAACAGCCACCTTGATGGGGCTTCGGTATGCAAAACTCTCTTCCAAGGGAAAGATGGATCACCTTTCCCCTCAATGCTGTTTAGAATGATTTCACCAAAACATTCCATTGATTGGTATCTAGGCCAAAGTTTCCTTTGTCCTCCATGAACCTAGCAATCGTTAAGCATTCCAACGAAAAGTCCCCACAGATTCCACATCCCAGTCATGGAAGGACCTCATGAACTGAGGAGCCCAAACTCTCTCATCACTTGGAGTCTAGAAAGTTCGCCACCACACCCCATCCACTGAAATCTGGGACATGTTAAGAAGGACATCCATCAATAGCCTATGCCCACACCAGATATCCTGCCAAATCTAGATCGTGCGACCAGTTCCAACTCTAAAGGAAGAACGATAGAATATTTTTTTATTTTTTTATTTTTTATCAGCAACTAAGAGTATTATTAACGAAGTTAATTAAAGATTACAATAGATGTGGGGGGACAAGATGTACCCCCGCCGAAAAAGGGAAAAAGGAAGAAGTCAATGTGACATGCACATAATACAATGACCATAAATCACACGCTGCCCTCCAATCCCTAAAAGTAAAAAACAACATAATTTATTTGACATGAGAACTCGAAACCCAAAAACAACATAGAGAACATACTCTATCCCATACGTAATTAACATCCTCAGATCTTGCTTTAAAAAATTCTTGCGTTTCATTCCAACCCAATGACCCAAAAGATTGTGAAAATAGCGTAGCTCCGCAAAGAAAAAAAAAAGTTCTAAATGTTAGTCATTTCCCTCCCTCCACAATGCACCCGCATTCACCACAATACTTCCCCACAATCTCCCTTGGCCATAGTTATAGACTTTTTTCCTCCGGAGTATATCTTTTCATTCCCTTCTCAATAGTGCCTTGTCAGACAAATGAAGCTTTTTATTGCCTAACCAATTCCTTTTAGTGTATACACACCTTTTTCCAATGTCCTAAATGATACATTGATACTTAAATTCAACTCCCCACCCTATCCATTAGAAGTCCGTCATAATCTTCTCAAGTCTTCGAACCATAGACCTACACATACTGGAAAGGAACAAATTTGTTGAGTTGAAGCGAGAGTTAATCGCCCTCCTTGGAAAGATGCCGCCTCTTCCAATTAGCCTCTTACTTCTCGAACCTGTGAATTTCGGCGTCCTACATCATCTTAGGTTTGGAAGAAGAACAATAAACCTAGATAGGAGGAAGGCATCGCCCTAATCTTGCATCCCAAACTAAGTCGTGGATAGTCAGTGTTATTAACATCATCTACTAGGATAAGCACGCTATTGGGCAGTTTTTTTTTTTTTGAATAAGTCACTTTTGGCCAAGTTAATTTCCATTCCTGACACCACCTCAAAACATTATAACACACATCTATCTTAATTCTTTCTCGGCTCCACATAAAATAATAGCTTCATCCACAAATAGCTAGGGATATGTGTATTTCTCCACTCCTATTATCCACCTCAAAGCCTTCCAACACTCTTTCCTTCTTTACTCAAAATGCATATGACCGAAAGGGTCTATAATAGTGCTAAAAAAGGGGGATAACAAATCTCCTTGCTTCAAACTCCTAAAAGTTTGAAAGAAGCCTTTCGGGACACCATTCATATGTGCAGAATCTCACGTTAAAAATAAAGAAGTGAACCCACGTTAAAAATAAAGAAGTGAACCCATCTCCTCCCTCTCTCCCAAAATGCCATTTTAGCCAACACAATCCTATTTTTTTTTTTGGCATACAAGCTTTGTCTACAAGCTTATACACACTACCCACAAGGTTAATTGGTGTATAAAATTTATAATTGTTATTGTTTCTTGCTCTGTTAGGCACCAAAGCAATAAAGGAGGCATTCAAACTCTTCTTAATGACCCTTGTTTCATGTAATGCCTAAATGTTGTCAGTATATATCTCCCCGAACCCTAAAGCTATAGTAAATCCATCTCGTTCCGGGGATTTTACTCGATTGAGGCTATTATGAGGCCCTGTAACCACCTCTTCAAATGGTCTCTCTAACAATCCATTCTTTCTTCAACAACCCAAAAAATTTATTAAGTAGAAGGTAGAGAAGTTACAATAGTCGTGGGGACAAGGTGTCCCCCAAGAAAAAAACAAGATAAAAACAAAATGAGCACCAATGTTACTCTTTATAAGTCACACTCCGCCTTTCAATCCCTAGATATCAAAAACAACGGAATGCTTTTTAAATGAGTAGAAATTGATATTAAAAAAAACATAGGTATCATACTCTATCCCATAAAAAATGATGTCCTCAAATTTATCCTAAAAAATTCTTGCATTTTGTTCCAACCAAATGACCCAAAAGATTGTGAAGATAATCTAGTTCCACAAAACTTTCCTTCTCTTGTTGAATCCAAAACCACCAAAATAATTAGGGGCGTACACAGTCCGGTTGAGTTCGGTTTTGAGCTAAATCAAGAACCAAACCGTTCTGAACAGTTCCAAGAGTTTAAGAACCAAACCGAACCGTATGTATCACCGAACCGATAAATAACGGTTTGATTTCGGTTTGAAACTGCGGTTCTAAGGATAAGTATTTGTTGCCTATTTTATGTTTAAAAAAATAATACATTTATTTATTTTATTTTTTTCTATTAAATCTTTATTTTTTTATTTTATAATTTTCTTTTATCACTTGTTTCATATTCTTACAAAGAGTGATTCCCGTTTTTATTAATTATGAATTATATTTTATTACTTTTTCATCTATTACCAATAGTTTATGAATTATATAATATTACAATGGTATGAGAAAATTTTAAAAATAAAAAAGAGAAAATAAAAAAAGAAGTAAAATAAAATAAGTAGTATTTTAAAACTTTTTATTTATATATAATGCATAATATAAATATTATTAATAAGTGACGGATCGGTTCGGTTTCATACGATTTTTTGAAACTTAATCTGATAACCGAACCATTAGAAACGGTTCCTAATTATTTGGAACCAAAACCATAAGGAACGGTTCCTAATTATTTGGAACCGGAACCAAACCGTTCTCCAAAAAAACTGAACCAAACCATACGGTTTGGATCGGTCCGGACTAGTTTAACGGTTTCAACGGTTTTTTGAACTCTCCTAAAAATAGTGCCAATCATTTGTAGGCACGATGCTGGAGCCACCCAACTAACATCCTCCAATCCAAATAGCCGATGCCATAAAGATAGTGCCACCGAACAATGCAAAAATAAGTAAACGCCATCCCTTGTAATGATGGCCTCCTATGCTCCTCCTTTGTGTACAACTTGATATAAAACCACATAATATTATTAGGAATATTTGCCTCCCTTTGAAGAACTCTCCCCTTCAGTGGTCCAACTTTGATGTGATTAGCTCTTTCATGGGCATTAGCCATCCTTTGAAAAAATGGCAGTGCTTCTATCCCTTTCATCCAACTGAGGATCTGGTATTCTGCCTCCAACTCACCTCATCAGAAATTATCAACACCCTTACCCAACCCCTCATTTATTCTCTGCCTCTCCAATTTCTCAGCCTCAGATATGCTTTCTATCTTCCTTCATTTTCATCTGTGCACTTCTTGCAGCAATTTAGCCATCCTCTCTCCCACCCTACCAAGGGTGTCCTTATTTCGTATTCAAGTATTCACTCAAAAACTTCCAACTTTTTTGAAGCAGAAATTGGGGGGCGCCTCCATCCTATATTCTTCCCATCATCGTCTTACCAAATCAATGAAACCACCCTCCCTAAGCCACATTTTCTCAAATACAAAGGCGCCCTGGCCTGCACAAATGAGCATAATTGGCACATGATCTAAAAGATGTGGCATTTTATTGGGGAACAGGGACTTCCTTTCTTAAGTACCATCTTCTCATTCGTCTTTTCCTGGGAACAGTGGTTTCCTTTCATAAGCACTTGGTGTCTTATCATCATTTTTTGTGTATTATCATCCTCTGTGTGGTCATCATTGTCAGTCACTACCCATATCAGAAAGCTTTTTTAATATGCCGTAGGCGTTGGCCATGGGGACGGGGTAGCCCCAGGAGTGCCTTAAGCAAATGCACCTACTCACTGATGGCTCCCCCTCCCTCCCTTTTGAAAAGCCAAGCTCCAAAAATTCCATTGCTGAAAGTTTTGAGGTGTCACATTGAGGCTTCAAATTTTTGGTTTGCAAATTTTGAGAAGTCACATTGAAGCTTCAATTCTGTGTGTGTGTGTGTGTGTGTGTGTGTTAAAACCGGGAGAGAGATTTGGAGGCAGGACTTCTATGAATTGTCATAAAGGAAAGATATTGTTGTATAAGATGTAGGGCGACATAGTTAAGGGTTCTAACTTTTTAACTTCTTGCTTCACCCTAAAGTAGGGCTATGATCTTTTCTCAGCAAGTCAAAAACTGAGTTTTGTCTCAAAAAAGTTAACCACTGTGGCACTTGATTAATTGAATTTATGGTTCAACTCCCATTGCTTGGAATGATATATCCAAGCGATACCAGTTCATTTTTCACTGATTTTATGTATCTTGATGGAGGTCCGGAGTTGCTAATGGAGCTGTTGGAGTTGGAAAAGCCGAGGGCACCTCCCAGCCTACTAGCTTGGGCATGCGGTCTTCCATACCTAAGGCTGACCAGGACAACAATTCCCTTCTCCATGATAGAAGAGATCGTCCAGTTGCTTCAGACAAGGAAAGAGTGAATCTCAGAGCTGTTAACAAGTATGCAGAGCATCCTAAACGCAATATATCTTGTTTACCTCTATTTACCTTTTCATTTTCACATTGTTTCACATATCCTGCCTCTATTTCTATCAGCCTGCCTGTCTCCCTTTCTCTCTTTATACATATGTTACGTTAACTAGTTTCCCTTTGGAGTGCAATTCCCTTGAAGGGTAGTCTTTGCTTTGTAGAGCCTATTTCCGTCTGATGTTGGTAAATTTTTCAATTGCAATCATGTAGTGGTTACATACTGTTTGTCCTTACAATGTCTAGGACTAATGCCAGGGAAGATTTCAGTTCAGCTAGCCCTACATCAAACACAAAGATGAATTCCGCTAGGGCTCCACGATCTGGTCCAAATGTTTTACACAAGCTATCCCCCGTTGTTCAACGAACAACTGTTGCTAATGACTGGGAGCTCTCTCATTGTTCAAACAAGATTGTTGCTGCTGTTGGTGCTAACAATCGCAAACGCACACCATCAACACGGTCTTCATCACCGCCTGTTGCACATTGGGCTAGCCAAAGGCCACAAAAGATTTCACGTACGGCTAGAAGAACAAATTTTGTTCCTATAGTCCCAAGTAATGATGAGAACCCTGCTTTGGATGCCATATCTGATGTTACTGGTAATGAAAATGGGGCAGTCTTAGCAAGACGCTTGTCTAGTAATTCCCCACAGCAAGTCAAATCCAAGGGCGACCATTTTTCAACAGCTGCATTATCAGAAAGTGAGGAGTCAGGGGCTGCTGAAATAAAATCCAGGGATAAGGGCAAGAAGACTGATGAGATGGATGAGAAATCCAGTCAGAATGTTCAGAAAGTTTCAACTCTGGTGCTTCCTCCAAGAAAAAATAAGCTGGTTAGCGGGGATGACCTTGGAGATGGTGTTCGTAGGCAAGGGAGGACTGGGCGGGGTTTTACTTCCACAAGATCTCTCATGCCAATGACAGTTGAAAAGCTTGGCAATGTGGGAACAGCAAAACAACTTAGAAGTGCCAGACTTAGTTTTGACAAGACTGAAAGGTTGGTTATTTTCTCCCTCCCAATCTTTGGGTTCTCTAAAATAATGCTGTTATGTTTTTTCTTGATAATTTTGGACTTCTCTTATTGAAGACCTTACAATTTTGTTACTTTTTGTTCAGCAAAGCAGGCCGGCCACCAACTCGGAAACTTTCTGACCGCAAGGCTTATACACGTCATAAGCTCACTACAATCAGTGCATCAGCAGATTTTCTTGGTAGTTATATCTCAAACTATCCCATAAAATTTCTATGAATCATTTTGAAACTTGTCTGTGTGTTCGTTCTTCTATTCCTCTTACTACTTTCTCTGCTTGCTTAGTTGGTTCAGATGATGGGCATGAAGAACTACTGGCTGCCGCAGCTGCTGTTATTAATCATGGTACTGTTCTTACTCAAGTGTTCATTCTTAATTTTCTATTTCTTTTTATTTTTGATAATAATAATTGTTTCTTTATTGCATAGATTGATTTAATTGTTCTTGCAGTTCATTGCTTTTCCAGCTCATTCTGGAGGCAGATGGAGCCATACTTTGGTTTTATATCAGATGTAGACATAGCCTACTTAAGCCAACAGGTGATTTATTGCATTTTTCTTATTCGATTACGTAATATTTGTTTTTATCTGTTGTACATTATATTGGCTATACCTATACCTCTGATCTCTTTTTCCATTTTTAGCTAGCCAGTTGTGAATATTCATGCCGTTTAGAAGATTTAGTATGATGGTATGGGCAATGTTCGTTAACACTTCTTCATAAAAAAGAAAGAAAGAAAGCAAACAGTTTTGAACTTCCTTCAATTATTTGAGTAGCCAATTCTGTGTATTGTTCTTCTTTCATTAGTTGCAGTTCTCTTTTCTTATTGTTGGTCATCAAATCATCTAAAGCTTAAGCTGATAAACAAAGGGATACATTTATTATTTATATCCTCACTTCTCTTCATGTGTGGTTAGGCTCTCCTTCATAAGGGTGCCAAACACATGCAAATATTATAATTATTGCGTAGCAGCGATGTTTGAACACAAGATTGCTTTGATATTATGTTAAATTGTTGACTAACCTATTTAAAAGCTTAAGCTATTATAGAGAGGGTTACTTTGGTATTTATATCCTCAACAAACTTGTGTACTCATGTTTGATTTTGTTCGATAGCTTGATATATATTGTTGGGTACATTTCCTAACAGTTTAAGCTTTTGGAACAATTGGTGACTTAACATGGTATCAAAGCTCTAGTTCCATGAGGTATTAGGTTCAAGTCTTGTGATGCGTTTCCCTGCTATATTTGTTATTGTGTACTCTGTATGTTGGTGCACCTGTTCAGTTTGTTTGCCTCTCCACATGCGAGACAGGGTTATACGTGAGGGGAGTGTTTGATAGCTTGATATACATTGTTAGACCCATTTCCTAACAACTTAAATTTTTTGAATAATTGGTGGCTTAACAAATTTAATTGATGTAATTTACGTTAGGATTACAATCTTAGTTGTTGAGTTCCATTGGATAAGTTTAGGTTTCCATGGAAAAGGAGAATTATCCCGTTAGCGCAATGTTGGGCTGTTCATTTTTAGCTGGGATTTAATTTTGAAGCAAATGATGTCTACACTCCATTTTATCATCAATTGTTTGAATACCATGCTCAGAAGTGGTATTCAATAAGGTAGCATATATCTGGCCATTCTTACTATCCTCGTATTGAGAAAAGTATATTTTTGTTAATCTTCATTTAGTCTGTTTTATTAACTGTTTAGAAATGAGTTTCTCATCAATCAAGATTCTTTTCTTGGATTCTTGAAGTGTTCTTTCATCTATTGGTGTTCTCAGTTCTGATTGATTGAATGGCATTTTCCATACCACTAGTGTTTGGCACATGCTCTATTTTGTATTCTGATTGATAGAATAGAAGTTGCAGTCAGCTTTTCAATAATCTTATTTGGAATAATTCCACTTATCCATATAATATTCTTTGAAACATCATGACCTTCTGTTCGGATATCCTTCCATGATTTCTTCTAGGATTTGGATGCAGTACCTTGTAGAACACCCCATGCTCTATTTTGTGTTGCAAATCTGGATCACTTGCATAATATAGGAAGGTTGAGACAGAGTACAAAGTTGGAATGTCCTTTTTCTCATATAGAATTCTGAGTAGAATTATTCTGACTACTCTTCATTTTTGTTCTTACAGGGTAGTCTTGGGTCCACTGCGCCAACACCAATACCAGTACCTCTAGATGTGGATAATTTCAGTACTGTCCCTAATGGATTTGGGTTGATTGAACCAACGAGGGAGATAAATGAAACAAAACATGTTGAACTTATGTCTGACCCTTTTGTACTGGCAACAGGAAGTAAAGAGATTCCCCTTTGCCAAAGACTCATTGCAGCTCTAATTTCGGAAGAAGGAAATGGAGAGCTTTGCTGTGGTGGAGGTGAAGACCTCGAGTTTGATGTTTATGGATCTGAATTTGAGCTGGACACATTAGAATCCCATCCTTTGAATCACCGGTTATTAGGGAACTTTCAGCTTGCTGGACGTGCTGGTTTTAATGGTTATAGGATTACTGCCAATGAGAGATCCCTTATTGAGCTGGAGCACAGTTTCCTAGATACTGATGTAATGGCTATACCAGAGAAGGGGATAATTCCCAACATAGAATACTCACAAAATGGCTTACTTTCTGACCAAGCAATGGCGCCTGACGTGACCTGTTCTGAGATTCAGTACAGTAACATGTCCCTAGATGAAAGAATTCTCCTGGAGATGCAGAGTGTTGGACTTTATCTAGAGCCAGTGGTATGCGTTTTTTCTTTCTTTTAAAAAAAAATGCGAACAAAAAACAATCATTGCTTTTCTCCATTCTCCCCTCCCATCTGCTCCTCCATTTTGTGTTGGGGAGCTGCTGGGATGTCATTTTTGCTTTTTCCAACTTGTTTCATCAAAATTTGGCAGCCAACCATGAATGCATCTCTATTTTGTTTACTTTTATTAGGAAAAAAAACAAGCAAACCAACCAAAACTAGTCCAAGGTACTTCTCCTCTCTCTAAGCCTGTTCACCCTTCGTTTCGTTGAAGGGGGCAGGGGAGCGGGGAGCCTTGTGAATTTACTTTTAGGATGAGATAAATCTTCATGTTATGCGGTTTTGGCTTTGATACAATTGCAATATTAACGTTTTTATGGTTGTGTTTTGCCCTTTTTTCAGCCTGATTTAACCCACACAGGGGATGAGGAGATCAGTGAAGATATCAGTAGACTGGAGGACAAGTACCATGAGCAGGTAGTTTCTGATTGCAAAATATATTGCACATATAATTTGCATGTCTAGATATGTCATCATTATGGTACACTGTATGCATGATTGTATGCTTGTTCTTCCTTTTCCCCTTCTATTGGGTTGTAAATATGCATGCATATGAGGATATGAGTTCCATTTCGGGATCCAAGAAGGAAATTTGACTCCTGGGGATGCACTGTCATCGTCGTTATCAATAAACCTAATCTAACCCTGATGATGGCGAGTTTGGATCTCTGGTTTTTGGAACAAACATGTGGAGATTTGACTTGTGAGAAAGCTGGCATCTCCTGTGACTTCTGTCTTGTCTGTACATATAGAAACTTGTTGCTTTCTCATTCCTCTGCAGTCCTAGCCATGGCAGTAGATTTAGATGGGGAATTGAAAACAGCTTTAGAGAATTTGGATGTGTTTTTGTCAACCTTCATTGATATTTTGCAATGATGTTTATTTATGTCCTTAGAACTTCAACTCATGGCTTAGTTGATAATAATAGGTTACGAAGAAGAAAGCCTTGCTTGGCAAACTGTTAAACTCGGCGTTGCGGGCAAGAGAACTTCAAGAGAAGTAATGATCTTATTCTTCAACCATCCATAACTTGATTTTGCTTAAAGTTTTTGACAATTTGAGAAACATCTTGCTAATTTGCACATTATGTTGTTTAGGGAGTTTGAACATCGTGCTCTTGACAGGCTCATAGCTATGGCTTATGAGAAGTTTATGGTAATTTTCCCAATTTCATTTACTATGTTCATATATTGAAAATTATGAATGCTTTGTTTTGTGTTTGCATTAGCAGTACATGGTTGTCTCTTTTATTTTTTTATTCTATCTTTTCATATGAAAAATCAATATGTGAATGTGGATAGTGTTTTTCTTATATCACCAACAAATTTGAGGATATAGAACTACACCATTATAGAGCATGAAATTCAATATTATGAAAATGAAAATTCAAGTGTAGGTAATATTCTCCACACAAATAATTAGTGCCAAATTGTATTATTGCTTAGCCAATGAGTTCTTCCATTGATATGACTCAATGACCATGAATAACCTTGTATCGACCTAGTAAGTCTTGGCCTATGATTATCCGGATTCCCGACACATTTGGCCAAACCCAATACTTTTCTCATTTCTTTCCCCTCTGCTGTTTGGCTGCCATGATTTAGGGCCTGTTCGGGATAGCTTTTAAGCTGGCTTTTTAGCAAGAAAGTCGGCTTTTAAGCTGTCTGGTTTGGTTTTTTTTTAAAAAAAAAAGAGCCAACTTTTTTTCCTTCTCTAAATCCAAGGAAAAAAGCTAATACATATTCCTAACCAAAACTCTTAACTTTTTTTCAAATAAAATTATTATAATACCCTTATTTAAAAAAGTCAACCATACTCACAAAAACAAAAACAAAAACCGTGCCAATATTCCAAACACTATAACTTAAAAGCTAAAGGTAACAGCATTTTAGACATTTCAATAAAAAGCAAAAAAGCTACAACAAAAAGTTATCCCAAACAATCTCACTTTTTTGTTCTTTTTTCTGAAAAAGCTAAACTCTTAAAAGCCGAATTTTTTAAACATCCCAAACACGCACTTAGTGCCTTTTTTTGATTTCAAGTAAATACATAGTAAGTAATATCATTTGGAAACTCCAAAACAGTAGTAATGCCAAATAGTGAATGGAGTCTTTTTGTTCTGCTTAAGTTTGTATTCTTCGTGTGGAGTGGCGGGACTGGGTATTGGGGGTCTGGATTGGTTCCTTCTTGGTGAGAACAAATTTCCTTGGTTAGAAAAGCCATTCGATGCAATGGGGATTAGGGAGGTAATCTTTGATTGTGAGAGTTATAAATCTGCGGAGTTAGATGGCTTTACTATGGTTGTTTTCCAAGATTGTTGGGATTTAGGAAAGGGTGATTGGATAAATGTCTTGGCTCAGTTTTTTGAAAGGAAGGTTTTTGATGTCTGAATATAAACCTGCCAGTTTAGTAAAGTATTTGTATCAAATTATTGCTAACATTTGTCTTGATGGTTGAGAGTTGTTTTGGATTCACTATTCAGGGAGTTTTTATTGAGATGCGTAGTATTTTAGATGTTGCATCGAGAAAGCCTTTTCCATGTTGAATGGGGTTTTTGGATCTCTTTTTGGAAAAGAAAGGATTTAGAGATGGCGGAGAAAATGGGTTCAGTGTTGTCTTTCTTCTCAAACCTATTGGTAATAGCTATGAAATATGGCGGGTAGTTTTAAAATCACGAGGGGTTCTTACACAAGGGGATCTGTTAGTTCTTATTATTATGACTTAATGGTAGGCAGAGATTGTGTTCAGTTTCCCATCTACAATTTGCTGATGATATCCCCCCGCGCCCCTCCCTTCATTTTGGATTCCTTCCTGTGCTCACATGCCTTTGTATTGATTATAGGGGTTTCAATTCTAACCTTAATGGCTGGGTTCTTTGAATATGTGTGGTTTTGTGGGTAATTTGGTTTGGAAAGGAATTCAAAAGGGTCCAAAGACAAATTAAAAGATATAAAGCCACAAGGGGTTAAAATTTGTTACTTGGCCTTTTTTTGAGGCTTCAGTGGCTTCTGTGTTCCGAAGGGTTCTTTTATTTTTGATTAATCGAGATTGGAAAGCTGTGTGATGTGGCTGATGGAGAAATGAAAGCTTCGTGCGATATGTAATTTGTTATTCTTCAATTTTTTGATCTTTTTTCTAGCTGGATTTCTGTACCCCTTGAACTCTTCTGCATCACTTTGCATTTTTAGTAAATTCTTCCTTCGTAGCTGATCAATATCGTGATTTAAGCCTAAGCCACTTTTTCTTACTCTAAGGCAAGCCGCCCCGAAAGAAGCCTACCTAATCGTTCCAGCTATGGAAAGAAGCTAGCATAATGTCTGTAATGTGTATTTGGCATTCATATATGGCATATTCATGAATTATTCAGATTATACAAAAAAAATGATAAATAACTTCAGAAAAGAAATTCATCTTCCCATCCCAAGAGAACCCCAAACTCGAGAACCTGCTCTTGTGCATGGTTGCAGTTTTTATTACAGTGCTTCATAAAGTTGCTGATTCTGCTTCCTCCAAATACCCCTTGTCAAGCGAAGGGGTGCATGGCACGCTTTGGCTTCCTCCTAACAATTTGACGTAAAACAAGTGGCTGAGACATTTCTAAAACAATTGAACCGGCAAAAGTCAAAGAAGAAATCAAGAAATTGATTAGGTTTTGTTTTTTGAATTTTCTAATTAATTCCTTTCCTAATTGTGGTTTATTTCCTTTTAGAAGTTTCCATTTTTGTGCCGCCTATTTTGGCACGTTAATCTTCTCCTAGTTATGCTGCTAAATTTTTGGTTTCCTTTTATTGTTAGGTTTGGTGGGAAAGAATAGCCTAAATTGCTACTTTCCTAATTGTGGTTTATTCTCTTACCAGAATTAGAAGCTGTCTACTAGTATAAATAAGGGTGTAAGTCTAAGGGTTT
>JAULJZ010000020.1:880701-891378 GCA_032270985.1 Heliamphora pulchella | reverse complement strand
TTGATTCGCCAACAATTGCACCGAACGATTCGGTCCGAACCCGAATATTACCGAACCCGAATACCACCAAGTAATTAGAGAAAAAAATTAGAGAGAAAAGAATAGAGAGAAGAGAGTTGTTTGGATGAGAAAAACATGAAATGGAGCTCCCTATTTATAGGAAAAAAATTGTGTTTTTAAAGATAAAAAAAACTAGTCGTTGGCTGGACCGGGCCCAACAGTCAAATAATCTTAGCCGTCAAATTTTTTAAAAATTTAATATCGGCCGTTCATCCCAAAAACTTACCGTTGGAGGGGGAGAGGGTCGGGCCCAACGGCTAGCTCGACCCGGGCTTCATTCGGGCGGGCCTCGGGCTTTTTTTGAGCGGGCTGGAATCGGCACGACCTGGCTCGACGGGTTTTGATGAGCAGCCCAAACCCGGTCTATGAATAATGGTGGACTGGACTGGGCTTCTACAGTGACGGATTTTGGGCGCCCGTCGGGTCTCGGGCCATTTTTTACACCCCTAAATCTTATGGATTACGGAATTTCATATTCTCAGCAATGGAACGGAACACGTTGGTTGCACGGACCCCAAAAGCTGAGACACTGTTGTTGTCATACTTAACCCTAATTTTATGGCCAAAAGAATCACAACATATCGGGGTTGCTATTTTTAAAATTTTTTTATTAATTTTAGTAATAAGTTACAAATTTTTTAAAATATTTGTAATTTTATTATAAGTTATAATATTTTTCTATTTTATTTACAAATTAATACATTTATTAAATACTCATAATTTTTAATATAAACTATAATTTAAAAGTTATTAATTTTAGTAATACTAAACATACTCATTTTCTGTTTTGTTCTACTTTAAATTATATAATTTATTATGATAGAAATTATAATCTAGAATTAGTTCTGATATTATTATTTTGATAATGATTTAGTATTCATTCAATTATTAGTCTGAATTCAAATATACAAATGCGATACTATTTATTACACAAAAATAACTTATTTTGATGGACCATAATATTTTTTAGACATATTTTGACCCCTTAATTCTCTAAAGTACACACACAAAAAAACTAATGATGTAATTAATAATTTTATAATTTTATTAGTTAAATTAATTTGACTAGTCAATGCGGACTAGGTCAATTTAGTTAACAAAACTATAAATTACAAAATAATTACTAAGATAGAGAGCGCTTTGGAGTACTAAAATTTTGTATTAATTTGCTATTTTAGTTATATATTTTTTTTTTGTAAATTTAGAAAAATTAAAGTAAAAAATAGTTAAAATTCAAAATAAACATGGTAAATACATTTAAATGTTAAAAACATATAAAATTCAAAATTAAAATTGCCATCCCATAATTCAAAATCTGGTTCTTACTGGTCAATGGCCTGAATTGGAATTTTACACCGAAATCCAACGACCCAAACCATGTACTCCACCACACACGTCACCTGGTCTCCACACGCCCCTGCTTTGGGAGAAGTTATCCAGTAGGTTGAGAACACCGTGTAAGCATTTAAGCCTATGGCCCTGTTTGGGTAACTTTGCTTATTTGCTTATTGACTTATAAGCCAAAAAATAAGTCACGTCGTTTGGGTAGCCAAATAAATCAAAAATCAAATAAGCAAATAAGTAAATAAACTCGTTTGAATAGGTAAATAAATAAATAAGCAAATAATCAAATAAACTCGTTTTGGTAACCAAATAAGTAAATAAGCTGACTTATAAGCCAAGTAAACTCGTTTGGATAAGCAAATAAGCAAATAAACAAATAAGTAAATAAACAAAGAGTAGCCAAACAGGCCTATGTTTGAACTAATTTTTTAAAATTTGTTGTGTTTTATTAATACATGAGTATTACCTTATTTATAATTTCAGAAAATAGCCCTACATAAAGGGCCAACATATTAATATAATTTTTTATTAAAAAAACACATGATTTTTATATATTGAATAGACATAGGCCCTAAGAAATGGATGAATTTAGCTTATTAACTTATTGGCTTATTTAAAATTGTAAATTTTTTGTTTTTAATAAAAAAAAATTTATTATTAAATCAAACTATTATGCTTTTCGAATTCTTTTCATTGAGACGAGCTAAAAAAATAAAAAAAAATTAATAAAAATGTAAAAAAATTAGAAAAAATAAAAATAAGCAAAAATAAATCAATAAGTTTATTTTTATATTACTTAAATTAAAATAAGTAAAAATAAATTAATAAATCAATAACCAAACAGAGTTATACTGTATCGTTATGTTGACTTGATATTCTTGACTTATTGAATAATTTCTCCTGATGTGAATTTACAAAATCAGATCCAGGACGTGGCAATCATCGGTGACGGTGGGACCCACCGATTAAAAAGTTTCATCTGTGATTAGTACACCCGTCACCCGAAACGAGAGGAACATCAAATGCGGGTCAAGTCTCTTTATTGGGGCGGGGCCCACGTGACCAAAGAAACCTTTATTCTCTTTTCTCATTGAAGGCAAATTATTAATTATTTTCAAATTATTACGTAGATAATATATTACGTATTTAATTTTTATGTACAAAATTTAATTGTAATTAAGTTATTTAATAATTTTTTTAAATTGTTTATAGTGTTAGTGTATAAAAGGAGAATGTTATTTGGTCGTTTCTTATGTGAATTTTACATAGGATGGAAATAGTTTTTTGATTTTTTTATATTTTATATTTTATTTTTTAATTACTTGTGATAAAAAATATAAAAAATTATAAAAAATCTAAATTGAAATTGAATAAGTTACTAAAGAATTCTATTTAAATCTTTTTCACAACCCACAATTGTAACTTGCTAGCCATAAACTTTATATATATACAGTGTGCATAGCAATTGTAAACAATCTAATCACAAATTGTACATATCATATTATATAAATTATTATATATATACAAATTTATTAAACCTTACATTAATATTGGATTTTAAATTCATTATATTTATAAAAATATAATAATTTATACAATATAATATACATTATCATTAGAGTTATTGTTTTAGAAAAGGCTACGAATAAAAGCTTCCAGTCCTTGAAACACGGGACTCCTTCACTTTGCACATGTATGTGTTTTTCTCTCTCTCTCTCTCTCTCTTCTACCCGAGTCTTCCCTTTTCAATGTAGTGTTTTGAATCGGTGAGCAACCTATTATACAACACATATGATGATTGTGATAAACAGGCGTGTTTTGGTTGTAGTGTGATATCTGTCTTTGTTGGTGCTCTAATCTTAAGAAGAGATTCAGAAGGTGAGAAAATAGAAGGTTGTGAGAGTGGTGACCCAAAATCTCTTGGTTTTTGTTCTGATTATTTGGTGGGATTGAGAGAGAGAGAGAGAGAGAGAGACTCTGATCCAGATTTATGTGAAGGGAAGCCTTCTGGTGATTCTTTGGGCTTTTGCTTTTAAGTTGTAAGTTATGCTCCAGAGTCTCATTTGTTTCCTCTTTGTTTGTGCTTGTTAGCGATTAATAATTGTAGGGCATTGATTTTTACATATTGTATAATTTGATTCATGTACTTGTTGGTTGTTCTGAAATCGGAGGATTGGTTAAAGGTAGGGGAAAAAAGGAGGTTTTGGGTCTTCACTGATCATTGTTTGTTAAGTGGGTTGATGAAATTTCGGATGAAGAACCTCTAAATTTTGACCACCCATTACACTTGCTCAGCTGCTTATGGTTTCTTGAGTTCCTTTAATTATAAAGGATTGTTGGGTTTTTTTCTCTGATTTTAAACGGGGTTTTTGAAACCCTCATGTGTTGATTGAAGTCAATCAAATTAAGAAGTGAAAGAGAGAAAAGGGGTTGCTTAATTTGATTGTGAATTTGGAATTAATGGAGGATATATGTCCAGCGATTGCCGTGCCATTTATGCTGGGTAATTTAATCTATGATGAGTCGGTACTTACAACCCATATGGAAATCACTGGGCTCGAGCTTGTAACTAGCAAATCTTGCTTGTTTTCTAAACCTACTACATCCAATCTTCCTTTGGTGTCTGTTGGCACAAGAAATGAAAGGGATGAATGTACTAATCTTGAGGGTGAAGCTAGTATAATGAAAGTAACTGCAGTAGAAGAAATCGAGGAAGGAAGAGAGAATATAAAGAGGGTAACTGAAGATGGAAGTGCTTTGGTTTCGACCGGTCCTACTGATCTAGAATGCAGGGAGGATGAGGAATGTAGAGCTTTGGAGGGTAGTTCTGAGACAGATTTGCCAATTCCTATGGATGTTACGGAGAATATTGGAAATATTCCCCAACTTGAAAATTCTAATTTGTCTGATACAAATATCATATCAAAGGCCGAAGGGAATCTGGCTACTGTGGCAGTGAGTAATGAGGTCAATATCGTTGAATCTGATAAAAAACTGTCTATCGCGCGTCTTGAGCTGCCACAGGAAAAGAAGATACAAGGAGGGGGCCAAAATGTTATCGACTTCAGTTGTGTACCCCTTTGGGGATGCCGATCGATCTGTGGAAAGAGGTCAGAGATGGAAGATGCTACCATGGCTTTACCAAGCTTTCTGAGAATTCCTACTCAAATGCTAATGGGTGGTCAGGTTTCAAATGGCATGAATCAAAATCCAAGTCACATAACAGCCCACTTTTTTGGAGTCTATGATGGACATGGGGGCTGTCAGGTATAATTCATGTCATTTCTCTCTCCCATTCTTCTCTTCCGTTGTCTTTCCTTCTTGTTCTTACTTTGCAAAATTGAAAGAATTGTATCAGTTAAAGAGGTTCGTAATTGTTGGCATAGGTTGCTAGTTATTGCCATGATCGCGTTCATTTGGCTTTGGCTGAGGAGATCGAAATTGTGAAGGAGGATCTGCATAATGGAAGCGTCGGGAATAATTGGCAGGAGCTGTGGAAGAAAGTCTTCACGACTTGTTTTACAAAAGTTAATGCTGAGGTTGGCGGAGTTCGTATAGGTGACCGAAGCCTTGCTGATGCCTCTGTGGGATATCTTGAACCAGTTGCTCCTGATGCTGTTGGGTCTACAGCCTTGGTTGCTATTATTTGTCCAACCCACCTCATTGTTGCGAATTGTGGTGATTCCAGGGCAGTTCTATGTAGAGGAAAAGCAGCTCTGCATTTGTCAGTAGACCATAAAGTAGGAAGTGTCTTTCAATATTATTCTTTTTTGATTCGATGTATAATTGCTGAACTGTCGACACAACTCTAGGCTTCAAAAAGAAAGCCATTTATCAGGCTGGCACCCTAAAGGATACTGATCTCCATTAAATTTTACTTTATTTGCAGCCAGACAGAGAAGATGAGCGTGCAAGGATAGAAGCTGCAGGAGGCATGGTCATTCAATGGGATGGATTCCGTGTTTCAGGTGTACTTGCCATGTCAAGGTCTATTGGTATGTATATCCTATGCCTAACTATATTTAACCGTGATCATGCCAGCAACAGACGCTAGTTGAGAATCATGGACAATTCTAACTATATGTCCTGTTCGTGTTTGAGTTGTTTGACATTTTTCAAACACTGCAAGTTGGCAATACTCCGGACATGTCAGACATGCATCCAAAGGTGACCTATATTAATTTATTTTTTTTATGATTGACCATGATTTATACACGATTTAGACACATGATACACATCACAAGTTTGATGGAAATAACTTGGGAGCCCATGATTCAAATCAAAAGAATGTGGATTTATACATTATCGTTTCTCTGCTTTTTAATTTCAGGAATTCGAAAGCCCAAAAGTCCCATATTTTATGACTAAGATTTTGTGACCTTTGTTCACACTTCTGCAATATATTGAATGTGGAAACTCCTGGGGCACACACAAGTGATTTAAGTGGCTTTCCATAATAACGTGGCAAATAGATTTTTACTAGTTTCATTTTAAAAACTATAAATGTATTTGTAACACAACAAATGGAAATAGCTGTTTTATGTAAATAAAAATTTACAATTATTTGTTGTCGCAAAGTGTCCTATTCTTTAAAATTGCCAAGTCAGCATGTCCGTATCTCATTTGTCCTTGTCACGGGTCTCTATCCATTTGTCTGTAGATGCTTAGCATCATCCCCCATATGCCTTGACATGAGTTCCAGATTTTTGTTGTTGTCAAGCAGATAATTGATAAGTAGGGGGGTCTAATGAAAAATCTTGAAGTACTTTCTTTCTTGAATGGAAAGAAATTAAAATATTAACCTGTGTTTATAACTTTATACACAGAACTCTAAATGGTTTCTATTTTCAAGTAGATAGAAATCTAGTCAGCTATGGTCTCTTATTCATCTAGAGCTTGATGGGCTATATCATGTATTATGGCATACGGGGTGTTTGACAGGGTCACAAAGGATGGAGTATTTCTAGAATTTAAGTGGGGCCATGACACTCCGTCACGTGGTAGCAGACTCGTAAGTAAATAAATCATTGGTTGAAATTGTACTCTCCACTGTTGACTTGCAGCTTAGATTTTTACTGAATATAATCCAACAATTGAAACCGAACCCATATGGCCGGTTGCTGGAGTTGCCTGGACAGTCCATGTAACGGCCATTGGAATTGCTTGCAGTTCCTGTCTTATATCCACCATTTTTGTCCTTTCCATTGACACAAGTAAATTCCACGTTATTTTCCGGACTCCATTTCTCTTGGATTTAATATTGAGCATGTCTTTATTTGAGAAAGCAACTGTTGCTTCACAATTGTACAATCGCTTTGCATTCTTCCATGTTTTTCTCTTTTCAAATCTTACAAATTGATTTCTTCTTCATGCCTATTAATTGATTGCTTTTAGGAAGTTTAGCTTGGCTTGTCAAGTTGAGTTGACCCTGCAGTTATAACTCTGTTTTCGTGATATATATAATAGTAGGCAAATTGGGTAATGTGGAGAATTTTTTTCCTTTTTTGCCTTCACAGTTGAGGAAATTAACATTAAAAATTTATAAAATGTTAGTTATTATTGGTAATTTTGAAAATCAAAAGTAAGATTGTGCTTCAAGTTTGAATTCACACTAAAAGGGTTATTACCTTGAAATAATACTATAGCTAAATGTTTGTTTTTAGTTTAACCATTATCTTCCTTCTCTTTCCTTAACGTCTGTTTTTGGTTCAACCATTTTCTTCCTTGGTTCCTAACTCGAATCTCTTTCCTTTACATCTGGTTCTATTGCCCCCACCAATTTACCCGTCTTCTTGTCGCCAGTTCAGGTCCTTGTTCACTCTTGTTACAAGGCAGACCAACCTCCATTTAATTCCATTTTTGGGGCAAAGCAGAGCACTCGGGGCATAAGGGCCTTCTATGATCATTAACATGCTTTTTCAGCCCATACCTTCCCACCTTACTGAGCTGTTATATACTGCAAATGCTTTACCACTCTGACCTAAATCCCAAAACCATGAAAATGTTATCTTCTAAGCTCTAACCACTCTAATTACGGTTTTTTGCAATTCTTTTGTCGTTTTCAGGTGATAGATATTTGGATCCATATGTTATTCCAGACCCAGAAATGATGTTCGTTCCACGAACCAGAGAAGATGAATGTCTGATCATAGCGAGTGACGGTCTGTGGGATGTCATGACAAACGAGGAGGTTTGTTGCGTCACACGAAAGCGAATTCTTCTGTGGCACAAAAGGAATAATGGTGCTTCCTTGCCCGGAGATAGAGGCGACGGAGTTGATCCTGCGGCTCAAGACGCAGCCGACTACCTCTCCATACTTGCTCTCCATAAGGGAAGCAAAGACAACATCTCTGTGATTGTGGTGGACTTGAAATCTCAAAGGAAATTTAAGAAGAAGACCTGATTGTAAGCTCATCCACCACTGCTTTTTCTTTTATTTTTCGTTTCTTCTTGTTCTTTTCTAAATACACTAAGGGATGATGTAAAAATTCCTTTAAATCCGAATTCAATTCCTCTTGTATCTTTAACTCTGGTTCAAACCTATTTGTATATTTAACAAATCAAAATCTCTCTCTCTCTCTCTCTCTCTCCATATGTGTGCGCGTACGTGTATGCATGTCTCTATATAATAAATGAGTACAATTTTTTTGAAGATGTGTTATTTCTCAACTACCACATTTTGAAAAAGGCGGCTAAAATTAATCGAAGCTTATATACTCTTACCTTTTAAATTTTCACATTTCAACAAAAAAATGGTTCTCCTCTCTTAACGTATTTTTAAAAAAAGTTACTGAACTTAATTCAAACTTGTGTCTTTTGGTTAAGAACTCACATTTTTTAATAGTGAAAATTTATACATTACAAGAAGGAAAAAAATTAGTCTTCAGATTGATTTATCATTTTGAACTTTCTTCCATTTTTTAATAGAAAAGTAATTGTTGACTACTAAAAACCACGTACCCACACTAAATAGGAATTCGATTCTCACCCATGCTAATATTAGATTCCAGAATCAATCAATTGAAAAAATAGAATGTTCAACTCTAACAAAAAAAAAATTAAAAAAAGATTTACTCGTTAAGATTCTTGAATTAATACAAACGGTTGAATTTGATTACTCCAAATACTAGATTAATAGGTATTTGATTTCTAGCAATCACATATATATTCCTCCTTATGATTTCCATCATCCAAACATGGCCTAGAGTGTGGGTGGTCTTTGCAAAGAACCAGAATCAGAACCTGAATCGAAGGAAACAAGATTGTCTTCTCTCTCGAAACATCACAAGTCTACAAACAAATCAAAAGCAATTCCAGTAAAGATGATTTGTCTTTGAAGGTCTAGACAGGCAGCGGAACATCTGGTACTATTAACTTCATTATTACTTGGGTCTCTCAATAGGTACTAGTTTAGCGATACATTTGGATGAAAAGCTTACATTTTTTATACCTCGATGACTACAAATGCGAATCACTGACCTTCATTTCTGAAAAAGTAGCCCCTTAGAGCAGAGCTTCTGGCGGCGTTATTCTAGCTGGTTGTCACTCTAAAACGACTCGACAACCATTATAATTAAGATGTAATGCCAACTCCGTATCACAAGCATTCTGAAACAGGTCCCCTTGCCTCTTACAAACCCCCATGCTCTTCTTTTGTAAAGTACACCCATGCTGGCAGCAGTGACAGCGTCGGTGATGCAACTTCAATGGTGATGAAAGTGATACACATGAGAACAAAAATTAAATTTAAAAAAAAAAATTAAAGGATAGATATTTCGTTGTCCATTTGAATAACATAAAGGAAAATGAAAATCAGGCTCTGAGAGAGAGAAGCAGAAGTTAAATTTCAGGCATCAGATAACCAAACTATAGCAACTAACATAAAGCATGTAATTCTAACTAAAAATGAAGATGTTCTCATTTACTCTCTGAGTCTTGACTACTACAATCACAAGAGCTGCAAAAGGGAAGC
The DNA here is from genome assembly GCA_032270985.1 of Heliamphora pulchella. Classification (NCBI taxonomy): domain Eukaryota; kingdom Viridiplantae; phylum Streptophyta; class Magnoliopsida; order Ericales; family Sarraceniaceae; genus Heliamphora; species Heliamphora pulchella. Next base: position 882,002 of record JAULJZ010000020.1, on the reverse strand, counting down.
TACAGATTTGAGTTTCCAAATTGGAGATTTGGACATACCGAACATGTTCTAAAATGTTGCAAGTGGAGATCCTGCATCAGTGAAGTACGATGCTAGATCAACATCCAGGTCTTCAAACATATTGATAAAAGGATGCGTCTGGGTGTCACATAAGAAACAAGTCAAATTCGTAGGGCAGGAAGCTAGCAATTCCTGAGAGATATTGAAGAAACCAAAAAATAGAGTATTGGATTTGTACCATGAGCTCATTTGCTGACCGCCTGTCTTTTGGGTCTTTCTGTAGACTGAAAGAAGACGTGAACCAACTTACCCAGATCAAAGAGATGGAAATTAATAAAGCTAAGAAGGAGCAAGAGTGCTAGAGATGGTAAAATATTTGAAATGGAAATATGATTAACTGAATCACAACAACATACAATTAACAAGTTCCCAAAAAAGCGTAAGATCAAATGAATTTGGTCGACATCCAAGTCATTTCTATATAAGATTGAATTGACGGGACACCACAGAATAGAAGTAAAAACAACTTCTTGAATAATCTAAAAGCAACCACGCAAACCCCCAAAAAAGAGAGTTAATCAAAATGAACATGTGAAAAGTGGGTATAAACTTTCTCAAGGCTGCCTTAAAATGTCAAACTAGAATAAAATGGCTGTCAATTCAATCTCACAACTGAAATTGGGCTGAAATTAACTTGGTATTATCTTATAAGGTAAAGTCCACAGTTAGTTCAATAATTTCCTTCACAAATAGTTGGATGATTTCCTTCCCATTACCAATACGAAACATGTGATTGTGACGTGTATTATACATACCATTCAGAAATAAATGAACAGAACTCTGGTGAAAATTGATCAGCGGGTGCACAAGGTGGGGGTTGGCCAACAATGGTTTCCATGAGCTCAAAAACATTAGTCCATCCTTCACCTTCCTGCGGCGGAGAATATGGAAAATGACCCGTTGCACACTCGAGCAGAACTAAGCCCAAGCTCCAAATGTCACTTCTGTATCCATATTTGCTTCCACTGATTCTCTCTGGCTACAGCATAGAATTGAGGGCACGATCAATTTTTAATTTCAATATAAGCTGAATAAAGATGCATACTTAACCACAAACCAGAGTGGGAGAGTGATGAACAAGAAGCATATGTGTTATTCACTCCAAAATACTCACAGACATATAGTTGTATGTGCCAACAAAAGTATTGGCCTGTCCAGAGGTGCTTGCCAGCATTGCACTCACACCAAAGTCAGTAATCTTGACTTCCCCTATGTGGTTTATTAACACATTAGAAGGTGTT
>JAULJZ010000020.1:838074-848256 GCA_032270985.1 Heliamphora pulchella | reverse complement strand
TCTTGAAAACTGAATAATGCAGCCTATCCTTCACAAAGAGTTTGGGGCCATATAAAATGGGAAGAGGAGAGCTAAACTTGCACAAGAAACATTATTATTTTTTGTGTATCTACTTCATATAAATGGGTAGAAACCTGTGTTAGGCAGAGATATTTTTTTTCTTTTGGCTCTAATACAAGTCTTTGTCTACAGGTTAATGTCTACAACGAACGCAAATCATTGGCTCATTCTCTAAATGACACTAAAACAGCCATAGAGGAACTGAACAAAATTTTATCAGGAATTATATTTATTATTATCCTTATTGTGTGGTTACTTATGATGGGGTTCGCAACAACCCAAGTGCTTGTCTTTATTTCATCTCAGCTTTTACTTGTGGTGTTTGTGTTTGGTAACACATGTAAGACTGTGTTTGAAGCCATCATCTTTGTGTTTGTGATGCACCCATTCGATGTCGGTGATCGTTGTGTCATTGATGGGGTACAGGTAACTCACTCAGCCTAGAATACTTTGTTTTTAGATTACTAACATTCCTTTGATTCATTTATCTTCGTATATTGATATTTCACAGATGACCGTTGAAGAGATGAACATTTTGACAACAATCTTCCTGAGATTTGACAATGAAAAGATATCCTATCCGAATTCAGTTTTGGCTACCAAACCAATCAGCAATTTTTATCGAAGCCCGGAGATGAGTGATTCTGTGGAGTTTGCTATTGATTTGTCAACTTCAGCCGAGAGTATTGTTGCTCTAAAAGCTAAAATAAAAGCGTATGTCTCCTTACCTCCAAGTGTCCAAATGTTCCTAGTCAAGATGAATATTATTTAAAACTTTCATATTATCGGCGAACGGTTTTTTTTCATCTTTAGATAATATTTTCATTTTTTGTGTAACTTTCAGGTACTTAGAGAGCAAGCCTCAACACTGGCGTTCTAACTATAGTGTGCAAGTTAAGGACATTGAGGAGGTGAACAAGATGAAAATGGGTCTCTATGTTAATCATACCATAAACTTTCAGAATTACGGGGAGAAGAACAACCGAAGATCTGATCTAATCTTTGAGCTAAAGAAAATCTTTGAGGAGCTTGGTATCAAATATCATCTTCTTCCTCAAGAAGTTCACCTCAGCTATGTTGGGTCTGCAACCCCAACATTTACTAATGCTTTGCGGTGACGATCATTCGTGTGTAATTAGATTAATTGAAAACTGTTCTTGAAACGGTTAGATTTGGAATTGTATGTGTGGTTCTCTTAATTAATTCTCTTACATTCATTGAAGCCGGAGTTGTTTCAATAGCGGGTGATTTGTTCTTGTTCTTGTTCTTGTTTTTTGGCTTTTTTTTTTTCTTCTTGGAGGAAGAGATCTTGAGGTGGAGTTGTTAACTTCGGTTTGCAAATGAATTGTACGAGTGTATTGTAAAAGTGTGGAAATGTAATTCTTATTCATTTGATTATTTAAAGTATAAATTTATCGTTTCAATAGAAACTTGTAATTTTTATTTAATGTTATAATCATATTTTTTTTATTTATAATTAATAAATTCAGTTACACCAAACACGTTTGACATAATTATTTTTATTTATCATTTATAAGCTAAAAGTAACTTTAAAACGTTTTTTAAAAAATTGATTTTTAAAAAACTTTATTTTGATTCTTTTAGTTTTCTATTTAATAATCAATTTTTGTAGTATGACTAGGATTGTGATTCCCTAATGGACCAATCCTAATTGAACCTCTTTTGGCTTTTAAATTATTGTTCAGCCAAAAAACCATTTGAACAAATGTGTTTATAGATTTTTGTTTATATTTTTTGATTATAAATTAATAAATATAAATTTTATATTTAAAATTATATGTATTTAAAACTATAAGTTTATATATTCACAAGTTTGATTAAAAAAAAACACCCTCAATACAAGAATGAGATTGACTAAAGAAATTATTAGATAATTATAAAGTAGGGAGAGTTATAATTTATTAAGTGTTTTCAATAAATATTAAAGTTCAATATGCATTGGGTGAATTTTTATATTTTATTTATTCAATAAAAATAAATTAACATAATTTTATTAAAAACATATAAATAATACATAAACAATGACACATAATACTTTAAAATTGCCCAAAATTACTGGAATAATTACTGATATGAGTATGCCAAACCCTTGAAAGAAAAAAAATTATTAAGTACTCTTGGAATACCATGTGATATTGTCTACGTGGTCTTTATGACAAATAAAAATATACAATATACACTAAGTAAATCCCTTCTATCTTACTTAGCAGAATATTTTTTGCTATATAATTAAATAAAAAATACTATATAAATAATATCAAATGGTGCTCCGAGATTGCGTAATAATTACTCATTGAAAGGACACTTCACAAAATTTCAAAATTTAGAATGCCGTAATAGCATTAGGGATAACCTTATCCAGCATAGCAAAGGGGGAAATTGCCACGTAGGACAAAGATAGAGGATTAAAAAGGCCCTATCTCAGTTTTCCACCTCTCATCTCACCCTCTATCCAACTCCTCCTTCCCCTCTCAAAAATCAACCCATATCAACACAATTGAACAGATAAAAAGCACTTCTGAGTTGAGAAAGAAAAACAATGGCTTCTACTTCGGCTGTTCTGGCAGCAATGCCATTGACTTCAGCCACCCAAAAGAGGATGCCGAGCTTCGGCGTCTTCCTCAAGCCTTTGCCGGTGAGGCCTTCCAAGGTGGTTGTGGATGGATCAAAATCCACTGGGAAGTTTGGAGTCAGGGCATCACTGAAAGACAGAGTGGCAGTGGGCTTGACGGCAGCAGCACTGACGGCCTCCATGGTGGTTCCGGAGGTGGCCGAGGCTGCAGGGCCTGGGCTATCGCCGTCCCTCAATAATTTCTTGCTCAGCATTGTAGCAGGAGGCGTTGTGCTCAGTGTGATTTTCGGGGCTGTGATAGGAGTTTCCAATTTCGACCCTGTCAAGAGGAGCTAAAAGAAGAATTTTGGATTCTACTTTGGCATTCTTTTCCTGCTTCATGTATCTGTTCTAATGTTTGTATTGTAGTAAAGGTCTGTGTTGTGCCATGTTTGTGTGTGTAATCGATGAACCCATTAGCTTTAATGCTGCCAAAAGCATGCAAATCTTGTAATCTGCAATCCTCACCTCAACTGGAAGAACTAATACTAATGCAGATCAAAATAAAGACAGTAAGCATAATGGACACATCTTTATATATATATAAGGGTTGCATTTTGATCTGAGCTGTTGATGCAAGTAAAAACCAAGAGAAGGTAAAAAATAAGTCTTAAGGATCACTCTTTTTCGGTGTTGCTATACGGTTATGCTCACTAAGCTCGCATAGCAGTTGGTCAAAAACTTGCAGAACAATAGAAATTCGATTTGAACCCAATTAACTATGCTACGCCTGAATGACCCAAGAAAGTAAGGTAGATAAAAGGTCCTGTGTTTGAATTTGCCCAATCAAAATTTCTGCCATTCTCAAGGGAGAATAGGTGAAATTATACTTTCATATATACCTTAATAGAATTATATGCAATGATTAACAAATTCAATTTAATTCTAAATCTATATGCGTCAAAATTCCTAACAAATATCTGATCTATCGTATAAACTACATATTTGGTTGACCAACCTATACCAACATTATTATGTATTAGAGTATAATGGAAATTGAAATAAAAAATTGAAATCGAGTGAGGCCAAGTGGTAAAGAAAAAGCGCCGAGTTGCAAAGTCTTAAGATTAATGATATTCTAACTTTGGTAAAAGCAGCTCTGGTCCATGTTTTTGGCTGGTTACGATAATGCTACACTTTATCGCATTTTCTTTTAATCTTTTGTTTAGCATGCACACTGACGACTCTTAATATCGAATGGTCAAGTGTGTCACATCAGTTGATAAACAACAAGTGATAAAAAATGTAGCAAGTGTAGTACTATTATAAGGAGAATATACATCTTTCTTTTGTCACAAAAATCATGGATATGATGAAAAAATATCAACTCTGTAACCGTTATCCACTTAGAGTGTTTGCAAGAATTGTTCTATAATACACCCCGTGGTAGTATTGGGCTGTGGCCAGTGTATATTGTAGGTCAATCAATGCCAAAATAAAGCAATGGCTTAGTAATGCTTATGGCCAAGTGGATGTCAAATTGCTACTATACCTGCAATCTGAATTGAAGTGGAAAAATTCAATCGCGAATTACATGTAACCACACCATGTTCTTGGTGTGCACAAATTTTGAAATGCAGAAATTTTATTCCTATCTAACAATGAATTAAGTGTCAGTTTCTCTTACCCAGAATCATATCAGTCCTCTTCACAGAACTAAAGCCACTGCATCTTCATCCCTTCAATTCGGTTTGAAAATTGTTCAGTGAGGATGAACCTTCGACACCAAATCAAGCAGGTGTTTGCTTTCTGCAGAATAGTTCAGCTTCTCTGCCTTGACAACTGTAATTTTCACCCTCTGTTCATCACCGTACATTTCCTCCTTTATTTTTAGCCTAAAAAGATATTGGGTGAAGAGGATGGTATGGATGATTTCTGCAAACCTGACATCATCCTGCTCTTCATATTTCAAGAAGTATAACTCTTTTGCAGAGCAACCAAAGATCTCTTCTCCTGATTCCTGGAAAGCTGTCACCCAAGTCAAACCCGTGTGGTCCTGAACTTGAGCTTGAAGAAGGTATCTGTAATCACACTCCTCAAATTCCTGATTGCACCTGTCGCATTGCCATCTTGAGTTTCCTGACCTAGTCACTTTCTTATTACACTGTCTATCTCCAATCATCAATGGGCAAGCCGTGTAGCAGAATGTATCCGTCTTGATGAAAGATATGGTTGCCTTCAATGTAACCCAGTCCGGCTTATCTGATCTTCCCAAGCCTTCATCCTTGATCTGAGAGACAGTTTTACGGATCACATTCTTTTGTCCTCCTGGCACAACGTCTCTAGAGATGGATTGAGAAACGGTATTTTTACCTCCTCGGTCAAACCAAACTCTCAAGCAATGGGCCTCTGGAGAATCTGGGTTTATGAAGAGCTGGGTGGAAGAAATTGTCCCTATGGATTTCCCACTGAAGTCATTAACTTTTCCAGCTTTGACAGCTAAAACAGGGAAAAGCCCAGAATCGATCAGTTCTTGAAGCTTCTGACCTTCCCTATTGCAGAAATCACCCCATAAAGTTAATTCAACACTCCGCCCAGATTGGTCCTTCAGATTTAGAATTCTTCTCTGAGTTTCCATACCATTCTTCCTCAAGATAGGGACAGAAGGGTTCACACTCATTACGATACCAATAATGTCTATAATGGAATTATTTTCAGCAATCTCAATTTCACTGATAGGTCTGAAGGAGAATTGCTGTTTTGGTATAGAACCATCTTCATCTGGGCAAAGATCAACCGTTGAAGTTGCTTCCAAAAATATTTCCCATTCGTTTTTCAGATGGTTGAAGTTCTTCTGTGCAGGTTTCAAGCTACCCTTTGATATCAAATAGACTTTGCCAACCTCAATAATCTCATAGAAGCGGTCAACAACGGCATTGAAGCAGGTGGCTCGTATTTCACCTCCATCAGAGTCAAGAAGGTCAAAGGAGAAGACCTTCCCATCTCCCCGGGCATTGTTGTATCGACGGATGTCTCCTTTCGCAGTTACTCTTGCCTTGATCGCCCACCGACCTTGATAAGGATTCAAAGCAGCAATTGGAATTATGCGTGCAGGGGCCTCATTCTTCATGATTGCCCCATGGATTTTGTAATTTGGAGGAGGTTGGTATGGAGGTTGAACAGTTGGGGGGAATCTCTGCATATTGTTTCCGGCATCTTGGGCATTCAGATTATTATTATTTGTAGCCATAGTCGGGCGCCTAGAGTTGTTATCAGGCACTGGTTTTTGAGATACTGAATCAGATTCCATGAACATTTTTGGATTTCCAATTATTTCACAATCTTGTAACACAATTTCCATATTTAGAACGACAATAATCCTGCAATCAGAAATCAAAGATATAAATTCAATCTGAAGTTTGAAATCAGAAACATGGTTCAGTTCCAAAAGGCAGTAATCCTACCCGGATTGCATTATTCAAAGGAAAATACTGCTTATCACCCCCCACCCTCTCCCCGCCCATGGGGGAACTGGAGCTACAATGTATACAAACTCATACTACGTAGTGGTAAATGCTTAAAATTAAACAAGTCATATCACTTTATTTAGTTTTAAAGTATTAACTTACAAAAAAATAACTTCTCTAATTTACAAATGCGAAGTAACTGCAGCAAAATGCAAGCTAGCAATAATTACCCTCTATTTGGTTATTCTACGAATCAAAACTGGAAAATTCAATGATGACAAGTTACAACCTTGTTATTCATCCATCATGATACCCTTGACAAGGTTGGTATTTTTATTATGTGTTTATTATTTTGCTCCTCCACAGGCAGACCTTAATCACTTTTAACACTTCGACCCTTAAATCAATGGTTCATACTAGTGGTGGCTCCCTATCTGAAATCATGAACCAATGCAAAATAACAGAAGTACGGCACCATATTATTTCTACATATCTGTCTATATGTACGTAAGTATACATGCATATATAACTGTCTATCCAATCTATATATTGTTTAATTGTAGTTGTAAGTCAGCTTCCTTTAACAATTAAATACATCCCCTTCACGTTATGATCAAGTTAAATTCTACCTCCTCAACTGATATTCCTACCTATATAATTCAGCCAAGTCATCAGTGTCATTCTCAAACAGAGACCACATAATAGTACATGTACACATACTCGTGTGCGTAAATGAGTCATGAATTGAATCAATGTCACTCAGATGCATAAAGACGTTGTGTATCTGTGTGCATACGTACGTACGTACATACACACATACATATCTAGGGAATATGGTGTGAACTCAAAACTGAAATTGCGCCGTGCTATTTTTTAAGCCAAATTTGTCCTGCAAAACCAGCTCTTAACTTCTCTCAACTGCTTCAGTTCATCTTTATCCATTCCACTGTTTCATATTTTTAGAGTGAAATGTTCTAGGACTAGTTTTTTGAAATTATCACAGCACAAGTATTGCGTTTGCATTGCTTCTAGTTTAAATACATGTGTTTGTATAGGCGAATGTATTCATATATGTATGAATCTATCTACTGATTTACATATATACTCGAATGAAGTTTCCATTCAATTGATATATCATCAACCTGAGTTACGAAGTCACCTGATAACAGTTAAAATAATAGATTATCAGTTGAAATAATAGACAGATTTATATAATTAATGAAATTCTAACTCATAATCCAACATTGCCTAACTGCGCAATTACGAATATACAGATATGTTCATATACATAAACATGTACATATGGATATGAATGCAAATATGTATGTAAATGTTGGTAAAATCAAGTAAGGCCTTAGAGACAAGAGATCTTTTACTTGCGATTCTGAACGTTGCTACAGATATAATCCATCAGCTGAATGACAGAGCCCTTGCGAACTCGGCCGGACTTGACTCGGTCGTTAAGCTGAGTGGCCAGCATTGCGTGCTGCGTCGACAGTCCATCGGAGAGCAGAAAACGATACCGTTCCTGCGTGTTACCGATGAGCTTGATGTCGATGACCTGAACCAGCGGCCGTGAGTTCAGATCTCCGGCATTTATCGCCGGAATCGCGTTTTGAGTCAGAACGATCGGCATTTCCAAAACCCTAAGAAATCGAAGGGGGAGATCTAGAATTGGAATTACAAATTGTTGGAGGCGAATGAAGTGGAAGTGAATTTGAAAGGACGATGGAATCGACGGCGAATTCTTTTTGTGATGAATTGAAAGAGAGTTTGAATTTGAGATGTATATGCGACGAATTTTCAGAGAACCGGTGATGAGAATTTGCTGTAAATTGGAGGGCAGATAAAGGGAAGAGTGGGAGAGTTTTTTGGGTTCGGAGAAAATATAGATGGCGGGAGGCCACGTACGACGCCGACTCGACGCAAGGGATGAGCGACTCTCGAGACTTTTTTTTAATTTTTCGAAGAATTTAACGTATACACGAAACGATAATTTGAATGGTTAGGTCTCCTTTTGCTTTCGGCTAAAAGTCAAGTTTAAATTTTTAATTTAAAGTTTAAATCAATTAAAAGCTTAGTTTAATCAAATTATTAGCTTTTTTGTTTATTACTAAAAATATTTTTAATATTTTTAATTTTAATATTTAATTTTAAAGACATCATAACTTTTATTATGTTTATTTTTTTATAAAATTAGATTTTAGAATTTGTTTGTCGAGATCTATGAAATAATATTTATATTAAATATAAAATTATGTATAAAAAAATTCATAATAATTTCCTTTAGACTTTTTGCTTTTTGGTTTTAACTTATCCCTAAAATTCCCCAAACAAAATTTTTAATTATTTGGCTCAAGTGACTTAAAGCAAAAAAAAAATCTACATTTTTACCGCTACTGTTACTGTTACTGCTACTGCTACTGCTACTGCCATTGCCACTGCAAACCCCCACTGCTGCCCCACCACATCGCTATTGCTGTCACTAAATCACCACAATTCTACCACTGCCAGTATGATATTATATTTCACATTGATGTGATATACAAATTAAGTTCGGTATATAAAGAGACTTGACTACTACTAATAATTTAAATTAAGCAATTTGGATCGAATTGTTAGACTCTTTATTTAAATTATTGGGCCAATAATTTACTTGAGTCGTTACAAATAATATTAGAATCAACTCTGATCCCGTGACTTGTTTCGTGGTGGTATGGATAGAGTAGTACAAATTTTGGAGAGACAAAAGTTTTGAAGTTATATAATTTGTGTATACTTATGAGCTGCTTTGTATTCATTAATGGCTGCTATCTACATTCTAACTGAGGGAAGATCTTAAGTCACGCAACAAGAGTGTCCTGTATTTGAGTGAGAGATATTGTGATACCTCATCTAATATAGATGGAGTATACAAATTAAGTGTGGTATATAAAAAAAACTTGTAAACAAATACAAGTTATTGGGTCAGTGGTTCATCTGGATCGTTAGGTATTTTATTGTAATTCCATGATTTGTAAACCTGTATTGTTAATCATTTTATTCACGTTATTGAGTTAATGGTTCACTTGGATCGTTACAACCACAATTGCTACCACTCCACCATGACTATCTCGCCGTGAATATTAATACTACCACTAATACTATCATTCTCAAAATTGCAAATAAATACAAAAAAAATATTTTTTGTTTATAATGAAAATGTTTTTTGCCGAAGAGCAATAATTTGTTAAAATTATAACATTTTATTCCATTTCATTAAATTAATATATCAAACATAAAAGTAAAAAAAATTATATTCTATTTCAGCGTCATTTTATGTTGTTAACCAAATAATAGAATGAGATTAAAAAAATCTATTCTATTCTTTCTTACTTTTCATTATAACGCCATTCTATTCTTGCATATCAAATAAAGTAAGGACTGGTCGCTTAATCTTAACTTTTGCATTTAAGACATCATTCTACTTGTATTAATTTAGTAGACGTTAAAATTTAAAAGAGCTATGCACATAAAATAAAGTGATTGAGAACAAATGATAAAAATAGATAGAGATAAAAACAAAACAAAATCACAAACAAAGCATAGCAAAGTTAAAAAAGAAATATATGAAATGAAGAGGAAAATAAAATCAAAATAGAAAAATGAGAGATCAAAGAGAAAAAGAGAGATCACGGGTGCCACTTATTGTTGATACCCTACAGCCATAGAGAGAGGGGGAGGGAGGAACCCCGTCTCTATAAAATTTTAAAAAAATTCATTATTATAATAATATTAATTTAAAATATTTTATAATTATATAAGTTTACTTTTTTAAAATTTTTTTAAAAATTTAACATATGCTCTTCTAAATATTTACAAGAACAATTCAACATTTCTAAATTAAAATCTTGCACGTGCCTACAACCATTTTATATGTGAATTTAACAATCTCTAACAAAAGCTCAAAGCTCTTCTCGAGATTCCAACTAAGAATGGCAATAAAACGGAGAGGAGAAATTTGTTCCCCCATCCCCGTTTCCTATTTAATAGGAATGAAAACAAAAAAAAAATATCAAAAAAATAACAAGAAACATAACAGGT
>JAULJZ010000020.1:825528-836231 GCA_032270985.1 Heliamphora pulchella | reverse complement strand
GATTTTCTAATTCGACAAATGATTAGCAATCAGGATACCTCGATGAATAGGTGTCGAGTATCTCAGCGTGGAGGTGCGAGCCATGCTGGTTTGAGTGTGGCGCATTAACGATGACGGTAGAATCGACATTGTTTATATTCAAGGTGATTTGCAGAATTCAAACCAAGGTGGAGATTGTTGGGTGTATGTCTTGTATTTTATAAACCCGTATAATTAGAATTTTATTTACATATATTTGGGCTAGGCAGGGCAGGAGTCATGAATCCATAAGGAGTCTAATACATGTAGGGTTTGTAATTATATGGGATTAGAGTTTTAGAGTTTGCCTATAAATTGGACCCTATAATTCTAGTTATTTATATGGAGAGTAAATCAATGGGGTAGAAATGTAGGGAAAGATTAAAAAATACTAGGGGCATTGGAGTAACCTAGCTTTGAGCGGAAAAACGATATTTGTTTCAGGTCTCGGGTTATGAGTGTCGGATTTTAGGGTGCTTTTGATCTCAAGTTTGTACATTCTACAATTATAATTGATTGTTTCTCTCACCCGTGAATGCAGGCAGGTTGTGCCGAACCACGTATATCGTTGCGTATATTTCTTTAGTATGTGCAATGTTTTTTGTTTCCATTCGCGTTCGAGAATTGGTGTTCAAATCCCAATAGTTCAGGTTATCAAGGAAGGAGCCCCGAAGACCTTTCTACATAGAGCAATGGCTGAAGACTCAAGATTTTTGATATCACAATTTTGTTTAACCATTAAGCACATCTTCAGAGAAGCAAACTAAAGTGCGGGCCATATGGCCAATTTGAGCACAAATGGGAGGATTCGTTCGTTATATGTGAATTCCCTCATGCATTTGCTACATAACAGATTTGTGACAATGTGCACCGTGTAGTTTAGAGAGTAATCTTTTACTTGCTTTTGATTTTCAATGTACCCAAAAAAAAAAAAATACAATACTTTCTGTAAATAAAAATATTTAATGCATATTAAGTGGACATTCTTGTTTATTTGCCTACCCAATAAATATAAACCCACATTATGCTGCTCTGAATGTTTTTCACTCCGTTTTTAAAAATACTCTATTGTTAAATAAAAACACTTAAAACTTTAATTTTTTTTTGTCTTTTTTATTATTAACCAAAATCTTTTATTATATATTTTTAAAAAAATTATAAATTTTATTATGTAGAGCTATTTTTTATAAAAATTATATTTTTAAAACATAATCGTCGAGATCTATTAAACAAATTTATATTAAATATGAAGTCATGTGAAATAAAAAAATCGTAACTACTTTCATTCAACTTAAAACTTGGTTTATTATCTCATTTTTTTTTAGTTTTACATCACTTTAAGTCAAATAAATTTTTAGTTTTTAAGACATTTAAAAATTTTACCAAATTAATTTTTTACCTTTTTCTTTAAAGTGGCTTTTGAGGGAAAAAAGAGAAGTTGGCTTTAAGCTGGGTTACACAACAAAGCATAATGTTTTGGAGTGATTTTTTCTATTTTTAGTGAATTTATTTAAGTCTTATTCCAAACCAAAAACAAATCAGTTAAGGTAATCCATCACAAACAGAGGAGAGATGAAACCACAAATTATTATGATAAATTATTTAATGGTTAGATAACATCACGTCAGTATATTATTATGGTGTATTAATTTAATACTTATATATTATGTATTTTTAATTTAAATATAAGGTCATGTTAATGTGTTATAATCGATGTTCCTTAATGTAAGATCATTAGCTAAAGTTTTTATAGCCTAATGACATTTTCTTAATTTCATATTGTAGAAGTTGTAGATTTAAGCTCTATGGTGGGAGGTTGGAGTGATCCTTGTTTCATTTATTTTAAATTAGAATAGTATAAGTTCTTCTCGTCGCAAAGAAAAAAAAATATAACACTATTATCTAAAATCACAAATACATAACGTACATATATTAATAGAACACATCATATTAATATATTAATATGACGTTTTCTGTCCACTGATTAACCTCTCATAAATTACAGTGATGGGTGATCCTATTTGTCTTGGAAATATTATAATGGAGAAGAAATATTTTATGCAACTTATCATAGGCATGAAGCCTTATCTAATGTAAAGAACTAGTGGATGTATAAACAAAGGATTATGGGGGGTGTTTGGCAAATTTTTTAGTTTTTATTTTTAATTTTTTTATTACTTTTAGTTATAAGTTATAATTTATTTAAAACACCCACAACTTTTGCTATTATTTTTAACTATTTTTTTATTTTATTTTAACTACAAATTATAATTTTTACCAAATACTAACAATTTTTTCCAAACACCCTCATCATATAGGAGCTACATTTTTAAAGTCTTGCTCTTTAAATTGCTAGTCTTATATTTGATTAATTAGATTTGACTATTAGTCCCCATATGGGAGATTAAATAGTATGGTATTTATGAAATTATTTGTCCCACCATTTTCTTAGAATTATTTGCCTCCCATCCGAATTATTTTATTCTTTTATTTAACAGTCAAAAATAATTTTTTAACTCTTACGCCATACTTTATCATTCTTTAACCAAATATTATATAAATAATACCATAATATAAATAATCTCATTCACAATCTTATATTTAAAAAAAGGCTTTTTAAGAGAAGTTTCATATCTAAAAATTATAAAATAATCAGTTCTATACATATTCTTTTTTCAAATCCATATCCTAAAACATTTTATTTACCTAATATACCCCCTATTTTCATTTAAATAGTTAGTATTACTTGTTTAGTTTGTCAACCTTGTTTAGTTATTTTTTAATCAAATAAAAATAATTATTGCTTCTTTATACATGAAAATAACTATAGCTATTAAGAAATTTCTCAATTTAAAATTGAAAAATTAGTTTTAAAACTGAAAAATCTTAAATTGAAAAATTTCCTAATTTTGAAAATGACAAATGGGTTTTAAAATTGAGGAAAACAAAGAAAAGTAGAGAAATTTCTTACTATTTTAAACTTAAAATTTCTTTGTTTCAAAAAAAGAAGAAGAAATTTATCAAATTTTTAGGTTTATTATTTTTACACAATTTTATATTCAATATCGATCTTGTTTAAAAGGTTTTGATGAGTAGGTTTCAAAATATTAATTTTATTAAAAACAAATCTATATATTGAAATTTTTGGAAATTTAAAATTTGTACAAGTAAATTTTTTAAGAAATAAAACTCTTATTCAAGAACAAATTTTCCATAACCAATTTTTATATTTAAAAACACGACTCAATCTTTAAAAATCTTTGTAACGAAATCCATACATGTGCAAATCTTTCAAACGCATTACTTATCTCTTTAATTCTATTTAATTATATTCGGCATATCAATCATGAAAATAAATCATTCAATTACCCACGTAAACATATATGTATTTTTAATTAGCCAATAACTTATTTTCTCACTCTCTCTCTACCTTAATAAAAATGAGGTGGATTTAAAATATGCACGGCACAATTGGTTGTTATTTGTTATCTAAATAAGAGAAATTTGAGAATTAATTTTTTTTTTCAATCTTATAAGAATTTTAGTTTTACGATATTTGTTTTACTAATTTTAGTTCCATCATAAATTAAGATAAATTTTTTTGACTAATTTACTCCTATTTACAAGATTTGATTTTCTTTTTTTATCATACTTGAAGTTTGAATTTGTAAATTTAAACCGTAACAATCTAAACTATAACTGCCGCCTCTATATTCCTTACTTTCTATCCTAGTAGCACCGTCTCTTTCTCTTCAAAATTAAAGCTCTTCCAGCACTTTGCCGCCAACACGAGCCACCTCCGTCGTGACCAGATCTTGCCGCGACCGCCATGGCCAGATCTCACCACCGTATCCACCAAAACCTTCACCGCTTTCATGTCCGTCCTTTTTCATCATCACCGCATGCCCCTCCATCGCCACCCAAACATCCACCAGCTTCATTCTCGTCCTCTTTGTGTGTGAACAGTTTACAGAGAGAGAGCAAGACGTCAACTTCTCTCGTCGTCATCCTCTAAGGAAAACTATCAAGTAATACATCTATCAGTTGTATTTACATTGCAGTGATCAGCAAAATACAAGACAGATTATTAATTGATATATTTATTAATTGTATTTGTGATGTGAGATCAGAGAAGAATATAATGCAAACTATCAACTGATACATCTATTAGTTGTATTTTGCACTGTAGCAATAATGGTGACGGTGACGGAGAATGAAGATGACGACGAAGCTAAGATTATGGTGATTGCGGTGTGAGATTTTGGAAGAGATTTTTCGGACGAAATTTTTTATTCCTGATTATAAAGGAATATAGTCAATGTAATCTTGTGAAAGTCTAGTTTAAGGGTATTTTCGGTAAACATTAATGTCGTGGGACTAATTTTATTTTAAAAAAAAATTAGACTGAACCAATCCTTAAATATCAATTAATATTTAGACTTTTGCCAAAATTTTTCTTTAAATAATGGCTAAATTAACGAAATTCTTGATATTAATAAATGGCTATATTAATTTGAGTTAGGATGGAAAAAAAGTCATTTGAAAAATAGCTTCACCAGAAATAAAGTAGAGTATATATGTTTCTTTAATAGTCGTTATAATTAATATAGTTATTACGTCATAATGGGTGCGATCCTATCCTAGGCATGGGCATGGCTTAATATAATTAGATAAGTCAAAATAAAAGTAATTGAATCCAACTAATGATGTGGGCACTACCTCTAAGAACAAATTATTGGATAGGTGTGAGCCTTTAACTAGACTTTTTTGGATTCTTTCCTACAATCCTACCTATTTGCTGCAACTGCAAGCAACAAAAAGAGGGGAAGGATAAAGAAAAAAGAAATTGAGCAATTTTGTTTTAAATTATTATTTATTTAATTGATAAGTTAGTTTTTTGATTTTTTTAGTCAAAATAATTAAAAAGCTAGTATTTTTGTGGCAAAAAAGTTAGATCAGAACACAATTTCTTAGAAAAAACTCACATTTTTTTTTTGAAAACGGTTAAACTTACACACCCATTATACCTACACCTTACTCCTAGTAAAACTTGAACTCCCAATCTCCCATTTAGAGACAAACACCTATACCATTGGATCAAAGACCACTTGGTAAAAACTTACATTCTATTCAAAAAGAAAATAATATTTTCACTTAATAACTTATTTATTATCAATGTTAACTATGTATAATTATTATAATCAACTACATAGAAGAAATCAACTATATAAAAGGGAATATTGTCCGTTTTAAACAAAAATAATAACTTTTTATCTAATTAACCAACTTCAAAGGAACTAACTTGTTACTTTATAAAATTATCTTTGTCAATTCAAATAAGCATTTTAGCTTAAAAAGTAAAAGACAGAAAAAAAAAACTAGCTTTTAGAGCTAGTTACTAATTAGGCTTAAGTGAAAGGCCAAGATTTGAAATGTTTGGGATAGTTAAAATTATAAATTTATAAATTATAATTAAAAAAATATAATTATAATTTCAAATAAAAATTACAACAGCTTCTTACACCTGTGACCTAAAAGTTATAGCTTCAAGAGTAAAATTTGTATTTACTAATTTGGAGTAAAAAGTTTCAAATAAAAAACCATAAAGCACGCCTATTTGAAATTTTCAAACTTTTCGTTTAGATATCTATACTCGTAAATAAATGGAGAACCCCCATTTGGTAGGACCTTTACAATGAAGTTGCATGACTTTTTACATTACAAAAAATACCCTTATTTAATTTTTTAATACCAAAAACGTATTCATTTAATTTTACCTATTAAACCTTTTCCTTTAATTATCTAATTTAAAAATTATAACTACTCACAATTTTAAAAATAAATAGTTTATAATTTATTTTTTTTTAAAAAAATTTACTTTAATTTTTAAATACATACTTGCACACACATATGTGTATCAACCGCTGTGTATGATCAGAATCGTCTGGTCATAGGATTTGGGTTTTTCTTCAGTTGAATCAGAATGGTTGATCCTTTTGGACTTTGGATAGCATATAATTAAAGCACAGTACTAAACTAGTGTCTTAACACAGCCACAAGATTCAAATGTACACTAGACACAAGTCATTCCAAGCAATCACTAATGTGGGCCTCTCTCCTATGAGCTAAGATCAGGAAATTAGGATGCCAATTTTACAGGGTCCACCATTAAAGGCACCTCCTGCTCACTCAATAAGTGAGAGTGAGACAAGAGGGCTCAGATTTTTTGTCTCGAAAATTACATATTTTTCTTTTATTAAAACACATTAAAGATTATTAGGTCATGTGAGAATTTTGAAACATATTCAGCAGTTCTCAATGCATTAAGAAAAAATATATATATAATTTTTGAAAGAGATAGTCCCTTACTAATCCCCTATCTGAGATGTTTAAATAGCTTTGCTTTTAATAAATTTAATTGTTTTGGAAGAAAGAGGAAGAAGCAAAGTTAGAGTCTTTGGGATAGATAATTTGTTTGGGTAACTTTTTTCTTTTTTTACTTTTTTTCAAATGTCTAAAATATTATTACTTTTTACTTTTAAATTATAATTTTAAAATATTGACACGACTTTTTTTTTTTACTGTTGGGGCTTGGAAGTAGAGTTAATTTTTAATTGAAAATATTATAGTCATTTTATTAAAAAAAAGTTAATATGTTTGAAATAAATATGTATAAGTTCAATTACCCAAAAAAAAAAATATGTATAGTTTTCTATGTGTGCAAAATGCCGAACATTATAGCTTAAAAATTATTTTTTGTGTGCATAAAGCCAATATTTTTTTTAATGATCCCAAAGAGGGGCTATGCCACTTCTAAAAGGACATTTGTTGCACCTAATAAATCAAAAGAGTTGAGGGTAAAAGGGCAAGGAATACTTTGTTTAATTCCCAACATTTTAAGTCCTTGCATCTGTCTCGATGTACTGAAATCTATTGAATTATGTCTCGAGATTATTGTAGCTCGAAAATCTCCTATGATCAACTATTTTCAATACACTAAAACACTGAAAAATATATCTCCTACGATCCACGACTTTTAATACACTAAAATAGAGAAAAATATAATTTTTGAGACAAAAAATGTTAACTCGGGTTAAAATGAAAGCAAAGAGAAAGAACCTAGGTAGGAGGAGTAAGCATCCAAACTTCCATCCCAGCAAAGAATCTTTGGGCCCCTTGGTATGTTGTTGGGGGGTCACTGTTAACATTTATCTGTCTGTTTCTTCAAACTCTAGTGCTTTTGTTTTATTCTCCAATAGATTTCTTTCTTTGACTGTTAATTTCCCTATCCATTTCATCCAAGAGATTGTCATTGGTTGGGAAAAAAAAAACATAAACAAACAAAATGATAATACAAAAAAATGTTCAAAAGCTCATCATCTCTATCTGAAATTCTGTTCCTGTGGTGGTGGTGGTTGGGAACTAAAAAGATTATCTAAATCTGTTGTTTTCTTTCTGATGTTTTAGAGCATCTTTCACAGATTTATGCATTAATTTAGACTCAGTTCACATAAATCTTGAAAGTTAGTTTCCAAACAAAGTGGAAAGGAAAGAATGGTTTGGAGTCCTTGGGCATGGGAGAAATTGAAAAAGTCAGTGGGGTGCTTTTCAAAGCTTAAATTATAAGTTTTAACTTGTAGTTCAGTAAAAAAAATTTTAAAAAAATAAATAAATAAATACAGTGTGCTTATAGCTTTTTGTTTATAACTTCTAATTCTAAACTAACAAACACAAATACTATTATATCATGCTATAAGTTTATAGTTTTAACAAATATTTGCAACTTCTGGTTAAAGTCATAATCACATCTTTTTAGTTACTGTAAATTCATAATTCCAACTTCAACAAACAAGCAAAGTATCTGCCACCTCTCACTTCTGTATTGTCTAGAAGAAAATGGCTTTTGGCTGAAAGTTGAAAAGGGATTCCACTAAAAGAAGATGAAGAAACTCTGTAAAAGTGATGATAGAGAAAAATTCTAGAGTAAAGACCCACCAATATCATCAGATTAACCTTTTGTCAAACTGAAAAAGTGAAATGAAGATAACAAACAGCTCATAAATCAACAACTTTTTAATAGAATCAAGAAACTTTAAAAGAAAAACAAAAATTGTTTGTTCATATAAAGAACATAATTAACGGAGACTATAATCTATCAACAATCAAGGACCACCTCAAAAGACACCTCCAAGTTTAAAAGTGCCTTTCATCCTCCACTTATAATTACATCCTAAATATCGTTAGCATCCGATGTACGATTTGAATACCCATTATCAAAAACAACAACATCAAAATGAAAGATTCTTATATGTCACAAAAATGGTTGATTTCAATTAGATCCACAGTTACACAGAGTTGCAATGCGACAGATTGGAAGTTGGAACGATTATTTGTTTCAGAACTGAGAAGTGAAGCCCAAAAGAGGGGGTCGCTAATACAACAGAGCTACATAAGCTAATCATGTTCAACTACCTCTAGACCTCGGGATGTGATCCCCTATACGGAAATATTCACATCCCTCTATCCCAATGCGCCATTAGACCGTTGAAAATCTTGAGACACGAGAATCTTGAGACACGATCTAATAGTTTTAGAGTGCATTATGACAGAAGAACATGCATATTTTGGAACATTCCTTCATTGTCCAATCATGCAAAAGAATTAAGAAAGAGAATTGGTGTGAGCTTGTTCAATTTACCCAGAAGGCCTACACCTCTTGTTGCCAGCTTTGCCATCTGATTTGAGACCACTTGAGTCTCCATCAGAGGAAGCATCCATGGACTTGGTGAATGAGGTCGAAAGATCGGCATAGAGGTCAACCACCCTCCTGATGTTGTTGTTGAGCTCCCTGATCAAACCCACATTCCTGCTGAGGTTGTCAGGAATCTTGGACTCATGGTTCTGGTTGATCTCATTGATTAAAACCCGGTTTTGATCCAATATGTTCTGAACTTGAACAAAGCTCTTGTGAAATGTCTGTAACACCTTCCCATCTAGCTGTGTGCTACCATTGCCAAGCCCAGAAAATGTGTCCCCCTCCATTTGTGGGTTCACTAGAATTCAATCAGATCAAATCAAAAACCAGTCCTGTGCTTCACCCAAGAACTCAATAAGAGTACTAAAAGAAGAAAACCATAAGAAGAAAAAAACTAGAAGAGACAATCTGTACAAAATTTGAACAGTAGAATTTGTAGTTAAAACTATGAACTTATATATTACAGCTGAAAAGATGTGATTATATCTTTACGCAGAAATTGAAAATGTTTGTTAAAATTGTAAATTTATAACTTACAAAAATAAAATTTGTGTTTGCTGATTTAGAATAAGAAGCTATAAGCAAAAAGCTATTAATACGCTTATTCAGATTTTTTTAAAAAAAATATTTGCTGTTAAAAGATATGCAAGAACAAACACCCTCTTTACTTGCTTCTATTAACAAAATGCAGAGCCAGGACATGATAGGCTTTGAAACTGTTTTAAGCCATTTTTGTAAGCAAGAGACACGGTCTGATCTAGAAATCAGGACATCCATGGGATGGGGTCTTATTTTTATATAGGGATCATGTAAGAAACATGTTTTTTTTTTCTAATTATTGCAATTTCAATAATTGCTATCATTAGGATTATTATTATTATATGTGGATGATTAGATGTAAAAAGCAGATCCCATTTCCATAAAAAGGAAGCTTTGCAATATGTACTCATCAGATCCTGCTTCTGAGGCACGTCTGGAGACAAAAGATTTCAATAACACAATTCAACAATAGAAAATACATTGAAACACTCACCAAAAGTATTGAAGTTTAGAGTTCCAAAAGAAGAAACTAAAGACCCCAAAAAAGAGTCAATGATGCAAAGCAGAGAGCATATGGCCTAAGGGTAGTACCTCAAGGCACCATTCTCATATACTCATAAGTCATAGCAATATATATGGCTATATATTAACCAAAATCAGTCCGGTCTACGAAATTCCGGCGTATGCAGGATCCGAGAAATGGGACGGACCACAAAGAGTCAATAGTAAACATCCTAATCTCACCTTGCAAAATGATTCCAATTTTTTTTTTTTTCCAATAACCAGTGTTCGGACCAACTTGTGAACACCTTGACTAATCTCAAAATTCTAAAATTTTCAACTAGACGAAGCTCCAGTGGCTATGAGGACTCGAACGGGTATTGATCCCAAATTCTTGAAAATAAATTACATTACAACAAAACCCATTTCTCAATCAAAATGGGTTTTACTTGGGAATTCAGGAAAAAGCAGAAAACAAGGATGAAATTGGGAATTCAAATGTTGAAACCAAGTTAAGCATGCGGTTGCAGAAGCATAAGTTCTTAAATAGGAAAAAAATTAACTTAATAAACTCATCAAAAATTATGACCTAAGAAAGAAGATTAACGACGATGAAAATCAAAATCAAAATCTCAAATAGCTCACGAAGATTCACCAAAAGAATAAATAAATAAATATCATTTAAGAAATTTTGGGAATTCAGTATAAATTCAAGAAATATCTATTGTTTGGCAGTAAAGAACATTAAAATAAATAGTTCAGAAACTTTTGGAAAGATCAACAAAGCTATAAACTTATTAGACTCCAAAAACGAAAAACAAGGACGAAAAGAAGATAAATATTTTATGAAGTCATCATTATATATACACATATATACTATATATGTATA
>JAULJZ010000020.1:795988-825428 GCA_032270985.1 Heliamphora pulchella | reverse complement strand
TTACATATCATTAAACTCTCAACAATCTATAATTTGATTGGGATTTAGATTAGTCTCATAAAAGACAGGGATTTTACAAAACTCTTATGCAAAATCAACACAAATCATATCAAAGCACCATCATCAAGATCTTACCTTGTGTAGCGTCAACACCATAAAATTTTCTCTTTACTCTCCTTTTAGGGTTTCGACCATCCTAAGAATTTGCCTCCTTGAGCTCCAGTTGTTGCTCTTGCTTCATGAGACTTGAATCTCCTTTGGGTTGCTTTAATTTGATTATTTTAATCTCCAATTTGAAAAGGAAACAAGGATTAGCACAAACTTCATGGAAGTAACGAGCAAAGAAAAGAAGAAGAAAAAATAACATAGGTGAAAGAAGAAGAGCAAACCGGTGGAAGGGAGAAAACTGGGTCTCTTCCTGTTCCAGTCGTTTGGATTTTTGCTACTTGTGAGGTTCCCAGCAAAATCCTCAATTTCCGAGCTTCACTTTTCGCCCCATAATCCAAACCCTAGGTCCAACCAGTGAGGAAAATTCTGGGCTCTCCGTTGCTTTGTTGTGGAATTCTCTACTTGGATGGCTCGAATCTCCATTGACGGCGGCAGTTTGGGGCGTTAATCTCCTTAATCCATTCTCCATGGGGAGAGATAAAGCCACAACAGATGAGGAAGAAGCGAAGACAACGTTAGAGAGAAAGAGAGTGAGATAGAAATGGAGATGGAGATGGCGAAGAAGGTTGGAGATGGAGATGGACAACGTCAGCACCGGCAAAAAGAGGCAGTGCTGGCGGTGGTTGAGAACGCACGTCGCGCGCGTTGGTGACTCTCTCTCGAGTTCTCTATGTTCTTTCAGTTCTCACGACAATAGAAGGAGAAAGGAATATGATGGAGAAGAAGAGAAGAATGCGTCGGCGTCGTGGGATGACGTTGGCGGCGGTGGTATGGCCCGGCGGCCCTGATAGGCGGTGGGGCGCGACGACAGTCACGGTTTTTTGGGAGAGAAGAGGCACGCACACTTAAGGAAGAAAAGAAAAATCGGGGAGGGTTGCCGAAAATTCCAGAGGACTGGGTTTCCGTTTGGGCCTCGTTTGGTTTATTATTAAATTAAGTCTAAATTTATATTAACTGCACAATTCATCCTCAATTTGATTTTAATTAAGTTTAAATTTATATTATTAAATTTTTGGACTCCACACAAAAAAATAAAAATTCACAAAATGTTTACAATACTTTTATTTATGTTAAAACAATTAATCAATTCAATAAAAACACAACAGGTTACTATATTACTTGTATCATATACCAAATACAGTGCCATGCATCTCGAGAAAACACAGATGTCATGATTTCAACAAATCTATAATTTTTAATCCAAAGATAATGGTAAGAAAAATTTACCCATGTAGAAATCATAGAAAAAGAATATCACATTATTCTTTGACTGAGATTATATAAATAAACTGAATACAGACGCTGCACATGGCGGCAAATGTGGGTCTTCACACCAACCAGGTCTTTCTTCTGTTTATTTGGAAAGGAAAGTAAAATTGACAAAATTAAAAGAACTAGCAACAGTATTGGATCTATCTGGTAAAGCAATGCATAAATGTAGGTGAGGCAACACAAGAGATTCATTGTTCTCACTTGTGAACTTCACTGTCATCCCTCCTCCTAGTCATCTGCCATGTAAAGCCACTATTTGGCTCCTTTCTGCTCATTGTTACACATGTCCCACCAGAGCATGCCTTTTTCTCCTATAAAATCCATCCAATTCTCATGCTCCTATAAAATTTATACATTATTTTATCAAATTCGTACATTGTTTACATCCTTATAATTTTTTGAAAACAAAATTTGTACATTGTTTATAAAAAAAAATTTAAATATATAAATCAAAAAATATAATTATAAAAGAGTTAAATTTATTTTTGTAATCAAAATTATTTATGAAATTATCAAATTGAGTTTTATTATTCTAAACATATATATAACTAGCTAGACTTGCGGTCCTCATAATATGAGTTTAATATTTTTTTAATAATTAATAGTATTAGACATTTTTTGTAAAAAATAAAAAATTATACTTTTTCCGACCAAATTTTATGTGGTCGCGGAAACTATACTTTTGCCGACCAAACTTACTTTGATCGTGGAAAACTTTATACTTTCGTCGACCAAATTTACTTTGGTCGCGGAACACTTTATACTTTCGCCAACCAAAATGTATTTGGTTGCGGAAAACTATATACTTTTGCCGACCAAGTTATGTTTGGTCGCAAAAAATTATACTTTTTTCGACCATAATGTATTTGGTCGCGAAAAGTCTACACTTTCGCCGACTAAACTGCATTTGGTCGTATAAAGTCTATACTTTCGCCGACCAAACATTATTTGGTCTGCAAAAATAGTCGGTAAAAGTGTATTTTCTTGTAGTGCTAGTGATGTACTATAATTTTTTTTAATTTTGTAGTTATCATTCGACCACATAAAACTCCAAAAATATTTCTCCACTTGAGCCAACCAACTCTGTCTCTGACATTTATATGGTGCAATAAAACGAACTAAAAGGGCAACAACGCAAAATAGTATAAAAACGCATTTGCTTATAATATCAATTTATATGTGTTTATATATGAGTTATATCATATTAATAATTTTTTATTGTGTTTGCAGGTTGACTATGAAAGATGATGGTTGATCTTTTTTTTTTCGAGATATTGTTATTTCATTAAATTAGACATTATTTTATTTTTGTCCATTTGTCAAGGTCAAGTTGTTTGATACAGCTTTTTTTTTTTTATGTTAGAGATACTCTTACATATTATTAATTATGTGGATGTGTTGGAGATATACTTGTGTTGATTTCTTTTAAAGGTTACATTTCATTGGTTCGTCAAAAATTAAAGTAATTTAATTTATTGTTGTTGAAATGGATGTTGTATTATATTGTACATGTTGAAATATATATTATAATATATTGTACAAGATTAGTAACAAAATATTTTATAGATTGTGTCGAAATATTTTGTCGCCTATTTTATCTATTTTTGAAGAAATATTTTATTGCCCATTGCATGTATTTACAACGAAATATTTTGGCACCCATTATATTTATTTGTAATGAAATATTTTGTCACTCATTACCTTTTAGTAGCGATGAGATTTTTTTTTGTCACTAATAAACAATTTTGCACCAAATTTTTTTCCTCACAAATGGTTGTCAAGAATTTAATTAAAGGACTTCGTGACAAAATTATTTGTTACCAAATATTTTTATTTGTGATGAAATATTGCTCCTCGCAATTTATCTTTATTGCAAAGAAATATTTTGTAACCAATTCATCCTATGCAAAATAGTTTTTTTTGGTGACAAAATATTATTTGCAAGGGACTTTTTTGTCACTGATTCATTCTTTTGGTGACGAAATAGTTTGTACAATAATTTATTTCATCGCTAAATATGAAAAAAAATCGTCACAAATGTTAAATTTGTTTTGAGGAAACAAGGTTTTTAACTTGCTGCAAAACCTCAAAAATTTAGTGAGGAATTGAGTTTTCGTCACGAGATATTTTGTGTTACGACAATTTAAAAACAAATGTGGAGAAGATGCGTTTTCGTCACAAAATGTATTACCGACGAAATACCTATATATAAAGACAAAAATACTTCATCGATAATGATCCATTTTGTTGTAGTGATAAGTGGATATTGAATCAGTATTTTATCTAAATTTTTTTGAGTTTTTTTAGGAGTAAAAATTTTTGACACAATACGTTAACACAACTCGAACCCTACACGAAATTAGAAAGTTAAGATTGAATATTGTAAAGAAATTAATCTAAATTAATTTCTATTTGTCATATATGGCAATTTCAAGATGATTAGAAAGTTTAGTGGTTTAGCATGTCTATAGGATTAGAAAGTCTTTTGGTTTAGGAAGACTTATCTAGAATTCTAAAAGGATTCAGAGATCCTAGATTCTTTGTTTATCTAATATGAAAGTTCTTCTAAAAGACAAAAGCTGGAGAAACTCAACGTACAAGCAGTTAAAGCGAGTTTTATCAGGGAGTCTCAGCCACATGACCGCTCGAGCGCCCAACCGACAGCTCGAGTGGTGCCCAAGCATTTTAATTGTTTCAAAATTTTGCCTGCCTGGGGATTGGTGATCTATATATATAGATCATTGGTAGTGCACGAATTGAATACTTGATACAAAATAATATTTAGCATCAAGATCATATCAAGGGTCGATTCGTGTACCAAAATCATATCAAAGATCGTTCGAGAAAAAAGTTTAGACGGCGTTCTAAGTTTCGACGGAGAATTTTGCCGGAGAAGAATGCTACGAGGATTCGTTGCAGTAGGAATCAAGAGGGAAACAATTGACGAGCATTCGGCATACAAGCTTAGGACTAGAAGATTGAGGAATCGATCAAAAGAGTCTGTAAATTGTATTATATTTGTTCACGATTAGTGTTTGATTCTTGGACTTGGTTGTCCCGTGATTTTTTTTTCTTTGAGTTTTTCAAGTAAAAATATCTGTATGTTGGGGGTTCTTCTTAGTTATGATTAGTGCATGTAATTGGTTTAAAATCGTTAAAAATATTATTTTTTAATTATTTTTCAAAATAAGATAAATCATATTCTTTTCAACTATTTTTTGACATGAAACAAAAAATGACATCACTTGATAATACATTTAATAAACAAGTTGTATTAGTGTTAAACCCCAAAAACCTGAAAATAACCTATCTAATCCGTTTAACTTTTTATAAAAAAATTTTATCAACTGTTTAGAGTTTGAAGTTCTTCATGCATGAATTCATATTGTTTTTCTATTGAAATATTTAAAAACTTTTTAATTACAGATTGTTTGGAGTTTTTTATTTATTATAATTTATGTGATTTTATGATTGAAATATGTATGAAATTAAAAATGTAAACTTATTATTAAATAAATTGTTAGATAGGTTATTAAATAGATTGTAAACATGTTAACCCGTTTATAAATAGGTAGTGTTAGCGTTATGATAAATAATACGTTTAGTTAAATGTATGAATAGTGTTAGTGGTAAGAGATTTTTAACACAAATTCGATATGACACGACATGATCCGACCACAACACGATACGATACGATGTCCATCTCTAATTTTTTGTTGGTTTGAGATTCTTATGGGAATAGAATTCAAAAGTGGAAAGAGGAATCACCTTGAATGTTTTCTTTTTGTTTTTCTTTTCTATAAATAAGATTCTCCTTTTCTTTGTCAAGCCAAAAAAAAATGTGTAAAGAATCCATCACCCAGGGATAATAACAATTCCCTCTGGCCCACCAAATTAAATAATAAAACCTGCACTGATTCATAATCAACCAAATTACATAAATTAACTAATTTAGTTACAAAAATTCATAAATGGAAATCACATATTTTATAATATGGCAAATAACAAAATAAAAACTCCAAACTATTGACTAAATATTTACTAAACACCCTGGTCTTTCATTTTTTTTCATTAAGTATCTAAATAATTTAATTATGATCAATTGACGTCTTGAATTCAAATGGCATAAAAAAAAAAGAGAGAGAGACAAAACGGACTGATTTGATAATATGTGGATTCAGTCTTTAGTTGCCAGAATTTGATGCTAAGATGTCAATTGATCGAAATTAAACTATTTAAATTTTCAATTGATAAAATTACAAGTACAAATGTTTAATAGATAATAAGTCAATATTTTATGGCTGTTTTACAATTTTCATTTTATAATATTGTCATGGCACAAATTGATTTAAAACCTTCAATTTGACATTTTTTTTAAAAAAATTCAAATTTAAAATCACAAATCATTCATAAAATAAGTCACAAATATATATTTTTTTTAAAAACATATGGTACACCTCAAACATTTATATTATTAGTACAATTGCATGCATAGATTTAAATTACAAACCTAATCACAGACTAGTGTGTTATACCAGTAAGATGGTGTTATTTAAATAACACTAGAAACTGTGATTCGAATACGTGTACTAGGTTTTTTCTTATACTATAACTTTACTAATGTTATGTACTTAAAAAAATATCTAAAAAATTACTCCGAATTTAAAGTGTGAGTGGTTAAAATTCATTTGGAATTTATTTTACATTCTATTAAAAATGAATTTATATCCTACAAATTATTTTCGAAGTAAAATTCTAAATATTTTTTTATAAGTAAATAAACTTTTACTTAAAGCTTTTCTGGTTTGGAGGTCTCGTAATGGAAGTTGAAGCAATTACCGCCAGTGTAAACGCCATCGTCCATGCTGTAGTTAATATGTTTACCGTTCACAAGAGTGTCATGGCAAGAGTAAGAAAAGGGAACATCGCACGAACCCTTGGTCGCTAGTAAGCTCACTTTCACCTTACTCATGGGCTCCACCGTAACCTTGTACTCAGTCTCCAATTCAGTTGTCCACGACTTAGTTTCTCCCCACTGGTATTGCTTGGAAAATTCTGTCGAAATGTCGAAACCTGCATCTCCGATTTTCGGAATGTAGGCATGGATGCTGGCATTGACTCCTAATTTGACCGAAATACTGGTGTTCCAAGTACAACTCGTCGTCTTTGTATACTTGATCTTCACGTTGACTTCGTTGGGCTGTTGAGTCCTGTTGATGGCGACTCCGCTGGCCATCGTTAAGTCGGCCTTGTGGTAGATCCTGGCATGATTGAGCCGATAATTGACATTATAGATTTTTCTCGACATAACAAGCTCAACCACCTCCAGTCGCGCTTCTGGGGGAATGGTGGAGAGGTTGGCGTTGAGACAATCTTCTTTCCAGTCCTTGGAGAGTCTCGTGCAGTAATTGTTGTTACCCAAGTTGCGGAGAGCGACGACGTTACCCCAAAGATTGATTGGCAAAAACAACGTGTCGGGGTCTTTGCCGGTGGTGTCGTCTGAGTCCGCCCAGATCCAATTAGGGCTGCGCCTCCAGAACTTGCCGTGGGACTTGGACTTTATGCGGAGGAGGCTTCCGTCGCGAGTGGTGAAGACCTCGTGTCCGATTCTTCCATCTGTAATGTCAGTGGCTAAAAATTGCAGATACGGGTGGCCCTCTATCCAACGGGCGGTGAGGTATTTGCCATTATCGCCCTTGAACGCGACGTCTTTAGGCAGTATCACTAGTGATTCCCAATCGATGACTGTGTAAGCATCGTGCGAATCATCAGTGCACGGTGAGGATATTGTCAATAAGCGAGCGTAGTATGACCTTACGGGCATGTATTCACGGAACTGGGCGTGGTAGAGCCGGATGGTTTGGTTGTCGGCATCGACATATATGGGCTGGAATAAGGTACATGACCATTTGGATCGGTCTTCGTCTGGTTCCTTGGCCGCCGCAGCAATCCACCCCCCGCTCTCGCGCGACGACCTCACCCAGTATTTGTTGTTGTAACAGGATCTTATGTGCACCAGTCCGTTCCCGCTCTTCGCCATCTCCACTTCGTACTTCGCGTACGGGGTCGCAACCTCCTTGCCGGAGAATTCGAGAATCGTGTCTTCATTTTTCTTGCTCAGTTGCAGGTATTTGTCGTAGTAGTTTGATTTCAGCACAACAAACCTTGGCAATTCCACCTTCATTGTAAAAACTTTTGTTCGTTGTTCTTTCTCAACTCTCTCTTTCTCCTGCTTTGCTTCCCCGCCCCCCAAACCATGCTATGCTATATACTATTTATAGTGAAAATGTTGGTCCAACTTCCACACTTTAAATTTGTTGAGCCCACGCATAAACCTATGGACAAATGCCAGGTGTACATAGCCGGTTATAAATTTGAACACATCCCTCCTGCATGGAGTGAGTCTATTAATTATTTTGGTCCACTACTTTATTTTTATTTAAACGTTGAATGTTTGAATTTGATAAAATAAAAAAAAATAAGTTTCTGTTGAGATGTCTAAACAAGTGGGCTTTTAAAGGTTTAGTTTTTTTTAGAAAAAAAAATGTTAAATTATTTGAAATATTTTTATGATATTTTTTTATTTTTTGCTTTTTTTATTAAAATACCAATTATATTTTTATTTTTTGCTTTTAAATTATAGTATTTGGGATACTGACACTTACTCTTTGTTATGAAGAAAGTTGACTATTTAATTTAGAGTATTTAAGTATTTCATTCATAAAAAAGTAAGAGTATTTAGCATATGAATAGACTTTTTTCTTAAAAAATAAAAAAGTAACAACCAGTGAAAATGTTTTCAATATTTTTAACTGGTATCAACACACAAAGACAAATAAATATACAATCGGAGTTAACAACAAAAGATTAAATTGTCAAACAACTAATATAAAAAAAATTAAAAAGAAAGAAAGAAACCAAACGCGGTCATAGAGGAGGCTCATAATTAGTAGAATTTAATTCGGCCAACTAGGAGACCTAGAAATTACAACAATACTACAAATTCAAAAAAGTTATCCATAAATTTATCCCGAATTCAAAATAAATGGCTCAGATTTACTTGTAGTATGACTCACATAATATACTAATAAATTTGAGACATTCATTTTGAATTCGAGATAAAATTCTTGACAAAAAAAAGAATAATGTGTCCGAATAACCCTAATACATGGAATTTACAACTTCTTCGTATGGAATTTAAAATCTTATCTATTACTAGAGTTGGGGGACAAACGTGTGAAGTTTTAATTTATTTTAATAAAAAATATTAAATTTAAAAAATTTCAGAAAAAAGTAAATAAAGGAATGTAAAAAAATTTATCAAAAACTAGAGCGACAACAATGTAATTAAAAATAGAATGGAAAAGAGAGTAAAAAAATTGTGTGATTTTTAAGTTGTACCTTTAAAATCTTTGGTAAATTACACTATCTTCCCGGTTTTTAACAAAAATAAAAATACTTTTTTTACTTTTTGAAATATTATTAGCCTCCTCTATTAGTGTTTTTGTCCTAATACCGTTAACAAAAATTATAAATTTATCAATTTAACCCTAACACAGTCTTGAAATCGAGCAAATATTCAATACTCTTGGAACAAGTTTAAGTGGTGCTCTAACTTCATAATTATTGGTGTGTTTAGTGAGATTTATCATTTTTTTGTTATTATTTTATTCAACATATAAAAATATGTCATCTAGTTATTTGAATAGAGTATTGCTCCAAGAACATTAAATAATTATTCCTTGAAATCGAGGATTGGAAAGTTTCGGTAATGGTTGAAGAGGGAAGCTTGTAAAGTTTCGATAATGGCAGAAGGAATGGACTAACTGGGTTTTGAATTGGGAGTGATAATGTGGAATCATAAAGGCTTGGAATCGAGGATTTCTTGGAACTGATTAATTCCATAGAATTTTGTAAACTTGGTTTTCTTCAACCTAGAATCTCTCTCAAACTCACCTCCCTCACCAAACCTCCCAAACTCACCTCCCTCACCACCAAACCATCCAAACTACTTGGGTTTTCTTCCCATACCCAAGAAGACAACCTCGAATCTCTCTTAAACAGGCCCTCGACGTGTGCCGGAGTGGTGGCCACCGTAGGACGCCGCCGGAGGCGTCGATTTCGAGCTCAGGGAGCTTGAGGCCGGCGGAGGTGTTGTTGTCGTTGATGGAAGAGCTCTCGCCTTCGCCGGGCTTGAGAGCTGTTGTTGCTTCGATCCTTCCTTGGATGTCTAAGGCACTCACCTCCGATGATTCCATCCAAATGCAAAAGCATCAAATCTATGTTTTTTATACGAATTATGTTTTTTGGGTTATGAACTGAAGTCTTTTTTAGAGCAGAGGAGATCAAGGTTGGAGGATGGGGAGCGCTGGATCTCCAGCATCCTTCAATGGCATATAGAGAGAAAGAGAGGAGCAAGAGAGGGAGAGAAGAGAGGGGCAATGTCAGAACCGATGAGGACGGCGACGGCTAAGCTCACGCCGAATAGCTGTTTTTGGAAGAACATAAAGCTTCAACCTCATCGACGAGCCACGTTTGGCGCGAGTAGAGTTGGGTTCTGAGAAAGCGTCATGATCTAGTCTGAGTGAGGTATAATTAGATTAGGGTATAATTAGATTGGTGATATAGAAAGGAGAGAGAGAGAGAGAGAGATGAGTGAGGTATAATTAGATTAGGGTTTGATCTAGTCTGATTTTTGGTAGTGATTTATAGTTAGAAGATTCTAGTTTTGAGGGATTTGAAGATGAAAGATGATGGTTTGAAGATGAAGAAAGCGCAAATGTGTTTGGAAGGCAAATTTGACATTTTATTGGTTATTAATATTAAT
Source organism: Heliamphora pulchella (assembly GCA_032270985.1). NCBI lineage: Eukaryota > Viridiplantae > Streptophyta > Magnoliopsida > Ericales > Sarraceniaceae > Heliamphora > Heliamphora pulchella. The sequence continues at coordinate 815,161 of JAULJZ010000020.1, read as the reverse complement.
ATTATTTTATTGGTAACGATTTTTCAACGAAAAAAAAGAGAGGTATATGTATATTGTCAGATAAAATAAGAAAGGTTAGTGTAATTTCAAAAAGCAAATAAGGTGTTTTTGTTTGTTAGAAACCTCAGGAGATGGCAGTGTAATTTAATCTAAAATCTTTAAATGAAATAAGTTACAGAATAATTTTTTGATAAGTATTTTGAAAAGAAAAAATCACAAAACTTTAAATTTAGGAAACACCATATAGGTACTCTTCTTTATTATAAGAGTGAAGATTATGTTTCTTTTTGTTGTTAGGAAAACCAAATAATTATAATAATGCTATGGTGATCATATTTTGATTACTTTATTTGAGTATCAAATAATGTAACATGTGGTGCTTATGTTATAGATGGTGGGTTCATAAGATAACATAAATAGCACACATGAAATAACACGTCATGCGGTACTTAAATGTGGTTATCAAATATAATCATTATAGTATTATTCAAATAATTAAATATATTTCATGATCAAATCACATTTAAGATAGGTATTGTGTGATGAATATTTTATTTATATGTAAAATTATTTGTAAGAAAGAGGATTTGAAACAAGTAATATATAACAAAAGTAGGCGAGATAAAAATGTTTCTTCCATTTTGGGTGATTTGCAATGTTTTGAGGCCTTTTTATTTTGTTTTTATTCTCTCTAAATGAATGAATTGTTCACTTTATGTAATAGTAGTATAGATGTATTTTGGTCACTTTTTATATTGTTTTAAAAAGAGAATGTGGGCAATGGCCAATTATTAAGCACTCTTAGAGTACTATGTAGGTAATGTCACGTAACATTTTTGATCAATAAAACATGAAAAAGAATTACAATAAAAACATGAAGTTCATAATAGTTTTTGTATCTTTGTTCAAAGAAACTGTTTCTTGGGTCTCACTCAAGAAAACCTGTCCCATAGCACATCGCCATGTTTCCACAACGGGCACTCATGGGTGTTCGGAGCTTGGGGTTCCGGTGGTCTAGAGTCCCCGGAGTTCGGGGGTACTAAGGTCCCGAATCCTAAGGGTCTCGAGGATCTGAGGTCCTATGATCCTCGGGGTCCAAGGGTCCCAACGACTGGGGTTCCGTGGTTCGGGGTCCTGAGGTCCTTGGAGTCTAGGGGTTCAAGGCTCGTGTTCCGAATAGTCCAAGGTCTCGGGGGTCCGGCGGTTTTGGGGTCCTGTGGGTTTAGGGATTTAGGGTCTTGGGTGTCTGAGGTTCCGGAATCCCAAGGGTCTTAAGGGTCTGAGGTCCTAGAATCTTAAGGGTCTGAAGTCTTGGGATCCTAAGTGTCCAGAGGTTCTGGGGTTCAAGGGTTTGTGGTCCGGGGATTCGGGCTTTCGGGGGATCACTGTAACACTGCCACCATTATCACAAATTATAATACTATCATATCTATTATTACCATTATTTTTAAAATCACAACTAAACATATAAAACACATGTTTTGTGAAAAATATTTTCCTAATAAAAATAGGTTTCGTCAAGTCGAACGGAGGCATAACTTCTAAAATCCACGAACTTTACATGCTAAATGAATATGATAGAAAAATATCTGACCATATACCCATTGAAGGCTTCAAAATTACAGCACCTTTAACCCATCATTATAGTATGATCATTAGTACTTATTGAGCCTTATTTCTTAAGCTAATAGATTTTGAGGTATAATAGAATTTTATTCATCACTGTTTTAATGGTTTTTTTCCTATGTAAACTTGGTCTTGTGTCTTGATGTTTTTTTTAAATAAATATGTTCGTTTGGGTTTTTTTGAACCTTATGGTTCCTACTTCTAAGTAAGATAATTTTTTTCAATTTATCTTACTTAATTGACCAAGAGCACGTAATTTGTCCTAAAATATTATCAACTACAGAATTCAACTAAACAATGATTTATAAAAAAAATTCCCTTTAAAAGTCGCTCCCAAAAATAAACAGAACATAATTGCAAGCAGATGATTGCTCTAACTCATATATTGTGGGTATTACTTATTTTACCTTTTTATGTTTGGATCATGAATGATAAATAACATTTGGATGATCACATTAGTCCGCGTGATATGTGAACTAAAACGCACTGCAATTTTTTCATCTAATTAAATTAATTTACGCATTTGGAGAGATAGTAAACAATAAATCTAAAAAACAAACCTAAAATCTCCTTTCCTCTACAGCTTTCAATAACAGTGACAGAAGTGGAGATAGAATCAGCATTTTATCCTAATCTTTCGGAGATCTTTGTGGGAATCGAATTCACAAGTGATAAAATGAAGAATCACCCAAATGTTTTCTTTTTCTATTTCTTTTTTTTATTCGATTAAAAAAATTTACTTTTTCTTTACCAATCAAACAAAAAGAGTTGGAAATTAACTACCTATTTGTTTGGAGTATATAGAGGAGGATATAACCTCTTGACCGAACATGAAAAACATATGAGCTCAAGTGTTTTTTTTCTGTTTTTTTGTCTCCCAACTTTTTTTTATATTCTGTGTTTGTTTTTTGGGGATTTCAGTCAAAAGTTTAAAAAAAGAAGTTTTAACGTGTAAGGTCCATCAACAAAAATTTTAACGCGCAAGATCCAATTGCGTGATTTTTTTCAAAAATACTCTGCAAATAGATAAATTTATCTGTTTTGCATAACAAACAAATAAATTTATCTGTTTGCATATCAACACAGATAATGCAAATAGATAAATTTATCTATATTCTCTATACATGTTTTGAAAATGTACAGATAAATTTATCTGTACTCTTTATACATGTTTTCAATAAGACAAAAATTTATCTTTATTCTTTATACATACTTTCAATAAGACAGATAAATTTATTTGTGTTTTTTACATGTGCTTTCAATAAAAGACAGATAAATTTATCTGTGTTCTTTATACATGTTTTGAAAATGCACAGATAAATTTATCTGTTCTATGGTATTTTTGTCAAAAAATGATCTTGCGCGTTAAAACTTTTATGAGGATGGACCTTATTTGTTAAAAAAATTTATGCTAAATGAAAAACAGTAAATGGCCTATAAATTGGACTATTCACCAATTGTCATTGTTTTTTCATTAGATCCGAATATATAATCTTTCAAAATATTATATCCTTCAAAAGATATATAATACCACCCCATGGTATTACATATCTTTCGCCATTAGATACACTTTCATCTTTAATTCAAAGGCTAAAATTATTTTCTATTATCTTATTCAATGTTATATCGTATCCTAAACAAACATTGTATGTATAAACTCATAGTATATATAATTCACCTATTCTTCTAAGTATTATATATCTCATTCTATATCATATAGTATCATATACCTCCTTATCCTTTTATATTCTCTTATTTTATATCCGAACAAACAAAATAGACCCTCAAAAGAATCCAGAGATACTATAACTCAACTGCTTAGTGATTGGATTCCAAGAAAACAATTCCCTTTGGTCCACCTCCTATAAAAGCCAGCATGTAGTGCTGGCAACCAAAATCAGCTAAAGGCAATTCCTTCTGGTCCATCTCCTATAAAAGCCAGCATATAGTGTTGGCAACCAAAATCAACTAAAGGCTATAGTGATTCATAACTAATAAATGACATAGATTCATACTTTAGTAATTACATAAATTCTTAAATTTAGTTACAAAAATTAATAATTAAAAGTTACACAATTCATAATATTGTCTAGACACAAATTGATTTGACAATTTTTAATTTGACACTTCAAATAATTCACATCATAAGTAAAAAATTATCCATATAGTGGAGACAGATATATAACAAGTGTGCAGTTGGACCTACCCATAATTTTCCTATAAGTAACAAATATTTATAAATTACCATATTATACACCTCAAACATGGGATGTGTGGTGAAGTTTTTTCCTTTATATGTAATTATAAATATTATATATATGTGGGTTGATTTCAAATGGGTGAAAAAGTATGAGCACGGTCATTTTACAACTACTATTAACAGTCCACAAATTATAGGAATTTATGTGGATATTTTCAAATATTAGGAGATTTTTTTTAACATAATTCAAAACCCAAGGGAGTAAAATGGAGTTTGTTCTAATTTTATTCAATTTTAATCTTCAATATTTGTCAAACATGATGTGTTTAGAGATATAATAAATCTTAGATTATAACACAAAAATAAATGTTAGAGGCAACGGGTGGTGGTGGTGATGGAAGTGACGACAGCGGCAATAAAGATAATGGTTGGAGTGAACTAGGTGTGGTTATGATGTTGGGCCGGAATGGTTGCATGATGGCGATGGGGTGATGACTGTAGCATGATTGTGCATGAGGTGGTAGTGGTGGGGTTGGCAATACATGTTGACATTTGTGTATTAAAAGAGGCATGAAGTGGTAATGGTGGGTTGGCAATACATGTTGACATTTGTGTATTAAAAGATACAATTCAATCATAATTAGGTAAGAGATTTGTTAGCTAAAATTTTACAAACTTGTAACCTACATTTTAAGATGCATTTAAAAATTCAAGTGATGTAAATTTTACTTAGCAAATTAAATAAACTGAATTATTCTCACCCAATTCATTCAGCTTTATGTATTGAATTGAGTTATAAGAACGAAAAAATTTCTGCATATAGTACATCTATAAAGAACTACATATACAAATATCTTCATTTAGTTATTTTTTTCAGATTCAATTTCCTCTGAAAATAATAATTTTATATTAAGAGTGCAATCATCAAGCTATTATGTTTTCGTTTAATAATAAAATCTCTTTTTTTTTTTACTTAGTTCCTGTAAGCACAGGTAAATATTGCTCTAACCCAATCAAAGTTTCGATGTCGCATGTTTTAGCCTCGTTACCTATAGATGCTGAACAAAAGGGCAATGGTTAGCACTTTCTCGACTAGTTGTGTTGATCGAAATAGCACTCTAATGTTTAAGATAGCCCTCAATCCCAATTGCTTTTCACTATCTTAATATCAAGTATTTGTTGTGTATCCTTATCGTCGAAATTGAGCCCAATTTATAGAATTCACTTGCCTCACAAGATAAAATCCCTTAAAAGTCGGGTTGTTTGAAATAGTATATAAACGACACCACACCTCCAATATAAGGCAAACAATCAACTTATTTTTCAGTATTTTTCTCTTGTTAAACTTGGTTAGAAGACTGAATTTAGCATTGGAGTGCTTTTAGCATTGGAGTGCTTTTAGCTGGCACTCAACCGATGTCAAGAATTTTTCACTTTTCCAAGTTCTGAGAAGAGAGTTGGAGATTGTCAAGATCTGAGCATCAATAGAAACAATTTTTTTCATCTTCTACTCACAATTTTTTATTTCTTCAACTCCTTTTGATGAGAGTAATCGAACAATAATTTTAAAAAATTAAGAAATAAATAAAATTACCAAAAAAATAAATTATAAATATAATTCATTGAGTTATTATAACTTATTTTTTATATTTCTAATATAGGTTAATATTTGGATTAAGTCTTTTTTATTTTTTAGCCTGTCAAAATTTTAGAAGTAATTTATTTAACATAAGATAAAAAAAAACTTGAAAAATAAATGTACTAAGGCATATTATCCCGTCTGGGCTCAAGAGAGATACTGATGGTGTATGTCAATTTGTCAAATAGTTATTTTTTATTAGAGTTTTAAATAAAAGTTCTATATGTAAAATTTGTAGAATGATTAATCCCATTTCAGTTTTTTCTTTTTTAAATCAGGTCATTTTTTATGTTCTTATACATAATATGCCCCCCAAAACTCCATTCGAACACAAACCTAGTTGGAACAACTCACACCAATAGTTATCGCTGCCACCTTCGCCATCTCTGTAAAAATCCCACACTACTATCATTACTAGTCGTTGGCGACCTCGGGAGTCACCGTCGCCAAGCGCCGACGATCTTCGGAGTCGTCGTTGCCACCACAAGTCACTGTCATCTCTATCGCTGATGTCTCGTGCCCTCATCACTAAAACCCCAGCCGTTGAAACCCTAGCCCCTTCATTTTGCCTTTCCATTTTGCGTTCCCCCTCTCACCAAAACACTAGGCCTCACAAAAACTCTAGCTACCACTCTTTGCAGCGCCGACCATCAATGACCTCACATTTACTGTCGACCATCGACCACCAAACCTCTACCGCTTACCTATTCTCTTACATCGTCGACCGTCGATGAGTCCGATCGTCGATCGTCGATCGTCAATTGCGAGATCTCTGGTCAACACTAATAGTTTAAAAGTGATAGTAGAGGCCTGGCCTGCCGATGCCAAATTAGCCTAGAAAGACCCATGTTCGATTGGAAATAGTCCAACGAATAAGACTCATTGTTACACCATGACGTAAGCTGATTTTTTGCCAAAATCCATCGTTTAAGCCCCGAAAACCTCGATTTTACCGTTTAAGAAACTTTTATTTTAGTAATAACTTTTTCCTGGTAGCTTCTTTTTAAGTGCCATTTGTTTTGACACGTTTCTTTATGTTTTTAGGATCTAAATTTGACCTTAAGTCAAATTTACCATTTTTTGGTAATTTCTTCTTAATTTTGGATTTAGGAAAGATTGTGCTACCTAATTGATGGTTTTTTCATTCGATTAGGATTAGATCGTTATAAATACAATGTAATAGCCGTAGGGTTATTAAGTTTTTGATTAATAAGAATTTTCAGAGATTTATCTCTTATTCGTGTTTGTTATTGGAGAGAGTATCTCTAATCCAAGTAGGGTTGTGGATTTTAGAGTTAGTGTTCTTCTAGCCAATATGTCTTCCTACATCAGCTAGCATCAAAGCTAAACCCTTGTCCGAGTCCTGATCATGGCATGTGGTGGTATTGCAAACAGGGGATGAGAGGGTAGGTTCGCCGCTGTTGAAGAGGTGTATGAGCGGGATAACGCTGCACGAGAGGCCCAAGCAGAGGAACGAATGACCCGTGTGGAGGATTCCATCGCTGCCTTAACGGAGCAAATGGCTGCCTTAACTGCCGCCATTCTACCTCGCAACCGTCAACTAAACCGACGTCCCATCGTGGAAGAAGTGGTTTCGAAAGACGATTTTGCCACCAACCCTTTTGCTGGCCAATAGTCATGGGGAAGGGGCAGGAGATTTGTGGTTAACAACCATGATTCCCAGCGCTGGGAAGTTAGTCTGAAGATCGAGATCCCTGAGTTTCAGGGGGGTTTGACACCAGATGAGTTTTTTGATTGGATTGGTACTGTCGAAGAGGTCTTAGAGTTCAAGAAGGCTTTCGATGACAAACGGGTTCCGTTGGTAGCTACCAGACTCCGAGGCAAAGATAATACTTAGTGGCGGCAAGTCAAGTTGAATAGAACCAGGCAAAGTAACAAAAAATTAATTCATATGAGAAGTTTAAAAAACACATGCGTGATGCCTTTTTACCCAATAACTACTCACGATTGATGTATCAGCGGTTGCAAAACTTGAGTCAAAGATCATGCTCTGTAGATGATTATACTACAGAGTTTTTTCAACTTTTAGCCAGAAATGATCCGTCCAAAACTGAGGAGCAATTAATGTCACGATACATTAGAGGACTATATAAACAATTCCAGGACACTCTCAACTTATTTGATCTATATTCGTTGTTGGAAACCCATTAGAAAGCCTTACAGTTAGAAAAGCAGTTTGGTCAGAGGGCAACTACTGGTAACTAGAGAAATTCTAACCATGCGGTAGTAAATCCTAATTCCTCAAATAGAGCTATAAGCACCCCATCAGTAGCAAAAACAGTAACGCCACAACCCTATAATGCAGCTGTTGGTGGTATGCATTATTTCAAGTGTGGTGAACCTAGACATCGTGTTACAGATTGTCGGAAGAATAATAATCTTGGCAAAGCTTTGTTCTCAGAAAAAGACGAACTAATTGGAGATCAAACCGAGCAAGCCCTAGAGTTTGATTCAAATCTTTACCCAAATTACAAAGAAGAGGAGGTTAATGGAGATCAGGGACCCCTCCTAGTTGTTTAACTAGTTTGTTTCACTCCTCAGAAGGCTGACGGGGACTCGTGGCTATGCAATAATATTTTTCTATCCACATGCACCATTGGCGGGAATGTGTGTTGCATTATAATTGATTCAGGAAGCTGTGAGAATGTGGTATCTAATGAGGCAGTCCAAAAGTTGGGGTTAAAGACATAACAACATTCCAAACCGTACAAAGGGTGGTTCAAGAAAGGAAACAAGGTGAAAGTTATAAAATAGTGCTTGATTTCTTTCTCTATTAGCTCTAAATATAAAGATCAAGTGTGGTTTGACGTCGTTTCTATAGATGCATGTCACCTTTTACTGGGTAGGTCGTGGCAGTATGATCGTAATGCCAAGTATGAAGGTTAAAGTAACACATACAGTTTGCTATTCGATAATACCAGAATCATGTTATTACCAACTAAATGGGTTGTACCCAATCCAACGGTAGGAGAGAGAGCCAATCTTCTAATGCGGGTGCAATTCGAGGAGAAGATCACCGACGCCAAGCTATTTTTTGTGTTAGTAGCCAATAAAGATCCTGCAGATGATTAGCAAGGAGCAATGCCATAACTCGTTCAACCATTGTTGACAGAGTTTGCAAATGTATTTCCTAAAGAACTTTCAGTTGGATTGCCCCATGTCACGCCCCAAACTTCGGACCACGTGAAACACCCACAAACAACCACATAAAGCTGAAAAGGAACGCCCAACCCGATGTTTTACTCACAAGATAAAAACATACAAGCATTAAATATATCGACCTCAAGATTACAACACACGGTTCCAACACCGAAAATATGTAATAACATACATGGTTCAAAAAAAATAAAAAGGAAGACTATAGATCTTTCGCCCCTCCGGCACCTTCGAAACAACCTGCATGACTAGTACTTGAAAAATATTTCAAATCTCACACCGTGAGCTAAAACTCGGCAGAAACTAGACAAACATGAAATGAAAGGTAAACATGCTAGCAGAGTAATATATATGTTACGACTCGCCTGAGCCTCAAAAAAGTTGAAAACTGTTTTATATCACGACTCACAAGAGCCTTGAAAATAGTTTGAAAACGATTTTGTATATATACAAATATGATACAATGCTTCGCATACCAAGATCAACTCTCGCGAGCCCCACAAACAATACAAATATATATACAACGACTCCCACGAGCCCCTCAACACAGATACACCCATTGACTCCCACGAGCCCCTCAACACAGATACACCCATTGACTCCCACGAGCCCCACATACAGTTCTACAATATGACGATGATACACACTCAAAACAAGAATTTTCTCGGACTTTCACCAAAGGACCACAATTCCATCTGATACACTGTTAACCGAAGTTAACCCATGCAACATATGCAACTCACGCGATACACGCAACCCATACAACATACCACGTTCAACACTCACCACGCAACACATGCCACCCACACGACGCAATACATGCATCCCGCAGAATGCACCACATGCAACACACGCAACACATGTCTCTTCAGGACCACTTTTTTGCCTCTTAGATACCCGCACACAGATGCATCGTTAGGACCACTTTTTCGTCCCTCAGATTCCTACGCACGCACACATGCATTGTTAACCAGAATTAACATTTATCGGACCATTTTTTCGTCCTTCGTCAACAAGAGCTAATATTCATCGAACCACTTTTTCGCCCATAACCCTATACACATGCACGCATCAATAAAACCAGAGTTTTAGGTATAACAAGACCACATATCCGTCCTACAACATGCATGAATAAAACTAGAAGTTTAAATGCACAAAGCCACATATAAACACTACGTTTCACATAACGACATCACATGCCACTTAACATGATACGACATCACATGCCACACAACCCGACGTCCACTCACCTGGACGACGCGTCCTCTCACCCGGACGACCAACAACTGACAAGACAAACTTAACCCGAAGGGCAACTCCAAACCTCCCACAACACGATTTTCATAAACGTTTTCACCAAACACGATCTTTTCCTAAAACCCCCTTTTTAGAAAAGAACCATGAGCCCAAACACGCCCCGCACCCAACTACGGATAAACACCACAATTAACAAACCCACGTCACCCCCAAGGATGACAACAAAAGAAACAAGCCACCACAACCCCACCACGACCAACCAAAAGAAAAAACGACCCCCTCTTCATGAGTCCAATCGACAGAACCTCATAATCCAATGAACTGAAAGGCCACTAGAGGAGAGCCAGTTGATTGAACCCCATAATTCAATCGACTGAAAAGCCACAATACAACCAACAAAATAACAAAATGCCCCAAACAAGACATCATTCGAATGGGCAACCTCATCTAGTCGACTGAAAAACTACTAGAATTTTACAAAATTCCCCCAAAACACAGGTCAGTCGACCGAACTCACCAGTCCAGTCGACTGAACCACCCTACTATCGATCCAGTCGACTAAACCACACAGTTCAATCGACTGACCCACAACGAAAACTAACTGCGAGCTACGGGAACCACCATCTCAAACCCAAATCAAAGCATCCAAACTCTGTCTCGACACCCTTGGACATACACAAGCTCAGAACTACCACAAAATCTCGAAAGAAATACTCAAAACCCGACTCCATCCAACCGAAATCAACCAAAAAAATTCTAAACCAAAACCTAACTTTTCGAAACATAAAATCGATTTTTCATGCATTTTTAACTAATGAAAACACTTATAATTACGCGTAGCACCCTTGTAAGACATGAGAGTTTAGAATCCTACCTCGAAGAGTTAAAAACTCAACACCTCGAACCATGTGCAAAAACGAACTTCATCGAAATAAAATTCTGTCCAGATGAATGCGTAGCCCACCACGAGGATACTAAGAATTTGCTGTCTGATCGTCAAAAACTGAGCCCCGGGCCCCCGAGAAGTTAGAAAAAAGGCAGATCTTTTTAGGTTTCAAAAATCTAGAAAGATGAAATATCTTTTTGAAAATATCTAAATACAAATATTTATAGGCTCGCAAAAATATCTTTTTTTTTAAATTCGCATTAGAACGCCCAACGGCCCCAAGAACCAACCCTACATGCATATCTATATCCGATCATGCATAAAACACATACAAACATGTTATAACGAAAATAATAAACACGCATAAAAAATGCCAAGAAAGAAACCAGGTCAGGGTCTCACACCCCCATTGCGGGACATACAACATCGGATTGATTTGGTGTCAAGTTCTAATATGCCCAATCGACCCTATTATCGAATGAGCCCAAAGGTGCACAAAGAGTTACAAAATCAAGTGGAAGAGTTACTGTCTAAGGGATTTTATCAAAAAAGGTATCGGTCATTGTGATGTCCCAGCAATGCTCATCCCAAAGAAAGACGGCACATGGAGGATGTGCGTTGATAATAGGGCCATTAACAAGATTACTGTCAAGTACCCTTCCCAATTCCCAGACTGGATGATTTACTTGATCAATTGATAGGAGTTAAAATCCTCTCCAAGCTAGATCTAAAGAGCGGGTACCACCAGATTCAAATTAGCCCCGGTGATGAGTGGAAGGCTTATTATGCCATTCGGGTTGTCAAATGTACCGAGCACCTTAATGCGTATGATGAACTAAATGTTGCAACCGTTCATAGGTAAATTTGTAGTTGTTTATTTTGATGGTATTCTTATATATAGTGCCACTCCAAATTTACGTGTGTAGCATAGCTGGGAAATTTTAGCTGTATTAAGGTGTGAACAGCTCTACGAAGCCACCAAAAATTGTGTTTTGATGACAGATCGTGTTTTATTCCTTGGTTATGTAATTTTCAAGGACAAGATCTCGGTGAACAAATCCAAGGTCAAAGCAGTCAGGCAATGGCCACAACCGAAGACTCTATTTGACATACGCAGTTTCTATGGATTGGCAGCTTTTTATTGTGGATCCATTCCCCATTTCAGCACCACTATGGCTCCTATAACGGACTGCATGAAAGAAGGTAAGTTTACGTGGACAAAGAAGCATCTAAAGCCTTCGAAGAGATCAAGCATAAGCTAACCTCCGCCTCAATACTGATTTTGCTAGATTTTTCATAACCTTTTGAGTTGCATTGTGATGCATCGAAGGTTGGGATTTGAGCTGTTCTTAGTCAAAATTCCAGACATGTAGCTTACTTTAGTGAAAAATTAAATGGCGCTAAGCTAAGATATAGAACTTGTGACGTGGAATTCCTAGCAATCATCTAGTCCCTCAAGCATTGGTATCACTACTTGATCCACAATGACTTCATCCTATATTCAGATCACGAATCTTTGAAACATCTAAATAGCCAAGACAAGTTATCCGATCAACATGCTAAGTGGTTCGCCTATGTCCAAAAGTTCTCATTCACTATCAAGCATAAGTCTAGGGGCTTAAATCGAGTGGCTGATGCCCTTAGCCACCGAACTCTTTTTCGTACACTCATGCAAACGAATGTACTTGGCTTTGATAGCTTTCGAGAATTATTAGTGACTGTTCCATTCTTTTCTAATATGTTAGCCAGCTTGTCCAGTGGCACGGTATCTGATTATCACCTTTAAGATGGCTTCATATTGAAAGAACTAACTGTGCATTCCAGATTCCAGTTTAAGGTTACAAATCATAAAAGAGTTGCATAATGAAGGCCATGTGGGGAGGGACAAATCCTATGAATTGGTAGCTGCATCTTAGCCTGTGTTTGGGCAAACTTATTTTTTAGGCTTTTTGACTTAAAACCACAAAAAAGCCAACTGGTTGGCTTATTATGCTTTTTTCACTTTTTTACATGATTTAACACCTACTTTTTTACAAAAAAGTCAAAAAATCTAAAAGCCATTAAAAAAAACTAGTCCAAACACAGGCTTACTATTGGCCTTCTATGAGGAGAGAAATGTACAAATTCGTGGAGGGTTGTCATATTTTTTAGGTGTCCAAAGGAGTTGCTATTAATGCAGACATGTACATGCCTCTGCATATTCCTACTCAACCATGGTCTGATGTCAACATAGATTTGTGTTGGGTCTCCCTCGTACCCAACACGGTCATGATTCAGTATATATTGTAGTAGATCAATTTTTCAAGATGGCCCATTTTATACCATGCAAGAAGACAACTGATGCAGTGAAGGTGGCACGTTTTTTTTTGTTTCTAGTGTTCAAATTTGACCTTAAGTCCATTATGCCAATTTTTGTAATTTCTTCTTAATTTTGAATTTAGAAAAGATTGTGCTGCCTAATTAATAGTTTCCCCATTCGATTAGGTTTAGGTCGTTATAAATACAATGTAATAGTCGTAGGGATTAAGGTTAGGTCATTATAAATACAATGTAATAGTCATAGGGTTATTTAGTTTTGATTAATAAAAGTTTTCATAGATTTATCCCTTATTCGTGTTTGTTATTAGAGAAAGTATCTCTAATTCAAACAGACTTGTAAATTTCAAAATTAGTGTTTCCCTAGCCGATACGTCTCCTTGCATCATAAATTCATCAATTCTAAAAAATACAACTAAGAAATTTCTACTTTACTCTTTTAACTTAGAAATTTCTCTATTTCAATAGAAATAATGAGAAATAAAAAAATTTCTCGTGTAACAATCGAAGTTTTATTTTTTTAAAAAAATTATTTTAATAAAATTCACAATTAAATTCTCAATAACATACACAATTAATAAAGAAAATTCTCAGTTAAAAGAGAAAATTCACAGTCATTCTCTTATTTTGACAAAAAAAATCTTGTACTCAAAAATTTATCAGTTAAATGTGCAGTGAACAGAAAAATTTCTCATTTAAATTTTTAAATTCGACGGCAATGGTCGAACAAGGTGATGGTCCATAGTAATGGTATTGACAGTGACAATGATGGTCGAAGAGTGTCACCATTTTACCTGTTAGCCTGTTACCTGGGCCAAGCTTGCCTAACTTGTTGGGCTAAATCTGGACCCAAGCCCAGTGCTTGGGCAGGTTGAGCCCGCCTGAGTAATACTTGGGTTGGGCTTATATATATTTGTTGGAGCCCTGCTCACCCAACAGCCTAACTTGAAAGGCCCGCCTGACCCCAAAAAATTTATGATAAAGAATCATATTTATTTCTTAATTGAATAATTAACCAGATTATATTAATTATGAGACTTTGACATGAAATGATACAAAATCTTGTTTCCAATTCAATTTTGCTTTTCTTTAATTGGTTTCTCAACAACTAGTCAAAACATGCTTGGTTCATTAATCTTCTATCAATTTAAATGAATCATTTGCATTTTTTTTTATCGAATTCATTTATTATGTAAAGCTTGTTGAGTTTATTATTCATACAAAAAAAATGATCTAATATATATAACTATGTGAATGGATTATATTTATTTACAAATAAATGAAAGGTAAACGTATATTTTTTAAATAGTTAAACAAATATTTTCCGATTACGTAGCTTAAAATATCGGATGAATTTTATTTTTTGCATGAATAACAAACCTAACAAACTCTATAAAATAATCAAATCCGATAAAAAAATATAAAAACCCGTTAGCCCGCCCACTAGCCCACCTTGGCATGCCCATCGGGTAAGGCTTGAGTTTAACCATTTAAGCTCAAGCCCAGCCCACCCGACCCGCCACGAATATAGCCCGTCAGGCATAGCCCGTGGACGGGCTTGGACTATCACGCCCTTGATCCCAAGACGCGTGATCTCCACATTATAACCCGTTCTTCCTATGACTAGAATTTCTTTAATGATATTCTCTTAAATTCTTTAATTTATTTTAAAAGAAATAACTCTCAGATTTATAAAATAATCTAAGTATAAAACTTAAAATTTTCGATAGAATTTTCTCTATTTTTTGAATTATCCCAAATTTTAGTATCACATGTGAAACATAAACAATACAATATACTCAAACACTGCCTGGTTCTCAACTCCCAATCACAGTCCAAATTATTTAATAGCCAACAATTCCAGTCTCAATATGAATGCACCCATGTTTTAACCAAATATTCCTAGAACTATGTAAACATTCATTCTAACCATTTCATATACATAATACTTACTAAAATTAAAACCTCAAAGTACATCATTTAACTAAAGGAGTTTACAAGTCAAGTACAGAGAAAATTTTCATTTTTATTATACAAACTTATAAAATACAAGTTTTATTTTTTTTTTTCCAAATTATAATTCTTCATCTTTCTTCTGGAAATCTCATATAATAGTCACGGTGTTTCTTACGCCTTCTTTTGCTCGTCAGAACCTATAAAAATGTTAAACCAATAAACGTGGGCCGAAACTCATAGAATAAAGACTAAAGATAGTGCAATACATGACTTGTGAGGTGTGAATGAGCATGATATAATGCAATCACATTCAAATAATGCTTATAACCCATTTTTATTTCCTCATCTCTTCATCATTTATTTACTTAATCTTCACTCTTTCTTATTAAATCATTTAACATTCATTTCAATTTATCCTTCCTCATTCTCATTTCTCATTTACATTTTCTTTAACACATTATTTTGGATTTCCATTAATTTCGAGTAATTTAATATTAGACCGAAACTACGATAATCTGAGCGGTTGAAGTGAGAAATGCAATCACACAACATATTTTCATTATTTTCATCATTGATTAAAGTTTTACGTTCACCCACCTTTAATATTGATTCATTTTCTCATTTCTTCCATTCTATTTCATTCATTTTACATTCTTTCAAATTATCTTTGTTTTCGTTTTCATTTTCATTCTCTTTGTTTCGTTACCCAGCATTTTGACTTATCACATCTTTTATAAAAACTGTTCATTTTTCTTTCCAATTCTTTATTTCTTCATCCATATCTCTGTTTTATTTTCTTAATCCAATACTGAACCGACGTCGGGTGTAATTTATAGAAATCTCTCCCTATTCCCCCAACAGGCTACACGAAGCCATTGGGTAATAGATAGCTCTATAACTCACCACATCAATGCTCGTTTTATGGACCTCACCCAAGAAACACTGCACCCAAATCCATTTTACGGGGGCTTATCCGAGGGCAACGGTACCCAGCTTGCACAAATTTTTGGTCTTTCACCGCGGAGCTAGTCAAGCCTAACTTATCACATTCACATCAACCATCCGCGGTTCAATATTCGATTAACCATATCATTATTCATTAATAACCAGGAGTTCATCTTGTTAGTGTAGGTGCAATCCCAAGAGGGGGAGTGAATTAGGTATTTAAAAATTTGTGCCAATATTGACCTAATTAAACATGCAATCCCAAGCGTCCACAAGTATTCTCTAACAAGCAAATTCAAGTAAATATAGAATTTAAAGTGTAGAATTAAAGAGATAGAGTTAGAGAGATACGACACCAAGATTTACAAGGTTCGACATACCGGCCTATGTCCTTACCTCAAACAACACCGCTGTGAGGATTTCACTAGTCCCTTCTGTTGAGAGTGAAGAAAAAACCCTGGTCTGGCGTTAACCGCTCGAGCGGTGGTGTCCGCAGAGAAAGAAACCGAGAGTGGTACATGACCGCTCAACCCATCGCCCGATATACCGCTCGAGCGGTCTATCCGAGGGCGCATCTTTTTAAGCTGTTAGGGTTTGCAGCAGTCGCGGTGTTCATTCTTTCTTCTGTGATTTATGAAGTTCTCTCTCTCAGGAACTTGTCTTCTTTTGTAATCCTCATATTAATAATACTAGTGTGAGCCCGTGGATGTAGGCACCATTGCCGAACCACATAAAATCCTGTGTTGTGCATCTTTGGTTTTTTTTCGTTCTAGTTCTTGTTTAATTCGTTTGTGGTTTGTTTACGTTCTAAACCAACGAGGCGTGTGGGTTGGATTAAGTCGTGTTTTGACTTGAAATCCACAACAACTGATATCAGAGCAAGGTTCGGAGGTTGGAGAACACAACATGGCAGACGAAAGTAAGATCAAGATCGAAAAGTTCAACGGTTCGAACTTTACCCTTTGGAGGATGCAGATCGAAGACATTCTGTATCAGAAGGACCTGTTTCAACAGCTGTTTGGGGAAAAGCCGGAGAAGATGACACAGACCGAGTGGGAGATATTGGATCGAAAGGCTTTAGGGACTGTGCGACTCAGTCTCGCACCGTCGGTGATCTCCAATATCGCGAAAGAGAACACGACGGCAGGATTACTAGCGGCGTTGGAAAAGATGTATGATCAACTCTCAGCATCAAATAAGTTATACCTGATGAAGAGGCTATTCAATCTGAGGATGGCGGACGATGCCATTATAGCGAAGTATCTCAACGAGTTCAACTCAATTGTAAACCAATTGGAGTCAACTGGTATCAATTTTGATGATGAGATCAGAGCCCTGGCTCTCCTGTTCAGTTTACTAGAAAGCAGGAGCGGCTTGGTTGTCGCAGTTAGCAACTCCTCGTCCAAGTTGAAGTTGGAGGAGGTTGCAAGTTTCATATTTGGAGAGGAATCACGCCGCAAAACAGCGGGTGAAGGAACATCATCAGGGTCAGTGTTAAACGCCGATGGTAGAGGAAGAAAGACAGATAGGAAGAATCAAAAGGGCCGGGGAAACCATAGATCTAAATCACGGGGCAAATCGCAGACTCAGGAGAAGTCAGCTGGATGTTGGAACTGTGGACAGAAAGGTCATCTTAAAAGGGATTGTAAAGCTCCGAAGAAGCAGCGCGATGGCACAAATCAAGATGGTAAGGCTACTATTAATGTTTCTGATGAGGAAAATAAAGATGCTTTGATTTGTGCATTAGACTGTAGAACTGAGTCATGGATTGTTGACTCGGGAGCGTCATTCCATGCCAGTCCCCGCATGGATATACTTCACGGGTATGTGAAGGAAAATTTTGAAAAAGTTTATCTGGGAGACAACGAAGCTTGCAGTGTAGTTGGGAATGGTGAAGTACAGATTACACAGGCCAACAGTACAGTACTGAAGCTGAAGGATGTTAGACACGTGCCAAGTCTAACGAGGAATTTGATCTCAATATGCCAATAGTCAGAATCTTGAATTGTGACGACATTTGGGGGAGACTTCTGGAAGATGACTAAAGAGTCATTGGTTTTGGCCCGAGGGAAGAAGGAGGGTACACTATATGTATCCTCGGGTTCTTACAGCAGTATAACAGTGGCAGCATCAAAAGGACACACCAGCACGTGGCATAGGCGTCTCGGTCACATGAGTGAGAAGGGGATGAGAGCTCTAGCACAGAAAGGGAAGCTACTAGGTATTAAGTCAGTGGACCTAAAATTCTGTGAAGATTGCACCTTCGAGAAGCAGAAAAAGGTCAGCTTTACAAAGCAGGCGAGGACTCCAAAGTCAAACAGATTAGAGCTGGTGCATATAGACGCATGTGGACCCATGCAGGTACCCTCCATCGGTTGCTCGAGGTATTTTATAGCCTTCATTGATGATGCTACGAGGAAATTATGGGTTTACTTTTGTAAGAATAAATAAGACGTGTTTAGAATTTTCAAGAACTGGAAGGCATCCGTTGAAAATGAGACAGGTCTGAAATTGAAGTGTTTGAAATCTGATAACGGCGGCGAGTACTGCATCAGGGAATTTGAAGATTACTGTGCAGCTAACGGAATCAGGAGACAGAAGACTGTCCCGATGAAGCCGAGACAAAACGGAGTGGCAGAGCGCATGAACAGGACGATCATGGAGCGTGCCCGGAGTATGAGGCTACATGCCGGGTTGCCAAAGCAGTTTTTGGTATACGCAGTGAACACAGCAGTATACTTGATCAACATGGGGCCTTCAGTTGTACTAAATTGTGGTTTGCCAGAAGAAGCTTGGACCGGGAAAGAGGCAAAGATTTTCCACTTACGCATTTTTGGTTGCATAGTTTATGTGCATGTTGAGGCAGAAAATAGTGGGAGGTTAGACCCTAAGTCTCGAAAATGTGTGTTTGTCGAGTATGGGACAGACAGCTACGGTTATAGGCTGTGGGATCTAGAAAGTAGGAAAGTTGTAAGGAGTATGGATGTTGTCTTCAATGAGTCTGTTTTGTATAAAAATAGACAGGATCATAAGGAAGAGACAGTAAATGAGTCAGACTATGCTAAGTTTAAAGGATCATCTAGCAAAGTCTTGAAACCCCGGGATGTGAATAGACAGCCAACTCCACAGGCAGAGCCACAGACTCCCATAATCAGGAGGTCTACTAGAGTA